>CM046425.1:12975687-13522907 GCA_025506505.1 Flaveria sonorensis | reverse complement strand
GTGTGTTACGCAACAAGCTATGATAACACCAAAAGTTATTTTTTATTTTTCTTGTTTTTCGAAAATTAACATTTGTATAAAGTTTGATTACATGCATTAAACACAAAAAGGCTGAATGTCCTAGATGTAAAAGGTGCGTGAACCCATGCCACATGGGTTTGGACCTTCGGCCGAGGATTGTTATTAAAGATATTTTTTGGCCTTTTTTTTGGTTTTTTATATCCGTATTTTTTTGGAAATATAACAAATTACACAATCTTCTAGCACGAGTTATGAATCTAGTGTAAAATCCCAAACTTTTGAGTCTTGTGCAATTTTGTAAAAGAGAAGTAAAATGCAAGCTTGCATGTAAAAAGGAAATATAGGGCCTGAATGAGTAAAATGGGGGTTTAATCACAGTTAAGGGAACATGAGAATTTAACCCTAATCCCCCTTTCTTTGACCATTTCGGCTATAAACCCCCACACCCTTCATTCTCACCTATTCAAGCAAGGACAAGCAAAAGACTCCCTTGAATCCGTTTTTCATCAAATTGAAGGTAAAGTTTTGAAGTATACAATCTTTCTAACGTGTATGATTATTCAATTAAGGTTTCCAACATGAATGAAACAGATTATGAATCTATATTTGGTAAAACCAGGGTATTTACACTCGCTCATCTTCTAGCCGTGATATTAAGGAAGCAAATGTTTTATGTGAGTTCTATGTCCCCTTTCTTGTACTTTTGGGGTGGCATACATGCTTATTCACGTTTTTTATTAAAATGAAACTTTCATGCATAGATACGATGAATGTGGTTAAGATGTTCAATAGAAAGTTTAGCACTTAATAGAAAGTTTGATTTGCTCAATAAAGAGTTAAGTACTCAATAGAATAGACACAACACTTCAATGGAATCAGTGAATAGAATAGACACAACACTTGTTGTGGACCATGCAATAGACACTTCAACATCTGTTGCGGTGGACCAATGTAATAGATACTTTAACGTTTGTTGTTGTGTACCAATATAATTTACACTTTAGCGTTTGTTGTGATGGACCAATGTAATAGACACTTTAACATTTGTTGTTGTGAACCAATGAAATACACACTTTAATGTTTGTCGTAGTGGTGGACCATGATCGGGTTTATTTTGGTATGTGACTCGGGATATCCTAGCATCATTCTGGCATTTCACCGTAAGAGGATCTTAAAGGTGATTCCAAAAGTGATTTGCCAAAATGAATGTTGAGGATTTTTATGTGTAACATGACTATTTATCCATCTTGGAATAAGCTCTTGGTATGGAAGTAAAGTCCACCCGTACCCTCAAGACTAACAACCCATACTATCTTTAGTTTATTTTTAAAACGCTAGTTTGAAGTTCATTGCATTCAAAATTTAGACAATGTATTGGTTTCCAGTTTAATATTATGTAATTCAAGTTTAGAACTATGTTTATGTTATAGATGACCATCTGAAAGATCTTTCAAGTCTGAAGTCTTTCATATAGAGTTTATTAAAAAATCAAATTTGGGCCAGTGTTGAAAATTGAGAGTATGTTGAACTTAAACTCAAATCTTCATTATAGAAACGACATGTAACACTAACACCAAAAACATGAAAGGTTGTTCCCTACATTTTCGGTTATTGTATTTGAGTAACCAGAGAACTGATACTTAACCCAGTGTTTAATATTAACCAGAGAACTGATACTTAACCCAGTGTTTTAATATTAACCATTAAAAGTTTGACATATCATACCACTTAATATGATTGCTATGAGCCCATATGCCTAATATATTAGTCCACATGACGTATTTGCGCTTGTGCGTTTGACATAGGGTTAAAAATGTTATTATAACGAGCAGTTGAAAAGGACTAACCGAAGTATATCAAGATTAGTTTCTTTTTACAAATTATAGTTTCTAAATTTATGAGTTTTGATCTTGATTTGTGTTGTTAGATCGTAGTATACCATTGTTGCTTCTCTTAGTCTAATTCTCTAGTTAGTGTGTAAATTTTAATTTACAAGGTCATATAATATTAGTCATTTGTTTAGTGAATTAGTTTTGAATCTAGTGTTTGAATATTTACAAGTTGCTTTTTGTTGTTTAGTGAATTAGATTTGAATATAGTAAATTAGTCTGCTTGTTTGTTTAGTGTATATATCATAATATGCTTGCTTAGTAGAAGTTTGCATTCGAATATATTATATATAAATGTAACGTTGACTAGGAAGCATGAATGTGATCATATAAAAGGCAAAAGAAGCAAAAACAAGTGTCTTTGCCAAATTACAACAAAAAAATAAAAAAAAATTAACTCCGTCAATTAGAAACATTTTAATTTAAAAAAGATCATTCGACCTGGTGATCTGCTTTTTTGAAGGAACGAAGCAAGGAAAGAAAGAATATCTTTCAATAGGGTTAAGTAGGAGGGTCCTAATAAGTAACCACGACACATCGGTAAGGCTTGCATGAACTATGTAAGCGGCCCAGGACATTAAAATGCAACATATCTCCGACTATTCTTAGTATAATGGTCAGATTCGACCCTACCACATTCATGTAAGGCTGGAACGACCAAGTTGCATCTTAAAATGAAATGAACGTATACATTGTTGACCTATGTACTCAAATAACATACTTCTATACTTTGTCTAGGATTAGCACCTCAAAATGCATTCCATAAGGTCTGGACCTAACCTCCTCGTGTAACAAATGAACTCAAAATATAGTTTTATAAGATCCGATCCTGACCTACTATGTTAAAAGTAAGCTCCTCAAGATATCGATCCGTACGAAAGAACTTGATTAACGCCACTTGTGATCATTCAAACATATCTATCTTAAAAAAACCATAGATTAACAAGAGAAAGCACAGACATATGTATGTTTAACTTAAGCAAGTGGATCAAAAAAGTGACTTGCAACATTCGATATTTTGTCATACAAAGGATGAAAAACCTACATTTATATACTACAGACCAAATGATATTGTTAGATGAAATAATAGTAGGAAATTTAAGTTTAATTACAAGGTCATTTGAATTAGAGTGCTGATAAGTTATTGTAAACTTTTTCGGAGTAGAGTTAATATTAGTTGCATGAATTTTTCAAGTTGTTATAAAAAAGGTAGAAGTGCATCAAATCAACCAGGCCTAATTTGCTTGTGTAATTGTGTTGAATTTTGATCCCTTTGTGTATCACACAAGCAAATAAAAAAAAACTATCTCCATCTGCTTCCATCACATACTATTCTAAATTCTAAATATCAACTAAATAAAAGTTAAATATTAAAAACATAATTAATTAATTCTATTTTCTTTATATTCAATAAATTAAAACAACTTGTAAGCATAAAAAAGATTCCATTTTTTTGAATGGCCAATTTGGGCTGACGAAAATACACTTCATGCACTCGGCGATCACGAATAGCGTTGGATAGTCCAACCCATCACCATTAATTCTATAAAAATTTCGTCACTCGAAAACTCACTGCACTAAAACCTGACCCATCAAAAAAATTTTACTGGCATAGAATTAAAGCTCACAATTTCTTGTGAAGAATATCATTCAACCAAACAGTTGGTGGTAAGAAAGATTCCAATTACCGCTAAAACACATACTTACAAAACAAACATTTGTATCATCTTCTTTCTTTCTCACTTCTGAGTCATTCACTCATCTGCATATCGCTCGCAAGAGTGAAGAAACCACAATTCACATTCACACCTGCATCATCTTCGTCACCATCAATGGCGATTGAATTCACCCTCTGGATCTCCATCTCCATCTCCATCTCCATCCCACTTCTAACCACTCTCTATCTCCTAACAAACCACCTGCTCCACAAGCTCCAACATCTCCCCCCAACGCCATTTCCCATCCTCCTCTAATCGGTCACTCCACCTCCTCAAAACCCCCTCCACCGATCCCTCGCAACCCTCTCCCGCACCCACGGCCCCGTGCTCCTCCTCCGCCTCGGATCCCGCACCGCCCTTCACGTCGCTTCCCCCACCGCAGCCGACGTCGTCTTCGCCAACCGCCCTCGGCCTCAGCGGTAAGCACTTCGGCTAAAACTACACCTCTCTTCCTTGGGCTCCGTACGGCGACCACTGGCAGAATCTCCGCCGGATCTCCGCCCTGGAGATACTGTCATCCTCTCGCCTTGACTCGCTCTCGCACATACGTCTCCATGAGATCCGATCGATGATTCTCCGGTTGGTCGATTCCGACGGCGGTGAGGGTTTGGATCGGGTGGTTGACCTGAGATCTGAGTTTTTCTGCCTCATGTTCAACGTGATGACGAGGATGATTGGGGGAAGAGATACTACGGTGATTTGGATGGTGGAGAGATGGAGGAAGCGAAGAGGTTTGGGGATTTGATCGCTGATACGGAGGAGGTGATATCGGAGACGAAGATATTGGATATGCTGCCGAATCTCCGGTGGTTGTTCGCCGGAAAATTCGAACGGAAGTTTGCTGCGGTGCAGAAGAGACGAGATGATTCATGCAACAGTGGATCGATGAATTTCGAGTTGATGGTTTGAGTGATGGAGAAGAAGGGAAGAAAACATTACTGCAAATTCTACTGTCTCTTCAAGATGCAGATCCAGAGTACTACACAGACAAGATGATCAAAAGCCTTTCACAGGTAATTAATAACTAGTTTCTAGCCTGCTGCGTGTTTCCAGACTAAATTAAGACAAAACTTAAAGTAACTTGAATCTACATCGGATTTAGTTGCCAAAGCTATAAAGCATATATTAAAATGACAGGACTCGTTTACAAACTAAACTTACATTATAAGTAGACTTGTACGTTGTGTTTCCGAGTCTCATTTAAGAAGAGAAATGAAAAGAAATAAACAGAAAGTGAAAAATAATTGTGTTCTTAAGTTTTTTCAAAGAAGGAAATAAAAGAAAACAAAAACACATAATGTTTTCGAGTTTTTTAAGGAAAAAAATAGAAAGAAATGAAATGAAATTTTTTAATATTTTTTTATAACTTTCCTTTCAAAATGGTAGAAAATGAAAAGAAAAGAAACAAAACACATAAACTTCTTATTTTTTATTTTCTTCGAGCTCTGATATACAAAAATTTAAAATGCTTTTTCCCTTCTCTCATTTCTTTTTCTCTCATTAATTTTTTTTTTTTTCATTATTTTCTCTCGCTAATTTCTTTTCACTTCTTTTCTTTTCTTTTCTTTAGTTTATTAAACTCGAAACTTAGCGGTGGAGTAACGTGAATTTACACCAGTTTTAGGGTCCAAAGTTATAAAGTACAGACGTCAACCCGAGTCGTTTCCAGAGTAAATGTAACTAAAACGTAAAGTAACTCAAATTTACCTCAGTTTTAGTGACCAAAGTTAAAACTCAAAAAGTTCATGACATGTAGATAAAAATAAAACGTAAGAAATTAGTTTTATTAAGTTAAAATTAATCCGAAGCTTTAGAAACTCAAGAGGATTAAAATGATACTTTTAAAAGTTGTAGAAAAGATTTAAGGGTAAAAATATCAATAAAAAAACTTGGGGAGGGGGTTTGGTGAAATTGATTGGTGTCACGCTAGCAATGATGTGACATGACAGAGAGTGAAACCTAAGTTAAGTTTAATAATATATATAATTTTTAGTAGAAACCGAGTTGTATTCAAAATAAGGTATTTATCATAACATATCATTATTGGTGACAGGCGTTGTTACATGGCGGGATCAACACGTCGGTTGAGACGATGGAGTGGGCGATGACATGTTTACTTAACAACCCACATGTTTTAACCAAGGCACAAGCTGAAACCGATAGTATCGTGGGATGCGACCGATTGGTAAACGAGACAGATTTGACAAAGCTTCTGTACTTGCAGTGTATTATTAAAGAGACGTTAAGAATGCACCCAACCGCCCCGCTACTTCTACCTCATGAGTCATCGAAAGATTGTATGGTCGGAGGATACCGTATCCCACGTGGTACGATGTTGTTTGTGAACGTGTGGGCGATACAAAACGATCCCAAAATATGGGATTCTCCTGATGTGTTTATACCCGAGCGGTTTGAAGGTAAGGAATCTATTACTAAGGTAAAAGACGGTTGACTATGATACCATTTGGGTCAGGGAGAAGACGATGCCCTGGTGAAAATTTGGCATTGCGTATTGTTGGTTTGGCGCTAGCGTCTATGATTCAATGTTTTGATTGGAAACGGGTTGGTGAGGGTTTGGTGGATATGAGCGAAGCGGGTGGGTTCACCGCGCCAAAGGCTCAACCCCTAGTCGCTAAGTACCGGACCCGTTCAATTGTCGAACATCATCTATCTCGAATCTAGATAGCAAGGCCAATGGAGACATGGAGGGGCTTGTAATCTCGTATGACTTCTAAATAATGTAGGTTAGAGTAGTTGTTGATGGGCTAAGAACGTTTGAGCTGGTAGCTGGGCTTCACTTTGAAGTATATAAAGTATAAATCCAACAACCTTTTTATGTATTGTGGCAGTCAGACGGTGTCTTTTAGAACTTAGAAGTGAAGTGTTGTAAACTTATAATGACTAGAGCAAACTGAGTTTTTCTAGTTCGGCTTGTAAAACGAATAGGCTTACTCGAGGTCAAGAAGGGGCAAAACTGGTTTGTGAAAAAACAAGTTCGTTTTAGAAACTGGTTTAGGAGGAAAAATTCAACCTTATTCCAACCGGTTTCGGTTCGTTCGTAAGCGGTTCGCGTCCAAATTGATTTTTCAATTTTTTTTTTAATGAAAGTTGTGAAATTTGATTTTTTTATTTAATAATTTAAGAAACTTATAAAAGTGAAATACATAAAAAGAGCATCCATATCGATATGACTCTGCCATTAATAGGATAATCAGATTCCGAAGCTACCGTAGAAGTTTTTATATTTAGTAGATCTTGGGCTATAACGGATATGATTGGAAATTAATATTCCTTATCTTTTTACCAAGCCAACGTATCAAAATTATTAAGATCTTGTATACAATACCAAATAAAAAGTCAATCGTATCTTACCTCCCAAGTTTGCTATTTAGAGTGTTACCCCAATATTTTCATTTATTAAAGTATAATGCGAAACATACATAGATCACTTGAACTTCCAAAAAGGCCACATTTTTCGTGAATGTTTGATGATGTATGATATTTTGAGGCATAAACATCAAACATGTTTGATAATTTTTGTTAATTTAGATTTTATAGTTTGAGTACAAAATGGGTAGTCATCGATGGAATCAATATCATAAATTAGTCTTTCAAGTAAAGTTTCAACCACTACTATATTTAAGCAATGATTTAATGCGATGATAGAAGTAATAACCGCGAACATTTGTTTGAGATATCTTTAGAATTCTTCTTTCATTGGTCATATTATATCAGAAAGGTGGTCCTCTAATCGACAATTTGTTTAATTTTGAAGTCATTTTATATATATTTGGTTAAGTACCAAAGAACACGTGGGATATAAACTCCCAATAATAGTTGTTGTGATTTTAAATCTATGTAGCATTTTGATTATTTTTTCAATAATAGCCCAACTCAATAAAAGAAATGTCATGGCCGAACCCTAATCACAAAAATATTATAAAATGCTATTAGACTATCTTTTTTGCTCGATAGACTTTTCAAACTTGTTACAACGCAAATTTCATCTTATAGGTACGCCACAATTAGGATCAAAACATTTGGAATTTGTGTTTTTATCAAATTTCCGATATCTACTATATCTTTTATTCGAGCTAAAATATCACGCAACATTTGTTCAAAGCCTTCTTTTGTTTTTAACCATTTTTAGACCATCAAAATAGTAAGTTTTTGACATGTGCAACATATTTACTATGGGAAAATATTGTCACATATAGGTCTATTTTTTTAAAGTTAAGTTGTTCTATTGCATGCGTATTATTTGATAAGTTATCAAAGAATATCGAAAAAATCTTTTCCAACTTATACGTTTTAATTACTTTGTCTAAAATATAAAATGGATTCTCGGTGTAGGATAATCAAACAAATTTAAACGCAATCGTACGTTTCATCATTTGATACCAAAATCAACCAAGCCTAACTGGTCACGACATGTTGTAGATATTGATTGAGTTTTGGTTGTACTCAATGAGCGGTGAAAAAAACGTATGAGCACGATGAACCATGTGGAGTCGACCAACATCACAAGTAAATTAAGACCTGTTTTTAAGTTTTCAAAATAACAAATAAATTCACTTTGATGTTTTTTGTTTACATGTTTAAATAACTTCTTTTTAATAGCACGACTTACATCAGTATAATATGGTTGGAGAGTTTTTTTGACAAGTTGAGTCAAACGTTTGTTGTCAAAGTGTTAAATGACAAGCTTTCTTGGACTAAAAAATGCTTTATTTTGCTTAAGAACCACATCGATGTTATAACCCCATGAATTTCCCTGATTTGTCATTGAAGCTTGAAATTGAGACAGTTTACCTTTTGACATTTTGCAATACTTCAAGTTAATATGCTTTTACAAAGTTGTGTTTACATCATTAGCAAAAAATTACTATAAAACTTGCAACGAGCCTTATTGTAACTGCTCGTCATTTCACATAAATCAAAGTCGCATCGAATTTCTTGGTTCCTCTTCATGAAAATAACTTGGACCACCACGTTGTTTGAAGAAGTATCACTACCCGAGAAACATTGAGCACCTGAGGAAACCATTTGAGAGATTTTTTTCAAAGAAGAATATTTAATATTATTGAGATTTTTGAGAGTATAGAATGTTTTTGAGTGTTATGATTCAATCAAAACACCCACTATATATATACTACCTATGGGGGGCAAACCGGTAAAAAACACAAAAATGATTAGTTTAGCTCCTAGCAGTAAAAAAAGGTCAAACAACCGCTATAACAATTATCTTTTTTAAATTCTTTTAAAACGGTTTGGGAACCGGTTGAAACTAGTTTTGTTGGGTAAGGCCATGAACTAGTACAGGAACTGATAGGTTGGATCAGGTTGGAACCAGCCTGGACCAAACTAGTTTTTTCTATGATTTCGGGTTGGATTTGAAACCAGTTTGAAAATCAATGTGGTTTATTTAACCACCTCTAGTAATGACTGTCAATTGCAGTTTCTTGGGGTATTAGGCTTCCATCATATTGTTAAATCATTTAAACTAGGTGCATTCGATCTTGCGCGTTGCGCAAGGGTTGCTTTGTTGTTCGATGCAATGCATTTTTCTGCCCCTATATGGAATCACTTTCTATGTGTATATATATAACATATTTCTTAAACAATAGAGGTTTGTTTGTCAATAACAACATATCAGTTGTTTCAGATCCAAAGTGACTTTAATAGCAATCAAAACACATTCTAATATTATTTTTCTTGTTAGCCACCACTGGATTTTCTTCTTTCTTAGCCACCTGTATATCTTTCTTGCAAGCCCAACATAAATGTTATACTTAAGGTTAATCAATAAGTGCATATGCTTTTAGATATTTGTAATTAGAAATGAGAAGTTGAGCTTCTTCCTCATCTGTTTCTAGAAAACACAACAAACATAAAAGATTCAACAAAAGCTAGAAACTAAATGAAAAATAGGGTGCACATGTGCACTACCTATTAATTTCCATTAAACTTAAAATTTAGCCACAAATATAGATTCTGTTATACACATTAATTACCAGATATGTTCATAACAATTACCAAACATAATGTTTTCTAACAAAATGCAAAAAGCTTCAAGCCATATACTTCAAGAAAATAGTCAACAACCAATTTCATGTTTCTTTACTCGTCAACTCGAAAACAGGAAAGAGAAAGAAAGAATAACATATAAATAAGGAATGCACACAATCGATCAAGTAATCAAATCAATAATAAACATGAACTGTAAAACAATGCATTATGTGCTACTCATATCTAAATTTGATCAAGTGTTTACCCAATAGTCGACCGAACAACTAACGAATGAACGAAGAGATATTAGAACCTAACTTTCAGTATGACAGCTTTAAGCTCGGGATAAAATAAGAATAAACACCTTTTTGCTGCAATTTAAGTTCAAGTTCATCTTCTCAATAGTCCATAGTTTCATTGCATCTGTAATTTCAAAAACTTTAACAAATGAAAGTGAAAATTGATAACAATTTTCACAAGAAGTTCTAAACTGAAAAAAACTGATATAAATTGTGGATTTAGAGAACCTTAGCTGAAAATATGGGAGTATTACGGATAACCAATTTGCATACTCTTTAGTGAAGAAACCAAAGCAGCATAGTAACCGGACAAACATAATACCATTACTTGAAAGCAAAGGATCAGTAGATTAATATACCTAGGGCAAAACTACTTAAACTACGCTCTACCAAAAGATGCTATGGTGGCAAAGGCAACTTTAGAATAATCTTAACTTCCCATTAATCACCTGATTAATAATGTGCTTAACTGTAACATTCGTGAAGCCATCTTGTCCACCTAAGAAACCAAAATTAAAAATACTTTGGGTAATCAAATATGTAAAACAATTTAAATTATAAAAAAAGAAAAATTTTCAATATTATTGTCTATTTTATCCATTAATATAACTTACCTGCCCACTTCCTGCATAAATCATGAAATATTAAGAATTATTTTGACAGTTTCATGACATCAACAATAAAAGATGCAGGTTAAGTACAAAATAACAAACCTTGTTCATATCTTGTGCCTTGTTTATCAAAGGATCAGAGACCTTATGATATCATATCCAAGCCATGATCCTATATAAAAACAAACAATCAAAAAATAAAAATAAATATTACATGCTAACTTCTTCCCAAGCGATACCTAAGATGAAAACCGCATAACTGTAATGAAAGAAATTAAACTTGTGAACCTTCAGTCCCTTCCGAAACACCTAGCCCAAGGTTAAATTTGGACAGAAACTTGAGATACTCTTGCTCATATGTAGAAGAACAGTCATAAGAAAGTTAATGAAACCAAATTCCTAACATACCTAACTACAATGACTTGCAAAGAGTAATCTCCGCCATCATCTAAAGCTCCATTGTTTTTGTTTCATGTTGTTAAGGAAAACAATAGCTCCGTCAAAAGGCTATGCCAGATCGAACTTGTATTTCACTAATACTTGGTTGTAGGTCTCTTACACAATCAGATTTTTATCCGACCATGACATTCAATTAGCTAACATGATTATCTTAATACAAAATAAAAAAATAATAATATTAATTCAAGTTACAGACTTATGAATTTAAAAGCCATGAAATCGTCGAGTGTGGAAACCCATAGAACGTCGGCTAGGGTTTATGACCAAGTACATCAAAATCAAACCTCAAGGGGCGAAGCAGGGTTTTAGATGTCAAATGTGAAGTGGATGATCCAAATCGAACCTGTTTATAAAGCAAATCAAACCTCTATAGCGTTTAAATGTCAAATGTTGAAGGGGACGAACAAAAACCAGTTGATGAAGCCATAGAGGGCGAACTGCAAGACCGAATAATTGGAGAAGAGGAGAAGGTGTGGTGGCATCGGGGAAAGAAAATAAGAGGTGTGGTGGCGAGGAGGGGAAGAAGGAGGGGAATCGGTGCAACGTGGCAAAGTGGGGACGAAGGAATCCTCGCCTTATCTCTTTCATCTATCTGTTGGACATGCGTGTTAAAGAAAGACGAAGAGACGTGTGGCCAGAGGACACCTAAAAGAACCACCAAACACAAACAAAATTACAAAAGTAACGCTAGATACTGTTCATTTCCTTTCTTTATAAATATTTCTCTCTCTATCTCTTTCATCTATCTGTTGAACATACGTGTTAAAGAAAAGCGAAGAGGCGTGGCTAGAGGACACCTAATAAACCACCAAACACAAACAAAATTACAAAAGTAACCTAGATACTATTCATTTTCTTTCTTTATAAATATATAGAAGAATTGTTAGATGTTTGGATATCATTTATAACAATATCACGAATAACATTTATGCCACTAATCAAAACCAAATTTTAAATTTAAACCTCAAACAATATATAATTTAAACATTTAAAATTTAATGCTTCAATCTCACTCTCTGTTCTATACACAATTTACGTTTTTAAGCTATTAATTTTTTGACTAAATTGATTTTTCTTTAATAAATTTTGTTTATTAAATTTTTTTAAAAATAATTTGTGGTTGTGTTTATTTTTTTTATCTTTAACGTCTGGTATAAATTTTATCAAAACAAAGTTGAATTTAAAACAAGTTATAATTTGGGTAACGTATGTTATCAACCGGTGGTAATTTGCTCGTATCGTGAAAAAGGCGACCGATACCAACCGAAGAACATAGGTAATACAATATAATTGTTTTTTATCCATGTTTTGATCCGAAGACTACGTTTTTAATGTAATTAACTACATTAATATCAACATAGTAACTTGCATAAAAAGTACACAAACGTGTTGCATAGCGCAGACTTAGTCTCTACTTATATTTAATTATATACTTGTGGGTAACCCGCGCTTCGTAGCGGGGTACAATTTCTACTCACTCATGCATGCATATATATATATATATATATATATATATATATATATATATATATATATACTTGTATATATACACGTATATACGTCTATATATACATATATACATATATATGTATATATATATACACGTATATACGTTATATATATATATACACACATATATACATATATACATATATACACACATATATACATATATACACACATATATACATATATACACATATATATATATATATATATATATATATATATAGATATATATATATATATATATAATAATATATAGATATATACATACACACACCACACACACACACACACATATATATATATATATATATATGTATATATATATATGGATTGGGTTCATTTGAAAACCCAAGTAATTGTGAGAACTCTTTAACCCACATGGACCAATCAGCGATCGACACATTAGCAATATGAGACAGCATCTTCGAGGGGTATATCTTTTTTTACAACACCCCTCATTAAATGTATGTCTTTTCTCCCATAACCTTTTGTACTATGGATGTAGATGTTTGCTTTTTCAACAAGTCCAATGTTACCACTTTTTCTCCATGCCTTGTACGTATGAATGAATAGGTTTTTGTTCTTTTTTCCTTTATATTGGTTTTTGATTCTAATAAAACTTTCTTACCATCATCATATTTCTCTCCTTCCATCTTAAGATTTCATTCTAATTTTTGTATTCGAAAAGAACTCACCACAGTCATGGGTGGGGGCGATTTAAACGTGCCTTCCCCCGTACAAGTGGAGAATGTTGTAGAAGAAGTTCCCAGTGAGGATGTTGTAGATGAAGGTTTACCGTCTACTGAGACGGGTGCTGACCACATGATGTGGTTGATGGAAACCGTCCTCTTCGATATATTGGTTATGATCGGCGTGGTTAGTTTTCTCATTACGTACATTGTTTTAGGACAACATTTTAGTTATCTCATAATTCTAGTATGTTGTTACACTGTCCAAACTAACTTTTTTTTAAACCCACATTTTGTTACACTCCTCGAACCCACTTTTTTTATAAATGTAACCAAGTTTTATTGTTAATTTTTACTTTGTAATTTTTTACACTTTCCTTTTTTGTTATTTCACGTAGTCTCTGGTTTTTTAGTACTATTAGTAACTTTATTAATATTTAGACAACGTGTTAAAATAGGTTACACTATATTACATTGCCAAGAAGTCATACTTTTTTTAAGATGTAACCCATTTTTTTTTGTTTTTTTACTTTTTCTTATGTTTTTTCTCATACAGTATAGTTAGTAGCTCCACCATATTTTTCATATTTTTTTTGTCACAGGAAGTCACTGTATTAAGATATTCCAGACACCAAATGTGAGTAAGTATTGGGTTCCTGAGGTTTCTGTTGATGAGAAGCTTTTTGTTGGTGCTATTTTTACTTCATGGGAGCATGTGTTGAACATGTACCAACTCTATGCAAAGTCATATGGGTTTGTTATACGTGTGGGAGGTTTTAAGAGATAGAATGGTATTATTACTCATCGCACATTGTTATGTAACAAATGAGGTAAGCCTAAAGGGAAGATTTTTGATACCACCGAACCTTCCACCCTTTGTCCAACTCGTGGTTCCGCATTTAAAGTAACTGATTGTAAGGCTCTCATTCGTTTAAAGGTCATCAAGGGCTCTGAACATTATGTGTTGTATGAATTTTCTGATATTAATTTAATTTAATGTAAGTAATTTAACTAATGTCACTAACGTAATTTAAGTAATGCTAGAGAATGTAATCAAGTTGTTACATTAACTAATAATATAAGTTGGGTGATAAATTTTAGTGTAGTTACATCAAATATTATATTTTCTTACACTTTTTTACATTACAATTCCATTACATTACATTATATGTTATTATATTACATTACAAGAAATTTATATTTTTATTAAATTCTAATATTAGTGTAATGTAATATATTGTAATGCAATATTTTTTATACTAATTAATTTTATATAACTAAATGACTATATATAATGGTTGATGTTAATTAATGTTACCTAATATTTTATATAAGAGAAAATTACCAAAATGACCAATTGACCAAATCGAATTACTAAAATAACCGGTCAAGTTGTGGGTGTTTGTTTCTGTCTGTTGCTAAGTTACACGTCCGTTATGGACAGATGAATGTCCGCTGTGGACCTGTTGTGTCCGCTGTGGACCTGTTGTGTCCGCTGTGGACCTGTTGTATCCGCTGTGGACTGTTGTATGTTTTACTGTTATTACTTACACGTCCGCCGTGGACCTGTTTGTGTCTGATTCCATTCGTTCGCTGTAGGTGTGTTTACACATCCGCTGTGTGGGTGTTTGTTTCTGTCTGTTGCTAAGTTACATGTCTGCTGTGGACAGATGAATGTCTGCTGTGGATAGATGAATGTCCGCTGTGGACCTGTTGTGTCCGCTGTGGACGTGTTGTGTCTGCTATGGACATGTGACCTCGCTGTGGGCGAGATGTAGGTCAAATCCCTCGCCTGGAACAAAGTTACCTCGCTGACGTGGGCAAGGGATGGGTCAAATCCCTCGCCTAGTTTGACGGACCCCTCGCTTTTTTTTAAAAAAATACGCAATATACACGTGGGCGAGATACGGACACGTGAGCGAGGGATATTTAATCCATATGGTCGGATTAGAAATACAATGACTTGCAAAGAGTAATCTCTGCCATCTTCTAAAGATCCATTGTTTTGTTTCTTGTTGTTAAGGAAAACAATAGCTCCGTCAAAAGGCTATGCCAGATCGAACTTGTATTTCACTAATACTTGGTTGTAGGTCTCCTACACAATTAGATTTTATCCGACCATGACATTCAATTAGCTAACATGATTATCGTAATACAACATAAAAATAATAATAGTAATTCAAGTTACAGACTTATGAATTTAAAAGCCATGAAATCGTCGAGTGTGGAAACCCGTAGAGCGTCGGCTAGGGTTTATGACCAAGTACATCAAAATCAAACCTCAAGGGGCGAAGCAGGGTTTTAGATGTCAAATGTGAAGTGGATGATCCAAATCGAACCTGTTTATAAAGCAAATCAAACCTCTATAGCGTTTAAATGTCAAATGTTGAAAGGGACGAACAAAACCAGTTGATGAAGCCATAGAGGGCGAATTGCAAGACAGAATAATTGGAGAAGAGGAGAAGGTGTGGTGGCATCGGGGAAGGAAAATAAGAGTTGTGGTGGCGAGAAGGGAAGAAGGAGGGGGAGTCGATGCAACGTGGCAAAGTGGGGACGAAGAAATCCTCGTCTGTATCTTTTTCATCTATCTGTTAGACATGCGTGTTAAAGAAAGGCGAAGAGACGTGTGGCTAGAGGACACCTAAAAGAACCACCAAACACAAACAAAATTACAAAAGTAACCCTAGATACTGTTCATTTCCTTTCTTTATAAATATTTCTCCCTTTATCTCTTTCATCTATTTGTTCGACATGCGTGTTAAAGAAAAGCGAAGAACAGCGTGGCTAGAGGACACCTAAAAAAACCACCAAACACAAACAAAATTACAAAAGTAACCTAGATACTATTCATTTTCTTTCTTTATAAATATATAAATTGTTAAATGTTTTGATATCATTTATAACAATATCACAAATAACATTTATACCACTGATTGAAACAAAATTTTAAATTTAAACCTCAAACAATATATAATTTAAACATTTAAAATTTTAATGCTTCAATCTCACTCTGTGCTATACATAATTTACGTTTTTAAGCTATTATTTTTTTTGGCTAAATTGATTTTTCTTTAATAAATTTGTTTGTTAAATTCTTTTAAAAATAATTTGTGGTTGTGTTTAATTTTTTTTATCTTTAACGTCTGGTATAAATTTTATTAAAAACAAAGTTGAATTTAAAACAAGTTATAATTTTGGTATCATATGTTATCAACCAGTGGTAATTTGCTAGTATCGTGAAAAAGGAGACCGATACCGACCGAAGAACATAGGTAATACTATATAATTGTTTTTTTATCCATGTATTGATCTGAAGACTACGTTTATAATGTAATTAACCGCATTAATATCAATATAGTAACTCGCTTAACAAAGTACACAAACGTGTCGCATTGCTCAGACTTAGTCTCTACTTATATTTAATTATATACTTGTGGGTAACCGGTGCTTCGTAGCGGGGTACAATTTCAACTCACTCATGCATACATATATTGTTAGGGATAGATCTCTTGTATAGGTTTAGATAATATATATCACTCTTGTAATCATAATTGTAATTATTGTTCTTAATAATATAAATGAATATATTTGATTATAATTGTGTTTATGAACTAAATAATATTTATTTTGCACTTCATTTAATATATTCATCTATGATATAATATATTTCAGAATATATGTGTGAATGTGCAGGAAACATTAAACACTGTCAATTTGGAAAATTGACGAAGTGTTGGAACAACTGCGGATGAATAAAGTGTTCTTCCGTAGATGTTCTCAGGAACATAACTGAAGAATGTACATTCGTGGATCTCATGCTGAAGAACAACTTCAACAGAACAAGAAAAAGCTACTGGAGGGATTGCTGCGAAAGACAAGAACTCCTGCGGAAGCACAAGAACAAGTACTGTACAACAGTTGCTGCGGAAGACAGACTACCTGCAGAAGAGTAAAATCCTGCGGAAGACCAATTAACTCGGAAGTCAACATCAAGTTAACAAGTCAACGTGGCAGAACATCAACAACATTAATGACGATTGAAGAAGTTTTATTCAAGCGGATACTCCACGTCACATCAACAAATTTTATCATCAGTAGAATCATTGTAAATCACGAATTCCTAAGCCAATAAATGTGGCAAAGATTCGGATAATGATGATTAGCTTAATTATAGCAACAAAATAGCTAGCAATATAACAACATTAGATCTCTATAAATAGATATGAGATTATGAACAGATGTAATCAATATAAATCATATAACAATAGTTGAGATTCATTAGAATCATCAGTATTGTATTCAAGATCAGCAATATCAATAGCAACAAAAAAAGCATTCAATCAACGTTCTTGAGTTCTCTCGGTTTGATTATTCTTATTTTATTTGTTTGATTGATTGATTTTATTATTATTAATAGATTAAACACCAAGTATTGATAATTTCTCGATCAATACTTGTTTAAATCAATTCTGATAATTCCTGAACGATCCTAGGATTCCAAAGAAAGAATTTTATTGTTCCAACCACTGTTTATCATGTTATAAAGGGAAACAACATAAAGTTTCCCATAAAATAAAAACAATTAACACAAACACAACACCGCTAAAGTTACTGCATATGGATCTTTTTGGTCCCACCAATGTGTTAAGCATTGGCAAAAGTTAGTACTATTTGGTGATTGTTGATGATTTCACTAGATTTACTTGGGTATTTTTCTTAAAACATAAAAGTGAAACATCAAAAATTTTAATGGAGTTCATCACTAAGATAGAAAATCAACTTGATCTAAGAATCAAGATACTGAGAAGTGATAATGGAATTGAATTTGTTAATTATGCCGTAGACTCATTTTGCAGGGATAAATGCATAGCTAGGCAATTTAGTGCTCCAAGAACTCTTTAAGAATGGAGTTGCTGAAAGAAGAAACAGAACTCTAATTGAAGCAGCAAGAACAATGCTAGCTGACTCACATCTGCCAATAACATTTTGGGCAGAAGCTGTAAACACAACCTGCACTGTTCAAAACAGAACTTTGATTGTCAAAGAACATAACAAAACACCCTATGAACTTCTGTTTAAAAGAAAACCTTTTATAGGATGTCACACCCTAACCTTAACGGCGAAAACGTTGAGATGTGAGGGTTAAGATTGTTCATGCCACACAACGCTATTTTAAAATGGCAATATTATTAAAGATTAATATTCATGACATACATTTAAGAAATAGTAACAAGTTCCAAAACATAGGAATTTCAATGTCATATGATATCAAAATGTCTATTTATTTCAATCTAGGTCCAGTCCTAGATGTAACAATGTCTTCATAGCAAGCTAAGCATTATCATTTCCTGAAACATATTAAAATAAAAGGTCAACATAATGTTGGTGAGTTTTGCATAGTTTTCATACATAAATATAAATAAAAGATGACAATTCATGTCATAGGCTATTGAATAAAGTAACTAGGGATGGATGAACAAATGTAACAATCAACCCTTGACAGATTACAAGATTACAAGATTATAAGATTACAAGATTCAACGATTAGCTAAGTGTACTTGGGTTAACCAAGTAGGCTTGTCAGGCCCATAGATCTATGACGTCGCCAGGCTAGCAATAGTTAATGATTGTACATATTATAGTTATCATATGGTAATTACAAGAGTTTAACTTACCATGACAAATAAGAAGAATTGCCCAAGTGTATACAAGATTCAAACGAGTTTACAAATGTATTTATCATAAGGTTAACATGTTTCACCCCAAAGTGTGAAAATATATTAAAAGGGGTATGGAAAAACTCACATGATAATAAATGATGCACAAATAATAAGTCTTGTATATAATGCCGAGGATTCGTTAACGTTCACCTAAACGAAACGTCGTATTAAGTTAATCATGATGATTTTGGTACTACATTTATAAACCAGTTGTTCATGATTTTCATGTTTATTACATAGATCTAATTTATTATTATTATGGTAATTAAACAATTTAAATAAGGATTTTAGTGATTGACACTATTAATGAAAGTTAACTTTTATTTTTAAAGGATTATTATCTACTATTTGATGAGATAATTAATTTGTAGATTTCAAAATAATTAAAATTATATTAATTACAATAAGTGTACATTTTAATTATGTACATATGTTTATTTTTATAGATATAACTAAATTTATAACTATATTTTTATGACAATAAAGAGTTTACTAGATCGAATTTATTAAATAAGATTTATTACAAATCTTGAAATTAATGATTAATGATATTTATAACAAAATTTTAAAATATAAAAAAATAAAAGAAAATAAAATTTTCTAAGAAAAATATTAAAGAAGATGATATTATATATTTTCTGATTAAAATAACTTTTTAAATGGCTATTTATAATTTTTAGGTATTTTTCAGAATTTTTAATTTGCTCAAAATGCTTTTTAAAAAAATATGGCAGGTACCCGGGGTCGAACCTGGGACCTCCTGCCCATACTGTGGGTGTTAAACCGGCTGGGCTAAACCCAGTTTGGTGATATGATTAGAAAACAAAATTTAAAACCCTTTTTTAGCAAAACCCCAAATTCCAATCAAGAACCCAAATTCTGAAATCCATTCAATTGAAGTTCAATTCGATGTTGAAACAGAAATTTACCTTAGGGCTTTTGTTCCACCCTTGAAATCGAGTTGATTCACATGCTTAATTTCCTGTTTTGAAGTGGTATTGTCGATTTCAAGTTCGAACGAAGCTCGCGACTGTTCTTGGTTCAAATTCGATGAATGTGTGTGTGTTTGGTGAAATTGAGAGTTTAGAGAGTTTAGGAATCCCAATTCGAGTAGAAGCCCTTTAATTTATAGTTTCAATTCGATCCGGGCACTGTCCAACGGCTAACATGATTAATTCGACCGTTTCAGGACAAATTGAATGGTGTTAATGTTGTTTCAGGTGGTTTAATCATTCCATTAAGCTTCAAATGGTTAACCGATGATTTATGAGTGATTAATTTGATGATTATGATGCTTTAAGTATATAATCGGTTTTGGGTTTCGGTAGTAATCGGTTTCGGTTTAGATATCAATGTAATCGGTGATAACTTCGAATTAAATCAAGTCTCAGGGTTCGAATCTTGTACTGGAACCGGTTAGGTACATTTTTAGGGGTTAACAGGGGTTTTTATGGGGTTTAAAGAGGTCGCCGGAGACTGGCCGGCTGTGGCCGGAGTTTTGGCCGGAAAAACGAGGGTGGGGGTTTGGGTTTTTAAAATGTTACACATTTGGTCCATGTACTTTATGTTTTATTACTTTAAAACCAAAGTTTAATTTTTAGTTTAAACAGATTTACAGTTTAGCCCTTGAGGTTTTAAAGTTTTATTATTTTATGTAAAAACTTATTATTTACAAGTTTTTAGGATATTAATCTTTTATTACTTTTATTTATTAACAATATTAATACTTATTATAATTATTTACTATTATTAGCATTATTATTTTATTTTTTTATTATTATTTTTAATTTTAACATTTTCTTTGTTATTATTATTATTATGGTTATTATTATTATTGACAATATTAATTATCCAAGCATTTAATTACATCAAGAATTTACAAAATGAATCTCCGTAATTGCATTAATACAAAACAAGCCCTTACAAGAGATAACGGAATCAATAACGACTATTTAACAAATACACGAGAGGTCACTGTCTCCCCAACTTTAAGGAATTTCGTCCCGAAATTAAAGACAAAACTAAGCGAAAAGAAAGGGATATTTCTTCTTCATGTAGTCCTCGCGTTCCCAAGTGAACTCAGCTCCACGTTTGTTTTCCCAACGGACTTTGACGATCGGTGTTGTAGATGTACGGGTCTTCTTCAACGTTCGATCCACAATCTCGACAAGCTTCTCAACGAAATGCAACGACTCATTAATTTGGATTTCCTCCAAAGGAACATGCAAACTTTCATCGGCTAGGCATTTCCTCAAGTTTGAGACATGGAAGACAGGATGAACCCCGTTAAGTTTGGAAGGTAGTTCTAGTTTGTAAGCCACTTTCCCAATTCTTTTCAGAATTTTGAAAGGTCCTACAAAACGAGGGGCTAACTTACCCTTCTTTCCAAAGTGAACAACACCCTTCCATGGAGAGACCTTAAGAAGAACCATATCGTCGAATTGGAACTCCAACGGTTTGCGTCTTTTATCGGCATAACTCTTTTGACGACTTCTAGCCACCTCAAGGTTATTTCGGATTTTGGAGACTTTGTCGGTCGTTTCTTGGATAAGTTCAGGACCAATGATGAAATTCTCACCAATGTCAGTCCAACAGATCGGAGAACGGCATTTACGACCTTATAAAGCCTCGAATGGTGCCATCTTGATACTCGAGTGATAGCTATTGTTATACGAAAATTCCGCTAATGGCAGATGCGTATCCCAGTCACCACCAAAATCAAGGACACAAAGACGCAGTAAGTCCTCAAGGGTTTGGATTGTTCGCTCGGTTTGACCGTCCGTTTGAGGATGGTAAGCCGTGCTCAAATCCAGTTGAGTACCCAAAAGCTCTTGCATAGAAGACTAGAAATGCGAAGTAAACCGAGCATCACGATCGGAGATAATGTGCAACGGCACACCATGACGACTCATAATTTCATCGATGTAGATACAGCCAATCTTGAAACCTTGTAGGTGTTTCGTATTGGTATGAAATGTGCCGTTTTGGTCAAACGGTCAACGATCACCCATATACTATCATGGCCACGAGGCGTACGTGGTAACTTGGTTATAAAATCCATGGATATGTGTTCCCATTTCCACATAGGGATTTCAGGTTGTTCAAGTAAACCACTAGGCCGTTGATGTTCAGCTTTGACTCTTGCACATGTGAGGCACTTGGAAACATAAGACGCGATATCTTTCTTCATTCCCGGCCACCAATATTGGCAATGCAAATCCATGTACATTTTATCGGACCCGGGATGAATAGAATATCGAGTTTGATGAGCTTCGTTCATAATGAAGTGACGGAGATTATTGCGATTTGGAATCCAGAGTCGGTTCAAGAAATACCACATGCCGTTCGGTTTTTTCTCCAGTTGTGACCGAACGTTATACGCCAGATCGTCATCTTTCCCTTCCTCGGTTAACGCCGCTTGTTGAGTCTCGCGGATGCAAAACTCGAGATCACTATCAATCCTTATGTTTTGAAGCATGATAGTGGCCTCGTTAACATCCACATGAATCTCGGTGTCAAATTCTCTTAACGTGTCAAACCATTGTCTTTGATCTCGGATTTCTTGAAGCGAGACGGTCTTGTTGTGAATCTTTCGACTCAGCGAGTCGGCTACAACATTCGCCTTTCCAGGATGCTAGCTAATGTCGCAGTCGTAGTCGCTAATTAGTTCAACCCAACGTCTTTGTCTCATGTTGAGATCCTTTTGATTAAACATGTGTTGAAGGCTCTTGTGATCGGTGTAGACTATGCATTGCGTTCCATAGAGATAATGTCACCAAATCTTCAAAGCAAATACCACGGCACCAAGTTTGAGATCATGAGTTATGTAGTTCACTTCATGAACCTTCAATTGTCTCGACGCATAAGCTATGACCTTACCTCGTTGCATGAGAACGCAACCAAGACCTTGACTAGACGCGTCGCAATATACAGTGAAGTCATCGTTTCCATCGGGAAGGGTTAGGATAGGAGCATTACACAGTTTGTGTTTCAATGTCTCGAACGCATCTTCTTGTTCGGGCCCCCACTCAAAAAGTTTATTCTTTTGAGTTAGCGCCGTAAGCGGTTTTGCAATCTTTGAAAAGTTTGCAATGAACCTACAGTAATAACCCGCTAAACCCAGAAAAGAACGAACCTCGGTTGGGGTCGTGGGAACACGCCAATTCTTCACGGCTTCTATCTTTGCAGGATCAACGTGAATTCCTTGGCTATTCACCACATGTCCCAAGAATTGGACTTCTTCAAGCCAAAATTCGCACTTGGAGAACTTGGCATATAATTGTTCCTCCTTCAAAAGATCGAGGACTTGACGTAGGTGTGACTCGTGATCGGTCTTTGTCTTGGAATATATGAGAATGTCATCAATAAACACGATCACGAATTTATCCAAATACGGTTTACATACCCGATTCATGAGATCCATGAAGACAGCGGGTGCATTAGTCAAGCCAAAAGGCATAACCATGAACTCATAATGTCCATATCGAGTACGAAATGCGGTCTTTGGAATATCATTGTCGTGAACACGTAATTGATGATATCCAGAACGTAGATCGATCTTCGAGAATTGTGTAGCTCCTTGAAGTTGATCAAAGAGATCATCAATTCGAGGAAGAGGATATCGGTTCTTGATAGTGAGCTTGTTGAGTTCCCGGTAGTCGATGCACATACGGAAAGAACCATCTTTCTTCTTCACAAATAGCACCGGTGCACCCCATGGTGAAGAGCTAGGTCGAATGAAACCCTTATCGGTTAACTCTTGCAGTTGACTAGCTAGTTCTTGCATTTCAGACGGTGCAAGACGATAAGGCGACTTAGCCACGGGATTTGCACCAGGAATCAGGTCGATTTTGAACTCAACTTCTCGCACGGGAGGTAACCCACTAAGATCCTCGGGAAAATCCCGTACGACAGGTATATCCTTCAGTTCTTTACCCTTGGCTTTCGTGTTGACTACGTAAGCCATGAAAACTACGTACTTTTTACTTAAGCACTTGCGGGCCTTGATACAAGACATGAGTTTGAGTCTTTGGGATGATCTCTCCCCAAAAACTTTTAAGGTATCACCCGATGGTAAAGGAATTCAAATGCACTTCTCAAAGCATATAATTTCCGCGTGTTGCTTCGCTAAACAATCCATGCCAATAATAACGTCGAAGCTCCCCAGTTGCATAGGAATAAGGTCGATGAGAAAGTCGTGCTCGTTAAGACTTAAGGTGCATTCGCGTATCACGACGTTGACTTCAATGGATTTGCCATCGGCTACTTCGACCGTAAAAGATCTTTCTAAATTAGAACGCGGCTTAGAAAGAATTGGCTCGAACTCTAAAGATACAAAACTCTTATCCGCACCCGAATCAAAAAGTACAGAGGCATATCTACTGTTTACAAGATACATACCTGCTCAAATAATAAACTATTATTGGCACATGGACAGCAGGCAGGGATTTTACAAGACAAAAGAACGATTAAAAGAAATTAATGACGTACCATTCACCACATCGTTGTTGGCTTGAGCTTGGTTGGCGTTGATGTTGAAAGCCCTTCCACGAGCCGGTGGTACAGTTCTCGCATTGCGAGGATATTGTGGACGGAAATGTCCAGGTTTGCCACAGTTATAGCAGGCTCGATTAGTCACCAACGCAGCATTGTTCGGCGCACGAAGGCAAGTAGCCACCAGATGCCCATACTTCCCGCACAATGAGCAAACTCAGCAAGGAGTGTTACTTGCATGATGGTACTTGCAAGTATTGCACATCGGGTGCGGCCCAGTATATGCCCTCGCCACGGGGGCTTGATTTGCAACGACAGCTTGCCTTTAAGGGGCATTTGGTGTTGTCACCGCGTAATTACGAGCTGGAGTGAACTTGCGTTTTTTGCCTTTGAAAGAGGACTCGGCCTTCACCTCCTTTGTAGCATCGGGAGTCACCTTCACAGTAGTCTTGGCACCTTTCACCGTCAAAGTACCAGCTCTAATATGGTTTTCAGTGAGCTGGGCGGTAATATTAATCGCCTCCTCCAAAGTTGTGGGCCTACTACCCACCACGACATCTTGAATTTGATGTGGTACCCCCTTAATAAACTTCTCGATGTTGCGGGGCACGGTATCCACCATGTGAGGTAGGAGCATGCTCAACTCATGATGCCGGGTGGAATAAGCCAAGTGATTGCCACTATCTTGCTTGAGGTTCCAGAATTCCTCCTCTAGCTTTTGCAGTTCACTCCTCGGGCAGAACTTTTGGATCATTATGTCCTTAAATTCTTCCCAAGACAACGCCAAGGCAACTTCAGTCCCTCGGTTCCTTTTCTCACTATTCCACCAAGTAAGTGCCCATTGTTGAAGGACACTTGCAGCATATCAGACCTTGAGTTCATCGGGACATTCGCTGACGATAAACGTATTTTCCATACTTTCAAACCACTCGAGAAGTCCAGTGGCTCCTTCCTTTCCACTAAAGCTAGTGGGTTTTCACGAGTGGAAGTGCTTGAATGTGCAAGTGTGACTATTCCCACCTTGGTTGTTGCTATTTTCCCCTTGAACATTGTTGTCACCACCACCATTGTTTCCATTGGCGTTGTTGCTGTTGTTGGCCATTAGGGTGCTGCTAAGTTCAGCAACCATCGTTGGAAGTACAGCGCCCATTTGCCGGGCGATCATTGCAGCGAGTTTGCGGTCGGAGGTAGCACGTTTTCCATGATGATGAGACATTCTATAAGATAGAAATAAAGAAAATATTAGTATTCGGAGATAAACCAGTTCAAAGAAAACAGGAGTTTTAAATAATTTATATTCAGCCAGGATGGTTCCATTTGGTATCACATAGCCAATAGAAACATGGACACGTCGAGGTGACTTAATCCTAATTTCCTCGGGAAAAATGTGTATGTTGACCATAATTTAGCACTCATCCCAGAAATCCCCAGGTAATCATAACAGGTCTCGTAATGAGATTTATACGAAATACTTGCCTTAGCCCGAGGGCCTTTTGCCAGGAAATCCAGAATACAGGTGTTTATGTGTCACACACTTCCCTAAGGCTATCAGAATTAAAACCTCGATGAGAATTTCAAGATTTAGACATATCGTTTAAGGAATTTTTTTTTTTCACTCGATAAGATGCGCAGGTTTCCACATGTAGTCGAGAATGAGAATTAGAAAGGATTAGACGCGGTAGAACGTGGAGGTATAAGATGAGGATTAGAAAGTTGGGGTTTACAAGGTTCAAGGCATATTCCTAAGGCACTATTTTCTAAATGTAAGCAAATAGCACATAAGGAATTGATCATGCATCATAATAGGCATATAAGCATACTTACAAGATTATAGAAAATGTCATGTAAAGGGTCTCTAGTTTAACCATAGTCTAGGCCACCATTTCTAATAACCTAAATCCCTATAGTTATGGGCTCTGATACCAATATGTCACACCCCAACCTTAACGACGGAAACATTGAGATGTGAGGGTTACTATTTGGTGATTGTTGATGATTTCACTAGATTTACTTGGGTATTTTTCTTAAAACATAAAAGTGAAACATCAAAAATTTTGATGGAGTTTATCACTAAGATAGAAAATCAACTTTATCTAAGAATCAAGATACTGAGAAGTGATAATGGAATTGAATTTGTTAATTATGTCTTAGACTCATTTTGCAGGGATAAATGAATAGCTAGGCAATTTAGTGCTCCAAGAACTCCTTAACAAAATGGAGTTGCTGAAAGAAAAACAGAACTCTAATTGAAGCAGCTAGAACAATGCTAGCTGACTCACATCTGCCAATAACATTTTGGGCAGAAGCTGTGAACACAGCCTGCACTGTTCAAAACAGAACTTTGATTGTCAAAGAACATAACAAAACACCCTATGAACTTCTGTTTAAAAGAAAACCTTTTATAGGATGTCACACCCTAACCTTAACGGCGGAAACGTTGAGATGTGAGGGTTAAGATTGTTCATGCCACACAACGCTATTTTAAAATGGCAATATTATTAAAGATCAATATTCTTGACATACATTTAAGAAATAGTAACAAGTTCCAAAACATAGGAATTTCAATGTCATATGATATCAAAATGTCTATTTATTTCAATCTAGGTCCAGTCCTAGATGTAACAATGTCTTCATAGCAAGCTAAGCATTATCATTTCCTGAAACATGTTAAAATAAAAGGTCAACATAATGTTGGTGAGTTTTGCATAGTTTTCATACATAAATATAAATAAAAGATGACAATTCATGTCATAGGCTATTGAATAAAGTAACTAGAGATGGATGAACAAATGTAACAATCAAACCTTGACAGATTACAAGATTACAAGATTATAAGATTACAAGATTAAACGATTAGCTAAGTGTACTTGGGTTACCAAGTAGGCTTGTCAGGCCCATAGATCTATGACGTCGCCAGGCTAGCAATAGTTAATGATTGTACATATTATAGTCATCATATGGTAATTACAAGAGTTTAACTTACCATGACAAATAAGAAGAATTGCCCAAGTGTATACAAGATTCAAACGAGTTTACAAGTGTATTTATCATAAGGTTAACATGTTTCACCCCAAAGTGTGAAAATATATTAAAAGGGGTATGGAAAAACTCACATGATAATAAAGGATGCACAAATAATAAGTCTTGTATATAATGCCGAGGATTCGTTAACGTTCACCTAAACGAAACGTCGTATTAAGTTAATCATGATGATTTTGGTACTACATTTATAAACCAGTTGTTCATGATTTTCATGTTTATTACATAGATCTAATTTATTTTTATTATGGTAATTAAACAATTTAAATAAGGATTTTAGTGATTGACACTATTAATGAAAGTTAAACTTTTAGGTATTTTTCAGAATTTTTAATTTGCTCAAAATGCTTTTTAAAAATATGGCAGGTGCCCAGGGTCGAACCCGGGACCTCCTGCCCATACTGTGGGTGTTAAACCGGCTGGGCTAAACCCAGTTTGGTGATATGATTAGAAAACAAAATTTAAAACCCTTTTTTAGCAAAACCCCAAATTCCAATCAAGAACCCAAATTCTGAAATCCATTCAATTGAAGTTCAATTCGATGTTGAAACAGAAATTTACCATAGGGCTTTTGTTCCACCCATGAAATCGAGTTGATTCACATGCTTAATTTCCTGTTTTGAAGTGGTCTTGTCGATTTCAAGTTCGAACGAAGCTCGCGACTGTTCTTGGTTTAAATTCGATGAATGTGTGTGTGTTGGTGAAATCGAGTTGATTCACATGCTTATTATTTACAAGTGTTTAGGATATTAATCTTTATTACTTTTATTTATTAACAATATTAATACTTATTATAATTATTTACTATTATTAGTATTATTATTTTATTTTTTTATTATTATTTTTAATTTTAACATTTTCTTGTTATTATTATTATTATGGTTATTATTATTATTGACAATATTAATTATCCAAGCATTTAATTACATCAAGAATTTACAAAATGAATCCCCGTAATTGCATTAATACAAAACAAGCCCTTACAAGAGATAACGAAATCGATAACGACTATTTAACAAATACACGAGAGGTCACATAGGATATCTTAAAGCTTTTGGGTGTCATGTATCTGTATTAAACACAAAAAACAGTTAGGAAAATTTGTTGAAAAAGCCTATGATGGTTTCTTTGTTGGTTACTCATCAACATCTAAATCATATAGAGTCTACATTCCACATGATAACATAGTGGAAGAAACTCCTAATGTATCCTTTGATGAATCCTTATTCCCACAGTCTGTGAAAGGATCATCTTGTCTATTTGATATAGATGCATTAACTAACTCATTTAACTCTGGTTATCTTAATATGACAGGTGCTGCGGATACATGTTATCCCTATGTTCATCCAAATATGGGTGTACTATTGACAGCTGATCCACCAAGAGTCATTACTCTAGAAAACCAAAGTGATAATGACCTAGTACATCAGCACAAAAACACAAAGATGGTTCAGATGTTTTTACTCCATGCACATCAGCAGCAATACCCTCTACTTCCGTAGATGACTCTACTTCCGTAGATATCCCTACTGCATATGTTGAACGGAGACCCCCATAAATCAAACCATATCAGAAAATCATCCCACACCATTGTCACACACAGATATGCCTTGGACAGAGACCATAGCTGATCAAGTACCTGCTACGGAAGACATGTCCACTACCCCAGATGACATACATGTTCCTGCGGAAGCTCAGTCAGCTGCACTAGAAAATGAGATGAACTATTTTGTTGACTCCCCATCACAACTACCCTCATCTCCAACAACCACATCACAAACCTGGATTCATCCATCCAAGTTAATGATGTACCAACAGTAAGAACACATAAGTATAACCCAATTGATAACATGATAGGTGACCTCAACAGCAGAACTACCAGAAGACAAGGGGGAGCTGCAAACACTTGTCTATTCTCCTGTTTTCTATCTCAAGTAGTTCCACCCAACATCACAGAAGCCTTAAAAGATAACAGCTGGATTGAAACAATGCAAGAAGAACTGCAACAGTTCAGGAAACAAAAGGTGTGGAACCTAGTTGATCTCCCTGAAGGCCAATATCCTATTGGCATAAGGTGGTTATTCAAAATCAAGCTAGATGATAGGGGAATAATAATTAGAAACAAAGGAAGACTAATTGCTCAAGGCTACACACAGAGGAAGGCATAGACTATGATGAAGTCTTAGCACCAGTTGCAAGAATTGAGGCAATTAGAGTGTTCTTGGCATATGCATCATATAAGAAGTTCACAGTTTATCAAATGGATGTAAAGTGTGCCTTCTTATATGGTAAGATTGATGAAGAGGTCTATGTATCTCAACCACCAGGCTTTGAGGATCTTGACTATCCTCATAGTGTATATAAGCTTGACAAAGCTTTATATGGACTTCATCAAGCACCAAGAAAATGGTATGAAACACTGTCCAAGTTTCTTCTAAACATGATACAAGAGAGGAACAATTGACCAGACACTCTTTCTCAAACATGAACACCAAGACCTCTTAGTTGTTCAAATATATGTTGATGACATCATATTTGGATCAACAAACAAGAGACTTTGTGAAGAGTTTGAAGCCTTAATGCAATCTGAGTTTCAGATGAGTTCAATAGGAGAATTAACTTTCTTCTTAGGATTACAAGTTCATCAGAAAACAGATGACATCTTCGTCAATCAAGAAAAGTATGTCCTTCAAACATAAAGAAATATAACCTTGCAGACTGTACATCATGCAAAACACCAACATCTACTATAGATAAAATTGTACTAGATCCACAGGGAAGTCTATTGATCAAAGATTATATAGATCTATGATAGGATCCTTAATGTACTTAACTGCTAGTAGACTGATATAATGTTTGCTGTTGTGTGTGTGCTAGGTATCAAGCAGATCCAAAGAGTCTCATTTGAATGCAGTAAAGAGAATATTCAGATACCTCAAAGGGAAACCATCACTTGGACTATAGTATCCCAAAGAAGGAGACTTCAAGCTTTACTCCTATTTAGACAGTGACTACGGAGGATGCAACGACAACAGAAAATCCACAACTGGTGGATGTCAATTTATAGGACCAAGACTTGTGTCATGGCAGTGCAAAAAGCAGACAAATGTCTCAGTATCCACAGCTGAGGCTGAGTACATAGCTGCTTCAGCTGGCTACTCTCAGGTTCTTTGGTTGCAAAACCAATTACTTGATTATGGTTACAATTTTCTTCAAAATCCTATACATATTGACAACTCAGTTGCTATGTTTATAATGGCTAATCCGGTACAACATAGTAAAACTAAGCACATAGAAATTAGATATCATTTTCTAAGAGACTGCTCAGAAAAAGGTCTAATTAAGTTGGTCAAAGTAGATACAATAAATCAGCTTGCTGATTAATTCACTAAGGCATTTGATTCTGTCAGATTTAACTTCTTAATAGAATCATTAGGCATGATCAACTTAGAATAAGTTCATCATATCAACAATAGACATAGGTGTGTACTAACTGTGAACATATGAGACCTCTTATGTAAGGCACAGATATACTAAGGACATGATAGTATGCTATAACTAACATATATCCTGCTTTCAAATTAACAACTATCTACTGATCCGATGTGTTGGATATATGAATAGGTTCATCTTAAGTGGAAAATCAGGTATGACATGCTCAACTTATATTTCAGATGAATTCTTATGACAAAGTCATTGTGAGGTGTATATTAAGTAAGTCTAATCTAGATGTGCAAAATTCATTGCCCATGCACACTTACTATGCTGTAACACCTTATAACCTCTATCTTTGCGCATCTTGACTCTCTGTTTTGCGTAAACAAAGACCTGAGTCATGGGTCACCTCTGTTTTACGTGAGTAAAGACCTGGTGACCTGGTCAAATCATAAAACCTCCAAACAGGAGCTGCTCTCAAAATAATCCAAAACGGATCAACTGTGAAAATATACAAAGAGCATGAATAAACTATCAGCATTAATAAGATTTCAAAGAAATCTTAAGATAGAGCTTATAATCTACGGAACATGGGTCAAGTGTGATAACGTGATGGATTGGGCAGTTTCTGGAACGGACACACTTTCACAACATCTTGCATGATGCACTCATCTCTGTTCATCACTAAACTAATCACAACATGATAATAAGCATGACATACTCGACATACACTCTTGTTTGAACTTCTTTGGATCATAAATATTTGCAATCTGCACTAGATCAAGTAGTTAACAAACCTAACAATAATCTACAGGAGTGTGTTAGTGTCATAGTATGATCCTTCAGTCTATCAAACAAGTGCCTGTGCATATGCTTCTCTCTTTTATGTGTTATTCTGTTAGTTAATGTAACAGTTCACATGAACTTCTCTTATTAAATTTTTGATAATTCTTAAGTTCTGATTCATCACAAATTATGGGAGTAATAAGTTCTTAAAACCTATGTTAAAAATACTGAGTTGAAGAAAATTGGAACTTGAGCACTAACTTGGCTGCAGGCTGAAGGATATCTGCACAGGAAGCTGCCACTTGTACACAATTGACATGAAGCAAGTCACAAGGTCCAATAGCAAAACATCAAATGAATTGACCATGAGTCAATTCATACAAAGATAAAACATAAAACAACATTAAGTTTTCCTTCAGAAGACATTTTTCTTTCGGAAGATATTCCTGTGGAAGACAGAGTGTCAAATTCCGCAGGTGCAATGCGGAAGAAAGACATTATAATTTCCGTAGATGTAATCTGCGGAAGACATTGTTTGGATATTAATTGCTCTTTGCCCTATTAATTGTTTAATCATTAAGTGCATAGTTATTAATTATCCATAGTTATTAATAGGCATAGTTAATAGTTTGAGGGATGAAGTGTAAAATCGAGGAGAGATTAAGTGCAACTGGGTCCCACTAAAATAGGATAAGGTTAAAAGGTAAAACCTCGGAGGGGCTAAGTGTAATTGACAGGCTGTCTGAAAAGGTATATATAGCGCTTCGACCGTTCGCCTTTCTATCACTTTCAAAAAACTCCAAATCAAACAGCATCCAAACTAAACACCATAAACCCTTACCAAAATCTCAACCTAATCTCAAATAGTTACACCTCTCACATAATCAACGTCGCCATCATGGCTAACCGATTCATGAAAGAACACAATGTGTGTGCGTATCTAGATCCAAATGTCAATAATGAGTGTAGACCCATCATACAGTACTTAAGAAGATCACGATTACACTTCGCACTAACTGCCGATCCGGTCATATATCTGTCGCATATGATAGATTTCTAGAATACCGCAACTATTGAAGAAGGAGATGAAGGGCCATGATAACCGCAACCATTAGGAACCTACCCCTCTGGGTGAATGAAGGAATCATACGCGGGGCTCTAGAATTAGGAGACGAAGAACAAGGTCATCCGGATGTATTCGACCACGAATACATCCAGAAAGTATTCAACCTAATGGGGTATGATGGTGACTATCAACACGGTGAAATCAAGAAGGGAAGGCTATGTAAGCCATATCGATTCCTGTGCCACACATACCTGAAATGCATTTCCAATCGAAAGTCCAGATTGGACAGATTCTCACGACACGTTTCCTCCGGAATCATCGGCATTTTCGAAGGGAGGAAGTACAACTACGCAAGATATATAATGAACTGCCTTTGAGACCATGTGTGAGTGCAGAAGGAAGGAAAAATGTTCATGTTTCCTCGATTCCTACAACTGATCATAAATGAACATCTTCCGAAGGTCGAGAGAGTAGGAGATTCGTGTGTGTCGAACCATCTGAGCAGATCACTTCTGAACAAACTATTTGGGACGTACCAAGGAGGGGAGGTACAACTGTTTGCTCATGTAATAGATGAGAATAAGGACATTCCTCAGGAGCTGCTGTGGGTTGAGGAACCACAAACTGAAACTCATCAGCACCATCTGCCACACACTCCCAGCCTGAAACACCACAACATGCTTCACCAAACACCCCAACAAGAATCACAGTCACCACCATCACCCATCCACTTGACATCTTCAAGTGAGAATACTAAACCCATCTCTCCTGGCTAATCACCAATATCAATCAACTCTGCTTCTACTAAAGTTGGGACTCAACCTCCACTCCCATAATCACCAATCTCCATAACATCAATTGATACTGGTGCCACAGAGCCCATATCTCCTCTACCACCAACTGAACCAACCATCTCACCCACTCCTACTGAACCCATTGATAGCCCAACACCAACAGAAGAACTCCACCTTGATGAGGATGTTGATGAAGCCATTAATGATGAAGATACAGAAGAAGTCTGTATTGATGTAGAAGAGAAAGATAAAGAAGAGGAAGTTGAGAAAAAGATAGTGCTTTCATTGATATCATTGCTTACAATGAAAATGACCTGAATAAAGAAGAAATAAATGTAAGGAAAAGCTACTTGGTGGCCCAGTACAACAACCTTGTACTAAAGAGTAACAAGAGGATGGAAAAGCTGAGAAGGATGAAAAAGGAGTTGAATGAGAAAGTTGAAGCCATTAGAAGCTTGGAGAGCAGAGTAAAAAGGCTGAGGGAAGATGCAGTGATGAATAATGAAGCAATAGATGCTTTAAATGATCTGGTAGATGAGCAAGCTGCAAGTCTGAAGCTAAAAGATAATGAGATTGAAAGTTTAATGAAGAAATTGACTAAGGCTGAACAGATTGAAGGTGAAACAGCAATGATCACCTACAACAGAAAAAGGAAGTACTTAGGGAAGACAACTGATGTTCTGGGTGAATCCTCAAAAAGAGCAAAATCAGATTCACCAGAGCTGTCAGCCCCTACGAAAGGAGTCAAGAAAGATAGTGATGAAGAATGGGAGGAATTGACTAAAGAAGAGTCTCCCAAACTGAGAAAGAAGAAACAGAAGTACGTCTGACTACTGCAGACATCCTTGATGAAAGACCACAGTTATCCATGTTCATGCAATTAATCAATCATGAATTTCCATTTGACTTGGTGGAAAAGATGAACATGAAGGAGATGATTCAAACTCTAAAAGAATTTGAAGCTGTGAGTATGATGATTCCTGTGTGTAACTTTGAAACCTTCTCAAAGTTCAAGTCAATGGAGAAAATAAGGAAGGAGTTAGGTCATTGTGACACCTTCGGGCTTACAAAGTAAAACATGTTTGCTGGCTACAAAGTCACAACCATGACCAACATGAACTCAAAGGAAGAACCATTGGTGAATTAAGGGCGATGATGGAATATGTTATGAAGGTAGAGCTGGATACAGGAGCAAAGTTCAGATCCGGAGCCCCCAATCCTGCTTATCAACAACAATCATCATAAACTCCTGCTGAGCCTACTATGGTTCAAGCAAAAGACATGCATAAAGGAAAAGAACAATTGATCGGAGAGCCAAGAGATATAATTCCCAACAAGATATGGCCTCTTGGAAGAGCTGTGAGGGAGATCACCCAAGAACAACTAAGTCTGATTCAACTTTTTGATCAGATGACAACTCCAAGATCAGCTGAAGACAATCAGATTATTGCATGGAAGTATGATGGTGATTGGGATTATGCAATGATCAAAAGGGCATCTGGCATGGTGCAATATTTCAAAGACTAGAGAGCTTACTATCACTGCCAGATGTAGACCTTCATATTTACAACGCCTTCCCATCATTAATTATCCCATAAGTCCAAGGGTAAGAAACTTCTCTGGGATTGTGAACAGTCTGAAGAACAAGTTCAAGGGGGATATGATCAGGGAAGCTATGATGAATGATGCTGTGCACTTTAGAAGAAAGTCAAAGTCTCAGTCCAAGTCCAAACTGGTTGATGATGATATCTTGAAAAGGATTGGAGCTGAAGATAGATTTGCTGCATCAATCAAAACAATAGATGGCAATCAGTTCATATGCCCCATTATTGACATGGGGTATGTTGAAAGGAATAAAGAACTGGTGCTGCTAACGAATGATCCTGCTAAGAAGTCAACAAGCATAAGACTTTTTGACCCTGTAGAACTGAAGTTGCTGCACCCAAGCTATACCTCCTATCTTCATGATAAACACTTTCCAAGGCTGCAAGATTCAACTACTCAAGATGACTTGTGCTTCTATGTACACCTTATTCAAGTCATTGACAAATTGCATGCCAAGGTGCACAAGAGGAGGAAGTTTGAAGCTGGGCAGCTGATTAGGTCAGAGATAAAGCCTATAACAGAATTAAGAATTTCAAAACAGGATGAATTAGAGGTGGTGTCAAATAATAGTGTTGTTGAAACACTCACCACTAAAGAGGATGTCCTGGGTATGAAATACAAAACACTGAAGAGGATGAACAGAAGACAGATAAAGTATCAGTATGAAGATCAGAAGACGACCGTAGATTACTTTAAATTAAGAATTTTGGCAAGAGTGAATGAACTTAAAGTGCTAAACCAATGATTACTAGAGTCTAAACCTAAGGGGGAGTACTGTTAGGGATAGATCTCTTGTATAGGTTTAGATGATATATATCACTCTTCTAATCATAATTGTAATTATTGTTCTTAATGATATAAATGAATATATTTGATTATAATTTTGTTTATGAACTAAATAACATTTATTTTACACTTCATTTAATATATTCATCTATGATATAATATATTTCAGAATATATGTGTGAATGTGCAGGAAACATTAAACACTGTCAATTTGGAAAATTGACGAAGTGTTGGAACAACTGCGGATGAATAAAGTGTTCTTCTGTAGATGTTCTCAGGAACATAACTGAAGAATGTACATCCATGGATCTCATGCGGAAGAACAACTTCAGCAGAACAAGAACAAGCTACTGGAGGGATTGCTGCGGAAGACAAGAACTCCTGCGAAAGCACAAGAACAAGTACTGTATAACAGTTGCTGCGGAAGACAGACTACCTGCGGAAGAGTAAATTCCTGTGGAAGACCAATTAACTCGGAAGTCAACATCAAGTTAACAAGTCAACGTGGCAGAACATCAACAACATTAATGACGATTGAAGACGTTTTATTCAAGCGGATATTCCACGTCACATCAACAAATTTTATCATCAGTAGAATCATTGTAAATCACAAATTCATAAGGCAATAAACGTGGCAAAGATTCAGATAATGATGATTAGCTTAATTATAGCAACAAAATAGCTAGCAATATAACAGCATTAGATCTCTATAAATAGATACGAGATTATCAACAGATGTAATCAATATAAATCATATAACAACAATTGAGATTCATTAGAATCATCAGTATTGTATTCAAGATCAGCAATATCAATAGCAACAAAAAAAACATCCAATCAACGTTCTTGAGTTCTCTCGGTTTGATTATTCTTATTTTATTTGTTTGATTGATTGATTTTATTATTATTAATAGATTAAACACCAAGTATTGATAATTCCACCATCAATACTTGTTCAAATCAATTCTGATAATTCCTGAACGATCCTAGGATTCATATATATATATATATATATATATATATATATATATATATAATATATATATATATATATATATATATTATATATATATATATATATATATATATATATATATATGGTCAGGATCTTTCAAGACTACTAAAGATTGCGAGAACCGCGAGAACCAATCTTAGGCATTGATTAATATAATTTTTATTCTTTAGTTATTATCCAATAAAGGGTATTATTGTAAATTTAAAATTATTTCATTTATACCTCCCTTATTTACCTCCTTCTATTTTGGAAATTACAATTTCTATGTTTAAGTACAATTTTCATGAATTACATACAACCACCTTATCATTTCAGACCCAAAATCAAAATCGAAACCTATTCAAATCGAAATCATGTTCAATTGATTGAAGCATTTGATATCCGTATAGAATACAATGTATTGTATCTCGAAATCCTGAAAATCCTAATTTACGTCAATAAAGATGATGATGTCGTGACAAGGCTCATAGAAGAAGATGACAAAAGATGAGTCAAAGATGGAGATGATGCTACGATGAAGATGATATTGTTGATGCAGATGATGATAACAACAGAAAGGTTTTTGGGCTTTAATAATTTTGAAGACAAGAACGACGATGAAGATGATATTATTGATGAAGTTTTTTGCTCGATAATTTTATTTAGGTTTGTTTTGGATGTATAGTTTTAATGTTGATTATGCAAAAACCTTTGAAACTTTTGATAATTCTAAAGTAGTATCGCTTACATATATGTATACAAACTTACGTACACGTAAACATGTATGTAAACTTCATCAGATATACATAAAGCTATATGTAAACTTGGTTACATATACGTAAACATATGATTAAATTTGTCCAGATATACATAAATGGAATGTTTAGTCTTTTGATTATGCATATATAAATCATAGTTATATTTTTGGTTATTGTTTTTAGTTTGAATTTGTAAATTTGATTACATATATGTAAACTTGATACACAAACTTACATATATTTAACTTGCATGCTATTAAAAAATATCTTTCAATATACACTAACTTCCATCTATGTAAATTACTTTAAGTTTGTACAATATTTTCGTAACTAAAGTATATGTAACCTGTTATCATATATGTAAGTTGATCTACATTATTTGTTATTGATTTATTACATACATCAAGTTTCAAGTTTCTCTTGATTTGTTAAGCTTCCAAGCTAGTGTTTTTCTATCATATATTTTTTTGTTGAGAATTATGGTTCTAAATCAGTTTATCTAATCATTAAAATATGTACAAATAATCATAAACAATTGTTTCTACAACTAAACTTTATGTTGTTTTAGCATTGTTTTCTATAGATTTTATTTAGATGTTTTAATGTATTTTTTCTACTATTTTAGTGTTGATTTTATGCTGAATTGGTGTTGTTTTAGCATATTTTTTATGTTGAATTGGGTGCTATTTTAGTAGACGCTATTGTTTCTGTAGATTTTTATAAATTAGGTGCTACATTAACCTTTTTTTTACTGCAATTTACCACTTTTATGCTATTAGATTGGGTGTTATTTTACATATATGTAATTTATATAAATTATACAATCTGATGATCCGTCTGAGCATTAATCTAATGAATCTTTCATAATTTAATGATCAGATGCATATAAATTTTAGGAATAAAGGTGAGAGAATGAGTAAAATATGAGATTTTCCGTATTTTTAAAGGGTTTAAAACTAAATAGTTTAAATTTACTAACATACCCTTTATGTTTTAATTACACAAATTAATTGATATATTAATTTGTATTATTACCCTTTTAATCTCAACCATTGATTACTATAATCAATGGTTTATAAGAGTTTTGCAAGTTCTCATTTTAGTGGAAGTCCTAAAAACAACCTAACCCTACATATATATATATATATATATATATATATATATATATATATATATATATATATATATAATTAATTTAACACTTCAAAAATAAAGAGGAAAGCAAGCGCACATGTATTTGTAGAAAGCCAAAAGGTTGATGGTTTTGTTAAACTCGTACGTTTAAGGTTTTATGCTTATTTTTACAAGTTATGTATTCAAAGAAATATATAGTAATTGGGTTGTCCAAAAAGTAATCTATTTTTTTTAAGTTTTGGACGTTACGCAATAAATAATTTGATGCTGTATAGTTTTATATTAATCACATATTTTAGGGTTGTTAGATCTTTTAATATAAAAATAAACAACTCCGATGTATTTATTTCAAAAATAAGTTAATACTTTAATTCTTAAACACCATTTTTGTATTATTAAAGACCCTTTTTGTAACTTGATAGTTATAGTTTTGAATTACTTTATAAATTGCCATCCTTTTCAAATTGTATTTTTAGGTATTGTGGCTTTTAAGCATGAAAAATATAATATATATATATATATATATATATATATATATATATATATATGCATTTGAAATATATATATATATATATATATATATATATATATATATATATATATATATATATATAATAGTAATGTTATAATTTTAACATTTGAAATTGAATTAATATTATTAATATAGAAAACCAACAAGGTCCTACATCAAACGATTTGTGTTGCAAATGATTACAATGACGGGTATCACAAGATTCGATTATCATGAAATAATTCATCAAAAATTCAAATCTAAACGATTTAGCTTCCCTTTATTTTTAATCCAATTAAAAGCGAGTACCATGACAACTTTTGATACTATCTACGGCCTTGAATTTTGTTATTGTATTTTTGTTATTGATTTTTTTTTTTCGATTTCTTAGATCTTTAAATAGAACATAAAGCCACCATTATTATAGCATGTGTTACCTTTTCATGCCCTGTAAAGCTCGCCCGCTCGTTCACTTCCATCGCGACATCTATGAGCATCCTACTACGGTAGTTTACACCAAAGCATATATCAATTCCAAAACTTGTGTTGCAGGCTCGCATTCTACAAGGACGACATGATTGGCAATTTCGTCTTCATCAACGTAAAGTACATACTCTGAGTTAACATTTACGCCTCACTTTTCACTTACATTTTTAATTTGTTGGGATTCTACTTAAAACTACGCGCCACCCGAATAAGTTCACTTTTAGCGGTAGCGGTTCGTAAAATACGTAACTGAAGCTTCATCGACCCATCATCTTTTTCTCTATCATCAATCTAGCTTCCATGTATCTAGATCGATGGACTACCTTAATGTTTATTATTGTCGTCGAATCTCTTACGTTAAGTCATGAGGCTTTCCACTTGGGCACCGAAACAGTTGTCTTTTTTTTCTCATTTTCATTACTTAACTATTAGTTTTGTTTGCTTTTGAGCTGAGGGCTCCCTAGAAACAACATCTCTATCCTTTGGAGTAAAAGTAAGGTTTACTTACATCTGACCCTCCACAGATCTCTTTAGTAGTTTGACTATAGATGAGATTTATTTGGTTTGGTTATGGTTATAGTTTAAACAATAATAATAACTTTATAAACAAGACTTATGAAATTTCTTAATATTTTTTTAGTGTTTATAAGTGAGTAAATTGAAAGTAACGAATGGTATTATAAAGAAATTTATAAAATAAGTTTTTTGAATTATATTCGGTTAATACTAAAGAAGTAAGCGTTTGTTACTTCTACTTCTAAGTGTTAGGTGACATGGTAGAAACTTAACAGATATGCCATCTTTGTTGAGCGGTCCGTTTTAGCAAACTAATTCGACATCCAAAAATCCTCACATTCATATTCTTTGTTGTCGTGTTCATGCTTAACCATGAACCCTTACATGCCGTCCCTCACAACACCAACAAGGTCACCGCCAAAGACCCCACGAATCATAGCCTCACGTGTATCGCGCACCCCATTTTAGGTCCTTCGTGATGTTCTTCTTATTGTTAGGCTCCGTCAAAAGTTAATTAGCATATAAAATATATTATTTTTTGATATTAACAATATTTGAAGTTCACGATGATTGTAAAATTTTATCCATCTAAAGGCATTATTGTGTTGTTTCACGTAAGTGATCATCAATACATATATGATTAATGTTAAATGGACTTACTCTCTAGTCGCTGTTAACAAGGCTGGAGTTTAATTTTCTATTTTTATGAAAAATTAATGTATTTCTTAATTAGATATAGATCACAATATTTTAATTTTAAAAATACTATAATAGATGTTTCCCAACCAACAAATTCATCTACGATTCACGAGATGTACGTTACATTACGAATAACAATCTTCAAAAACTTTTTTTTACCATAAAGGATTTCGAGATTAACTTGTTTAAATTTAAATTTTATTCTAAAGGCATGTGTAACCTCCAAAGATGGGAACTAGTGTTGCCACCTAAAGATAATTATTTGACGAGAATCCAACATGACATAATTCTTCTTGTGTGATGACATAATTTTCTTGTGTGATAAACATCGAGCTATATTTTATTGATTGAGTTTAGTGAAGAGATCTTTTGTGATGTTGTGCAATTACAGCAGCAGTGAGGGGCTTTGCTCTAACACAACTTGGTACCCGTCACCCCAGTTATCCATTCCTTCTACCATGACTTGCCAAAATGTTGTACCCGAACATGACCCGTCATTTCTTGCACTTTCGTAAGCCATATTGAATATGTTTTGAAAGTAGTCATCCCTTGCTTTGACGGTGTAGCCTGTTGACCATGAGGACTTGCCAAATTCCGCGATGAGTAGTGGCTTTCTTAAGATGGCTTTAGAATCCTCAATGTGAGCTTTAATCCATTTTTCTACAATTAAGCTTGAGCTTCGGCGCTTCCTCCCGAAACCCTATATATGTCACAAGTCAAAATACGTATACGCTAATAAAATAAAATGACCGCAAACCGTTATGTTTATGAATCAGGCTAGCATTTCGTCGAGTAAAAGTGTAAGCATTGATAGCTAGCCAAGAATTGGAGTTGGCTAGGCTATTACGTAGTGTTATGAAGTTTAAAATTAAACAAATATGGAGAAAATCGTGGTGTTAGATGGTGCGAATAAACTGATGCTACGTACCATTGATCCGGATAGATGTGGATTGTAGCGAAATCCACATTCTTGATGCGGTGTTTGAGATGAAGTCGGTGCCAACTTCATAGCCCGGATTGTTTTGTTTCTTATCAGGCATGGACTCCCCATAAAACCCTTCTAGCCCAATTTCAAGAAGATGATTCTTGTCAATGGATTTGATTTCAGCTGCCATTTCGACAATCCATTCCTACAGGAAGAATTGAAGACGTTTTGTTATTATTTGTTCATGCATGCATACGTGAACCAAAAAAAAACAACAACCAACTGTTGAAGAGTACAAGATTTCCTTGATTTGTTATATAAGTGATGGTACGTTGTCACACATATGTACATATGTATATGTTACCGTTTAGCTGGCTAGAGTATTAGACAAGAGAATTAACCTGGAGCATCTTCCCCGAAAGATCGGTTTGACAACGGGGTTCGTTCATCAGCTCCCATGCAAAGATGGTGGGATCGTCCTTATATACAACACCAGTTATTGAGTTGCGTCTTGTAAGAATGCTCTGTAAGTATGTTGAATAGTTTTTTCAACATGCACAACAACATAAAATTAAATATAGAAAATTAATATCCATACCTTCACATGATTCTTGTAATATCCTTTGACGACGGCGTTTGAGAAGAATTATCGTGTTGTTCAAGTACTGGCCACCATAATCCCTAGCCCATTGAACGTATTGTGTTTACCTCCAAAATCATCCCAGTTATTGACCAAGCTTAGAATTAAAAGAAGCCAGTGTTTTTTGGTGTCTGATATCACAAAATCCAATCCCTAGAATGAAAAACTAAGGTGGTTATCACAAGCTTGAATGACTATATTTATAACCTTAAAAGGAAAACAATTTAAAAATTGATGAATGACTGTATTTATAACCTTAAACATGTCCTCATTGTAAACACCAGGAGATGTTTGCAGGGGTTTGCTGCCACCATCACTAAAAGCCCAGGTCCTAACGATGTTCATTCCGACTTTTGAAGCTTCTTGAAAAGCATCGACACCTTTGTTTTTGTAGATGGATCAAAAGCCATGTACACTTAACCTGTAGGCGTTAAAGCATTGGCTTTCCAATAAATCATGATGCGTCCTTGTCTCCTACCACTAACGGCGCTTGTTGCCTTGGCACTTCCTGGCAAGGTTGATCGAGATGGGTGTTAATTTATTCTTGTATTACAAAGTGGATTTACGATCGAAATAGAAGGTATTATGTCACATCCAGGCGGAAGCGTGATATGCTTGATGTGACTTATCGGTTCGAAATGCATTGATTACAGATACAAATAATCATATAAGTAACTTAACATAAAAGCACATCATCCATTCATAGATATATTTGGGTTACATACAAGATTTACATATACAAAATTAGCCAACATAATGACTTTTACAAAATCTAGTGTAACCCTATTACAAAGTACTAGTAACCGCTTCAATCTTTCAGTAATAGTGGATATGTGCGTCCACTGATATGCTGAGATCATTCAAATTCATGGTTACTTTCACACATCTTCCTAATAACTTCATACCAACCATTATACACATCAAATGAAAGTATAACACTGTAGTCATTCTGATTACCTGAAAAAACATACTCAAAACTGTCAACATAATGTTGTCGAGAACATAGGTTTAATGAGTCACAAAATATATATTGATGCCATATAAATAAGAATACAACCAAACCTACTTATATGCCAGGTGATTTAACTGTTACAAATACAAATCACAAAATCAGATAACATAGCATCATTACACTTATCCTGTTGGTGAAGGAAATATTTTCCTAAGTAGCGCTACCTACATTATCAGACGGTTCTCATCCGAATTAATGGTTGCAACTTACGGCATAATGACAGTATATCTCAAAAAATGTCTTATTTAAAATTTGCATCAATAAAAAAAGTATGCTTTTCCCCCAAAAAAATCATAGATATAAAATGGAGCTATGAAACTCACCTTAATTTCTAGCAGTATCCTATAAAAATTATTTTATAAGTTACAAATAAATTAATTTATTTCTTTAAAATTTTCAGCATTTAAGTTATAACAAATAAAAATAATTATAACAATCAATCAAAAATTCATCAAAATTCACCAAAGGTAAGATCTAAATTTCAGTTTACTATATAAATAATTTCAGTAAATAATCTTTAAAATTATTTTTCTAGAATTTTATAATATTCCCATAAAATATAAGAATAGGCTTAGGAACTATAAAAATACTGAAATTTGTACAGAAAGACTTATATGATATTTAGTCTCACATAAAATTTTCATGATTTTTTACATTGTTTAACTATTTAATCTGATTTTCTTTAGATTATACATTCAAAAATACATAACTTTATTATTTTAATGATTTAATTCATAAAGTTCATTCTTAAAATCTAACTTAATGTATAGATCATTATAGAATTTTTCCAGATTTTTATCACCTTTAAATCATTTGCTAGACATTTTTCCCTTATTTCATGAAATAAATCATATAAATTCATACATCAAATAATAAATTCCCAAAATTTTCAGATTATTATATTTAGTCTTTTCTAATTGATTTCTAATTTTGGTTCCTACAATAATAGTCATTTAATTATTTAACTCATTTTACTTAATATTTCAAGAATCAATCTTCTTCTTTTATTTCAAAAATCTTGATTATCATATGTCTCTTTACATTTTCAGTTTTAGATTTCTTTGTTACTGTATTTGATGAAAATCAGATGTTAAATATGTTTTGGGAATAGTTTTGATGTTTATATATATCAAACTAGTTACATATGTCTGTATAACACATGCGTAACCTCTTGTTTTCAAGATAGTTTATAGGGATTAAAACCTTGTAATTGGATTGAAAAAAAGGCTGAAGATGATTAAAAGATGACTTCCAACTTTCTAGATTCCAAGGTCTTTGTTCTTGAGATTATCTTCAAAAGAATTTGATGTTTAAAACTTGATACTTTGATGAGATGAAAACCAAGAGATACAAGGTGTTTATGGCGGTTTATGTGTTGTGTTTTGAGAGAACTTTGAAGAAGTATGATAGTGTTTTGATGGTGTAAGAAGGAAAGTTAATACGTTGCTTTCGGAAGTTACTTATAGCCGAAGAGATGAAAGTGTTAAGGTGTAAGTGGTGGTGGCGGCTCACACATGGTTTAGCCGAGAGTTTTCCACATTATCTCCTAGTAATGATGTTCATTTGTTGAGGTGTCATTAGGAGAGGTAATCTTAGTGTCAGGGTAATCATGGGGGGGGGGGGTGGGTTTCGGCCGAAGGTACAAGAACTTGCCACATATCTCTAGTAATAATGGTGGTTTATGTGGCACTTAAGAAGGTGATTAGTGTCTTCAAGTTGGTGATGAGGAATAGATCGGCCGAGGATAGTGAAAGGGTAATTAAGGTTAATTATTTTAGTGTTTTAGGTTAATGATTAAGGTGATAATGAAGTTAATGGCTGAAGGTGTCAATAAGTGTGGTGTAGTTTGGTTTAAAGGGTATTAAAGTGTATCAAACGTTCACTTAGATGTTATATTTGGTGTTTATGTTGTTGGTTAAGGTAAGGTGATTTAAAAGATTGATATCAATGAAGTATTGTAGTGAGATTATTGTATAGCCTTGTAGTGAACTTAGATAATTAGATAATAGTTAGGTGTATGATACATATAACTAAGCATAAGATCATATAACTTAGTTTCTAAACATCTTATCAAGATTATAACATAGATGCGTATTCATTAAAAGAATCATGCATATAGATAACATTTATGTAATATGCACACATAAATTTATACATGTTAGCACATATATAATCACAAAGATAAATCACATCAGATATCTTAGAAATATGCATAGTTGTTTGAGATTCTTAATTCCTGTAGAATCTTAGCAATTTAAATTTTCTAACCTTTGTTTTAGTATCGTTACATTCTCTCCTCGTAAAAAGAATTTCATCCCGAAATTCGTCTTGATGGTAAGAATAGTTATTTCTTATAACTATCCTTTTGATTCAATTTAACCTCAAAATAAATGGGGATATTTTCTCTTAATCTCAGCTTCTCGTTCCCATGTGAATTCAGGTCCTCGTTTTGAATTCCATTTGACCTTTACTATTGGGATCTTACTTCTCTTCAATATCTTCACTTCTCTATCCATGATTGCTACTGGTTCTTCTAGAAAATGAAGTTTCTTATCTATTTTGACTTCTCTTGTTGGTATCTTTAATGTCTCATTACTCAGACATTTCTTCAAGTCGGATACATGGAAGGTGTTATGTATTCAACTTAATTCCTGAGGTAAGTCTAACTTATATGCTACAGGACCAATCCTGTTAGTTAACTCAAAAGGTCCAACATACCTAGGGTTTAACTTATTTCTCTTTCCAAACCGGATAATTCCCTTTGAAGGTGATACTTTCAAATACACTTTATCCCCGATTTGAAATTCTAACGACTTTCTTCTATTGTCAGCATAACTTCTCTGTCTATCACGTGCTGCCTTCAATCTGTCTTTAATTTCAAAGATATTATTGGAGGTTTCTTGTATAAGTTCTTGTCCTGTCAGCTGTCTATCTCCTAATTCATTCCAACACAAAGGTGACCTATACTTTCTTCCATATAAAGCTTCAAATGGAGCTGCCCCAATACTGGTATGACAGCTATTGTTATATGAAAATTCTATCAGAGGTAAGTGCGTATCCTAACTACCACCAAAATCTAATGCACAAGCTCGCAACATATCTTCCAATGTTTGGATAGTTTTCTCATTCTGTCCATCTGTTTGTGGATGATATGCTATACTCATATTTATTTTTGTTCCTAATGCTTTTTGCAGGGTCTGCCAAAATCTTGAAGTAAATCGGCTGTCTCTGTCCGATATAATTGACATTGGTATTCCATGTCTAGACACGATCTCCTTCATATAAATCTTAGCTAGTTTTTCCATTTTATAATCTTCTCTGATTGGTAAGAAATGAGCTGATTTAGTCAGTCTATCAACTATAACCAATATCGTGTCGTACCCATTTGGGTTCTAGGTAGTTTGCTCACAAAATCCATGGTAATCTGGTTCCATTTCCATTCAGGGATTTCTGGTTGTTGTAAATGTATAGAGGGTTTTTGATATTCAACTTTAACCCTTGAACGAATATCACATCTTTCTACAAATTTTGCAACTGACTTCTTCATTCCTGGCCACCAATACTAGTTTCTTAGGTCCTTGTACATCTTATTATTCCCTAGATGTACTGAATATCTTGACCTGTGTGCCTCACTCAGAATGTTTTCTCTAACTATGTCATTGTCAGGAATCCAAATTATTCCTTTAAATCTCAAGATTCCATCTGACATAACTTTCATTTGTTCATTTTGTTCCACTACACTTCTCAATTCATCTTTCTGTTGAGCATCTCGGATTTGACTTATTAGTTCTGAATGTAACTCCATTCTCATAGCACGAACTCTTAATGGCTTGGTTCTTTCCTTCCTACTTAAGGCATCTGCCACTATATTTGCTTTACCTGGGTGGTACTTGATTTCACAATCATAATCACTCAGTAACTCTACCCATCTTTTCTGTCTCATATTCAACATCTTTGGTCGAATATATGTTGCAGACTTTTATGATCTGTATAAATTATGCATTTGGTTCCATACAGGTAGTGTCTTCAAATATTAAGTGCAAATACTACTGCTCCTAATTCTAAATCATGAGTAGTATAATTCCTTTCACTTCCCTCTAAGTTATCGAGACGCATATGTAATTACTTTATTTCGTTGCATCAAAACACATCCGTAACCTTGATGTGATGCATCACAGTATACTACAAAATCATCAATGCCTTCTGGTAAAGCTAAAATAGGAGCACTACATAATTTATGTTTTAGAGTCTCAAATGCAGTGTTCTGTTTCTCTCCCCAAACATATGGCTTATCTTTCTGAGTCAATTCTGTCAAAGGTTGGGCTACTCGGGAGAAATTTTCTATAAATCTCCTATAATAACCTGCCAAGCCTAGAAATTGACGTATTTCAGTTGGTGTTTTTAGAGCTTCCCATTTTTTAATTGCATCAATCTTTGCTGGGTCGACCTGAATTCCATCTTGATTAACCACATGTCCTAGGAATTGTACTTCTCGCTTCCAGAATTCACACTTTGAGAATTTAGTGTACAATTCTTCTTTTTGAAGTAACTCCAAAGTTAGCTTTAGATGCTTTTCATGTTCTTCCTTACTTTTAGAATAGATTAATATGTCATCTATAAAGACTATGACAAATTTATCCAAGTAAGGTTTACACACTCTGTTCATTAGATCCATGAATATGGCTGGAGCATTAGTTAACCCAAATGGCATCACAAGGAACTCATAATGACCATATCGGGTTCTAAATGCAGTTTTAGGTATATCCTCTTCTTGTACCCTTAACTGATGATATCCTAATCTCAGGTAAATTTTTGAGAAATAGTTTGATCCTTGTAATTGATCAAACAGATCATCCATTTGAGGAAGTGGGTACCTATTCTTTATAGTTACTTTATTAAGTTCTCTATAGTCGTTGCACATTCTAAAGGTTTCGTCTTTCTTTTTCAAGAACAGGACTGGAGCTCCCCATGGTGAAACACTAGGACGTATAAATCCTTTATCCAACAGCTCTTGTAATTGATTCATCAATTCCTTCATTTCTGATGGCGCTAACCGATACGGAGATTTGGCAATTGGTGCTGTTCCTGGTACTAATTCTATTTTGAATTCTACTTGACGAGGAGGCGGCAATCCTGGTAGCTCATCTGGAAATACCCTTAGATATTCTCTAACAATGGGAACATCTTCCAACTTTTTCTTGACTGATTTGGTATCAACTATATGGGCCATAAATGCTAAACATTTCTTTTTCAAATAATTTTGAGCCTTCATACAGGAAATCATTTTAATAAGGCCTCTAGGTTTCTCACCGTGTATGATAAGAATTTGGTTATCTGAAGTTAGAGGTATTTTGATCATTTGTTTTCCACAAATGATTTATGCCTGATTCTTACTTAACCAATCCATACCTACTACAATATCAAAATCTCCTAATTTAACAGGGATCAGGTCTATGTCAAAGCAATGATTTTCTAAGTTTAGAATACAGTTAGGAATAATTTCATTAGCTTCTATCATGTTACCATCAGCTAACTCTATCGTATACTTATTTTTCAGTTTCGCTTTTGTTAATCCAAGTAGGGGCTTGAAATGATTTGCAACAAAACTTCAGGTTGCTCCCGTATAGAATAATACAGTTGCGTATTGATCATTAATAAGGAATGTACCCATCACCACTTTTGGTTCTTGTCTTGCTTCTTCAGCTTGAAGTACAAATGCTCAACCATGTGCACTGTTGAGATTCTTTGGAGCTTTTCCTTCCAGTTCTGGGCATCTATAGCGTAGATGATCTTCTTTTCCACACTGGTAACATACTGGCTTAGGATTTGTGGGTCCTTTGCATTCCCTTGATGTATGTCCCTTTTTTTGCAATTATAACAAATTACCAGCATACATCTCCCAACATGATGCCTTTTGCAGGTATTGCACCAAGGTTGACTTTTTATTCGTGGTCTTTCTTCCTGCATGATACCCATATAATTTCTTTCTAGGTTTCTATTTGCCTTTTTGTTCCAGCTTCCACCAAAATTCCTTCCTGTGTTATTGCTCCATTTCCTTTTCTCTCCTAACTTGGTTGTAGTTAACGATCCGTTCCTAATCATCTCGTCTGTCAAACTTCCTGCTAGAGTCACTACATCTTGAAAGGTTTTTGGCATTGTAGATTTCACCATTCCTCTTATCTGTGGTACTAAACCCCAGATGTATCTCCCTATTCTTTTTGTTTCTGGAGTCACTAAATGTGGCACCAATCTAGAAAATTCATTGTATTTATCAGTATATTCCTGAATAGCAACACCCTTCATTTCTAGTGCTAAAAGTTCTACTTTTATCCTTTCTAACTCATTATAAGGATAATATTTTTCAATCATTAGTTTCTTAAATTCTCCTTAATGTAATTCATTCATAACATTCCTTCCCTTTGTTTGTATTTCCATTTTCCACCAAGACTGTGCTTCTCCTTTAAGAGAATACGAAGCGAACCTGGTTTTGCAGTTATCAGCACAATCACTGATGTCTAAAACTGACTCCATTTCCTCTAACCAGCGTAAGGCTTGCACTGCTCCACCTTTTCCGTCAAAGCCTCGGGGTTTACAAGACAAAAGACTTATAAGAGCATCCTTCTCTAGCTTTATTTTTAGCTTCCCCTTCGTGGTTTTCTACTTCGTTAATGTGTGCTCGTCCATTATCTCCAGACGGCACTCTTTCAACATTAAAAGCTTGCTGCAGCTGAGTCACCAATGTAGGCATTGCGGCTTCCAGCTGTCGAGTTACTATTCGAGAAATCCTCTCGTCCTCAGTTGTGGCAGTATTTACTGGCGGGGCTTCTTCTACAAACCTAGTTCTTGGTCGCCCAACATGTGGAGTTCTTAGTACTGGTTGGGTATCTTTTCTTGGCGGCATTTTTCACTATACACCAATTATATTAATATTCCATAATTTTATTCACACTATATCATAATATTAAATAGTCATAAACAAGATATTCCATTATATTCTTATTTTATATATTAAAACAGTCACACATAACATATAAAGTTTCCTATGTTTCTAATCTCTCCAAACCTAGTTCCATATCTTAGTGAAGATACTTTTGCTTTCTTTCTTCACTTCCTTGACATCTTCTTGAAGCATCCAAATTTCTCATTGTATTTTCTTAACTTTCTTAAGAATCTGGTGGGTAGTCCTTGTCTGACATTCCTCCAACCTTTGCCTCTTAATTCCTCTTTCTTTAATTTCAGAATTATCAGGTTGGACTGCAGGTATTATATCAAATATCAGGGAGAGGGTTTCGGGATCTTTGTTTTCTTGCTCCTTAACTTCCTTAGTTGAAAACTTCTCATCACGTCATACACTTTTTCTTGGTGTCATGATTGTATAGCTCCCATGGTTACTGGTGCAAGTCGGACGTAAAACTTTGGCGCTGTGCTGGTCTGGGTCTGAGATTGAGGTGTTTCTAATTTGTTCTGAGGCTCTATTTCAGATGTTGTTTCTTTATGGTAGCTATGATCCGAAGGATCAGTTTCATTATAGTAGCTATCAGATTTATCAGAATTCATACTGCAAAAATTCTTACAAATTAACTTATGTTAATAACATAAAATTCATAAAATTTTCACACATGAATCATATATATCTCAAGTTTCATTCTTATCTAAGCATGAATATGATCACATAAAATCATAGAGAGGAAACAACATCACATTGATGTCTTATTATCATAAAAGCTTATGGTTATAGTCTAGGCATTTACTAATAATACCTAATTCTCTATAACCAATGGCTCTGATACCAAGCTGTCACATCCCGGCGGAAGCGTGAAATGATTGATGTGACTTATCGGTTCGGAACGCATTGATTACAGATACAAATAATCATAATAAGTAACTTAACATAACAGCACATCATCCATTCATAGATATATTCGGGGTTACATACAAGATTTACATATACAAAATTAGCCAACATAATAACTTTTACAAAATCTAGTGTAACCCTATTACAAAGTACTAGTAACCGCTTCAATCTTTCGGTAATAGTGGATATATGCGTCGACTGATATGCTGAGATCATTCAAATTCACGGTTACTTTCACACATCTTCCTAATAACTTCATACCAACCATTATACACATCAAATGAAAGTATAATACTGTTAGTCATTCTGATTACCTGAAAAAACATACTCAAAACTGTCAATATAATATTGGTGAGAACATAGGTTTAATGACTCACAAAATATATATATTGATGCAACATAAATAAGAATACAACCAAACCTACTTATATGCTAGGTGATTTATAACTGTCACAAATACAAATCACAAAATCAGATAACATAGCATCACAACACTCATCCTGTTGGTGCAGGAAATATTTTCTTAAGTAGCGCTACCTATATTATCAGACGGTTCCTTATCCGAATTAATGGTTGCAACTTACGGCATAATGACAATATATCTCTAAAAGGTCTTATTTAAAATTTGTATCAATAAAAAACAGTATGCTTTTTCTCCCAAAAATTATAGATATAAAAATTAGGCTATGAAACTCACCTTAATTTCCTGCAATATTCTATAAAAATTAATTTATAAGTTAGAAATAAATTAATTTATTTCTTTAAAATTTTCAGCACTTTAAGTTCTAACAAATAAGACATAATTATAAAAATCAATCAAAAATTCATCAAAATACACCAAAGGTAAGATCTAAATTTCAGTTTACTATATAAATAATTTCACTAAATAATCTTTAAAAATCATTTTTCTAAAATTTTTATAATATTCCCATAAAATAGCAGAATAGGGTTCGGACCTCTAAAAATACTGATAATTGTACAGAAGGTTATATATGACATTTAAAGTCTCACATAAAATTTTCATGATTTTTCACGTTGTTTAACTATTATAATTTCAAAAATACATAACTTTATTATTTTAACGAATTAATTCATAAAATTCATTCCGAAAATCTAACTTAATGTAGAGATCATTATAAACGTTTTACAGATTTTTATCACCTTTAAATCTTTTGTTAGACATTTTTCTCTTATATTATGGAATAAATCATATAAATTCATACATCAAATAATAAATTCCCAAAAATTTTAGATTATTATATTTAGTTTTTTCTAATTGATTTTTAATTTTGGTTCCTACAATCACAGTCATTTGATTATTTAACTCATTTTACTTAATATTTCAAGAATCAATCTTCGTCTTTTGTTTCAAAAATCTTGATTATCATACGTCTCCTTACATTTTCAGTTTTAGATTTCTTTATTACTGTATTTGATGAAAATCAGATGTTAAAGATGTTTTGGGAATAGTTTTGATGTTTATATATATCAAACTAGTTACATATGTCTGTATAACACATGCGTAACCTCTTGTTTTCAAGATAGTTTATAGGGATTAAAACCTTGTAATTGGATTGAAAGAAAAGGTTGAAGATGATTAAAAGATGACTTCCAACTTTCTAGATTCCAAGGTCTTTGTTCTTGAGATTATCTTCCAAAGAATTTGATGTTTAAAACTTGATACTTTGATGAGATGAAAACCAAGAGATACAAGGTGTTTATTGCGGTTTATGTGTTGTGTTTTGAGAGAACTTTGAAGAAGTATGATAGTGTTTTGATGGTGTAAGAAGGAAAGTTATTACATTGCTTTTGGAAGTTACTTATAGCCGAAGAGATGAAAGTGTTAAGGTGTAAGTGGTGGTGGTGGTTCACACATGGTTTAGCAGAGAGTTTGCCATATTATCTCCTAGTAATGATGTTCATTTGTTGAGGTGTCATTAGGAGAGGTAATCTTAGTGTCTATGGTAATCATGGGGGGGGGGGGGTAGGCCGAAGGTGCAAGAACTTGCCACCTATCACTAGTAATAATGGTGGTTTATGTGGCACTTTAAGAAGGTGATTAGTGTCTTCAAGTTGGTGATGAGGCATAGATCGGCCGAGGATAGTGCAATGGTGATTAAGGTTAATTATGTTAGTGATTTAGGTTAATGATTAAGGTGATAATGAAGTTAATGGCCGAAGGTGTCAATAAGTGTGGTGTTGTTTGGTTTAAAGGGTTTTAAAGTGTATCAAACGTTCACTTAGATGTTATGTTTGGTGTTTATGTTGTTGGTTAAGGTAAGGTGATATAAAAGATTGATATCAATGAAGTGTTGTAGTGAGATTATTGTATAGCCTTGTAGTGAACTTAGATCATTAGATAATAGTTAGGTATATGATATATATAACTAAGTATAAGATCATATAACTTAGTTTCTAAACATCTTATCAAGATTATAACATAGATGCATATTCATATGAAAAAAGAATCATGCATATAGATAACATTTATGTAATATGCACACATAAATTTATACATGGTAGCACATATATAATCACAAAGTTAAATCACATCATACATCTTAGAAATATGCATAGTTGTATGAGATTCTTAATTCCTGTAGAATCTTAGCAATTTAAATTTTCTAACCTTTGTTTTAGGATCGTCACATATTGTAGTGTGTTTATTTGATACGGTGTCCAGACTATATATTTATACAGAGGGCCTCGCCAGGAAGACACACATACATGGACAAGTGGAGCTCATCATCTTGCTTGCTTGTGTAACTCAAGAACACCCATGCATGGCTCCATACTTTTTGTTGCATGCATGGATGGCATAATTAAACTAACAACCTTAACTCAAAATCCAATATAGCATCACAGATTCCATTATGTTGGTGTCAACGGCAAAGTATAAAGCATGTTGTAATTGTTTTCTTGTATTAGTTTGAAACCTAATCTTTTTCTTTATGTCAAATATATATATATATATATATATATATATATATATATATATATATATATATATATATATATATATATATATATATATATATATATATATCATGGTATTATTTCTCCCTCTATGTATGTACATATATATGGGTCTTATATCTATATTGTAATTCACAATCGGTTATATTGCATAAGCTCCAATTTGCATGTGTATTTATAGACGTGATGTCATTTTTTAGTGAACCATCTTAAAAGTCAAAGTATACAATTTGTCTTGTCCAATTGGTACGTTATGTAATCTACAACGGATCTTTAAAAACGACAAGCACGATCGTTGTGCCCTTTTTAGTTTAGAAATCTCGCTTTATCTCCGTGCCCATACTCGATTATTAGTTATGCGGGAAGATTTTCACATGAGACGGTTGTAATCTTACATGTAACATTCACATTTGGTGAATCTTTATATAGATTAAGGAAAACATACGAGCAGTCCTCGTAATTTATGTTTATATTAGTTGAATATTATTTTTTTAAGAAGAACACCATTAAAGAAAGAAGAAAGGAGAAATGTAGTAGTTAGCTCATAAGAGTAACTCATGGGGTTTTAAAACATTATATATGTTTTAAGTCTTAAATTTTTCAATTTTAGCATTCAAATTATTAAGGTTTGACAGTTAGTAAGTCTAATTATGTAGTGTTTATATTATATTTTTTGTTTTAACATAAAATGTATCTTTTACTTTTGTTATAGAACCTAACTTTTATAAGATTTTTTTTCTGCTTTTACGCATGAGAAATATAATATATATATAATAATAGTAACTTTATAATTTTAACATTTGAAATTGAATTAATATTATTAATATTATTAATATAGGAAACCAACAAGGTCCTACATCAAACGATTTGTGTTGCAAATGATTACAAAGACGGGTATCACAACATTCGATTATCATGAAATAATTCATCAAAAATTTAAATCTAAACGATTTAGTTTCCCTTTATTTTTAATCCAATTAAAAGCGAGTACCATGACAACTTTTGGCACTATCTACGGCCTTGAATTTTGTTATTGTATTTTTGTCATTGAATTTTTTTCGATTTCTGAGATCTTTAAATACAACATAAAGTCACCATTATTATAGGATGTGTTACATTTTCATGCCCTGTAGAGCTAGCCCGCTTGTTCACTTTCATCGCGACATCCATGAGCGTCCTACCATGGTAGTTTACACCAAAGCATATATCAATTCCAAAACTTGTGTTGCATGCTCGCATTCTACTACGACGATATGATTGGCAATTTCGTCTTCATTAACGTAAAATACATACTCTGAGTTAACGTTTACGCCTCACTTTTTACTTACATTTTTAATTTGTTGGGATTCTACTTAAAACTACGCGCGAAACTACGCGCCACCCTGACAAGTTCACTTTTAGCGGTAGCGGTTCGTAAAATACGTAACTGAAGCTTCATCGACCCATCATCTTTTTCTCTATCATCAATCTAGCTTCCGTGTATCACACCGAAACATTTATAAAATATTGTCATGAGGCTTTTCACTTGGTCACCGAAACATTTATCTTTTTTTCTCATTTTCATTACTTAACTATTAGTTTTGTTTGCTTTTGAGCTGGGGGCTCCCTAGAAGCAACATCTCTATCCTTTGGAGTAGAGATAAGGTTTGCTTACATCTCACACTACGCAGACCTCTTCAGTAGGTTGACTATTGATGAGATTTATTTGGTTTGGTTATGGTTATGGTTTAACAATAATAATAACTTTATAAACAAGACTTAAGAAATTTCTTAATATTTTTTAGTGAATATAAGTGAGTAAATTGAAAGTAACGAATGGTATTATAAAGAAATTTATAAAATAAGTTTTTTGAATTATATTCGATTTATACTAAAGAAGTAAGCGTTTGTTACTTCTACTTCTAAGTGTTAGGTGACATGGTAGAAACTTAACATATATGCCATCTTTGTTGAGCGGTCCGTTTTAGCAAAGTAATTCGACATCCAAAAATCCTCACATTCATATTCTTTGTTGTTGTGTTCATGCTTAACCATGAACCCTTACATGCCGTCCCTCACAACACCAACATGGTCACCGCCAACGACCGCACGAATCATAACCTCACGTGTATCGCAAACCCCATTTTAGGTCCTTCGTGATGTTCTTCCTATTGTTACGCGTCATCAAAAGTTAATTAGCATATAAAATATATTATTTTTCGATATTAACAATATTTTAAAGTTCACGATGATTGTAAAATTTTATCCATCTAAAGGCATTATTGTGTTGTTTCACGTAAGTGATCATCAATACATATATGATTAATGTTAAATGGACTTGCTCTCTAGTCGTTGTTAACAAAGCTGGAGTTGAATTTTCTATTAGTATGAAAAATTAACGTATTTCTTAATTAGATATAGATCACAATATTTTAATTTTAAAAATACTATAATTGATGTTTCCCAACCAACAAATTCATCAAAGATTCACGGGATGTACGTTACATTACGAATAACAATCTTAAAACAATTTTTTTTTACCGTAAAGGATTTCGAGATTAACTTGTTTAAATTTAAGTTTTATTCTAATGGTATGTGTAACCTCCAAAGATGGGAACTAGTGTTGCCACCTAAAGATAATTATTTGACGAGAATCCAACATGACATAATTCTTCTTGTGTGATAAACGTCGAGCTATATTTTCTTGATCGAGTTTAGTGAAAAGATCTTTTGTGATTGTTGTGCAATTACAGCAGCAGTGGAGGGGCTTTGCTCCAACACAACTTGGTACCCGTCACCCCAGTTATCCATTCCTTCCGCCATGACTTGCCAAAATGTTGTACCCGAACATGACCCGTCATTTCTTGCACTTTCGTAAGCCATATTGAATATGTTTTGAAAGTAGTCATCCCTTGCTTTGACGGTGTAGCCTGTTGACCATGAGGACTTGCCAAATTCCGCGATGAGCAGTGGCATTCTTAAGATGGCTTTACAATCCTCAATGTGAGCTTTAATCCATTTTTCTACAAATTCAGCTTGAGCTTCGGCGCTTCTTCCCGAAACCCTATATATGTCACAAGTCAAAATACGTATACGCTAATAAAAAAAATGACCGCAAACCGTTATGTTTATGAATCAGGCTAGCATTTCGTCGAGTAAAAGTGTAAGCATTAATAGCTAGCCAGGAATTGGAGTTGGCTAGGCTATTACGTAGTGTTATGACGTTTAAAGTTAAACAAATTTGGAGAAAATCATGGTGTTAGATGGTGCGAATAAACTGATGCTACGTACCATTGATCCGGATAGATGTGGATTGTAGCGAAATCCACATTCTTGATGCGGTTGTTTGAGATGAAGTCGGTGCCAACTTCATAGCCCGGATTGTTTTGTTTCTTATCAGGCATGGACTCCCCATAAAAACCCTTCTAGCCCAATTTCAAGAAGATGATTCTTGTCAATGGATTTGATTTTAGCTGCCATTTCGACAATCCATTCCTACAGGAAGAACCGAAGACGTATTGTTATTATTTGTTCATGCATGCACACGTAAACACAAAAAAAAGTCAAGGTTTGATTTCTTGCATCGGTCCATCTAAACGACCAACTGTTGAAGAGTACAAGATTTCCTTGATTTCGCTTTATCTGCGTGCCCATACTCGATTATTAGTTATGCGGGAAGATTTTCACATGAGACGGTTGTAATCTTACATGTAACATTCACATTTGGTGAATCTTTATATAGATTAAAGAAAACAGACAAGCAGTCCTCGTAATTTATGTTTATATTAGTTGAATATTATTTTTTAAGAAGAACACCATTAAAGAAAGGAAAAAAAAGAAATATAGTAGTTAGTGATAAGAGTAACTCATGGGATTTTAAAATATTATATATGTTTTAAGTCTTAAATTTTACAATTTTAGCATTCAAATTATTAAGGTTTGGCAGTTAGTAAGTCTAATTATGTAGTGTTTACATTATAGTTTTTGTTTTAACATAAAATGTATCTTTTACTTTTGGTATAGAACCTAAATTTTATAAGATTTTTTTGTGGCTTTTACGCATGACAAATATAATATATATATATATATATATATATATATATATATATATATATATATATATATATATATATATATATATATATATAATAGTATCTTTATAGTTTTAACATTTGAAATTGAATTAATATTATTAATATAGGAAAACAACAAGGTCCTACATCAAATGATTTGTGTTGCAAATGATTACAACGACGGGTATCACAAAATTCGATTATCATGAAATAATTCATCAAAAATTCAAATCTAAACGATTTAGCTTCCCTTTATTTTCAATCCAATTAAAAGCGAGTACCATGAAAACTTTTGACACTATCTGCGGCCTTGAATTTTATTATTGTATTTTTGTCATTGAATTTTTTTCGATTTCTTAGATCTTTAAATACAACATTAAGTCACCATTATTATAGTATGTGTTACCTTTTCATGCCCTGTAGAGCTCGCTCGCTCATTCACTTCCATCGTGACATCAGCTCCCATGCAAAGATGGTGGGATCGTCCTTATAGGCAACACCAGTTATTGAGTTGTGTCTTTTAAGAATGCTTTGTAAGTACGTTGAACAGTTTTTTCAACATGCGCAACAACATACAAATTAAAATATATATGAAAGAAAATTAATATCCATACCTTCACATGATTCTTGTAATATCCTTTGATGACGACGTTTGAGAAGAATTCATCGTCGTTGTTCAAGTACTGGCCACCATGATTGTCACACCCTCAAAATCCACCAGCGGGTTTTACCGCAAGGAGTGTGACAAACCAGGATCTCAGACACAGTCATATCAAAAGACACTATCTGTGATTTAAAATAATAATTTGACCTTATATAGTTATCAATGTTATCAGTGCAGAAGCGTAGACGTTTATAAAACCATGAGTAATAAATACTCAAAACAAGATGCCTAATGAAAGTAGTAAATGTAAATGAACTTGTTTTCAAACAGTACAGATGATGCATGAACCTTAAATATGCAACCCTTTCTTAAGCATGCCTGCAATCTGAGAAGAGATGCTAAAATGTGTCAACACAAGGTTGGTGAGTTCACAGGTTTAAATCAGCAAATATGTTTGAGCGTTTTATTGGTAAAAGTAAACAAAGGTATACCATAGGTAGCTAGCCTATATATCGAGTTATTTAGCGTTTCGAACCGAAGCTGACAGTTTGTGAGTTGTTTTGCCTTCCGCCATGTCTTATCACAGAACAATGGCAAGTGTCTAGGTCAATTAAACACCCGTTCGACCTCCAGTCGAGTTAGCGCAACTAACGCGGGTGGGGTTTGTCAAACCCAAAGTACTACTCAAAATTACCTCGCTAGCTCGTTATTAATGGTTCGAGTGTGTAAGGACTTGCGTGATAATGTTTGCACTATAGTAATAGGCTATATACCAATAATACCAAAATCAGATAAAAATAGTTAGCATGCTTCTTCCCCAAAAAGGAAAGTAAGTAAAAGTGGGGTCGTGAAGACTCACCTTATATGCGTATGAATACATGAAATGTAAAAGCTAGAAGCTAATCATTACCTAACAAATACAGGTCCATGAGTGTATGTACATAATGGTCAAGATGAACCCCGTTGTATCCAAACAACGTAATTGTTAGCGTGTTCGAGAAATGTTTGACAAGTTTAACTTTTTGACAAAAGTTGACTTTTGTTTACCAAAGTTGACCGGACTGGCCCGACGACCTGTTGGTGGCTCAAATAAATAAAAACATTTTTAGTTATACTCAAATACCTCAAATAATGATTCATATAAAGTTTTATGTCCGAAATATATTTTTGGAAAGTTTTCATTTTTGGAAAGTATGACATCGTTACATATGTGCAACCTGTGTAAAGATTATGATAATACCATCACAACCATCTCAATTATACATGTCATATCCAACAATCATCCATAACATGTTAGCATAACCTAGGTTCTTCATCCTGCCCAAAGTTTCGTAATTTAAAACATAAGAACACAAGTTGCACAAATTTCATCCAAATATCCTAACATGTTCTTATGATCATTTCAACATCAATCACATCACCATAACATGTTCTACATATATCATACTCATCGTTCATCACATCAAATCACAAAAGTTTCCATAAATAGCAAGCATGTTCATACTAAGTGTTTTTCACCATTCGATTATTCCCAATCCATTCTTATGCCCTAAACATCATATAACAATTATCACATCTCATCACACGTGCATGAATTATCATTTATAAACTAACTTACCAAAAATTTTTCTATAATAGAAAGTACTCGAAAACTAAGCCAAAATCAAAAGTTCGAAACATGAATTTTTATCCATTAGCATCAACTAACATCCTAGAACCATCAATTCAATTCAATTTCATCAAAATCATATGATTTCTACAAAATCCCCAAATTAAAGTTTCCTTAATAATTAAGCCTCGGGTTTTGATCAAAACAACAAAATTTCACAAAACCAATCCGTACAAACATCATTATATTGAATCCTAACACATAATACATCATCAATTTCAATCATTTTCAAGTTTTAACTTGTTTGGATCATCTAGGGTTCATGTTCATCATGAAGATCAAAAAACATGAAATCTAACATAAAAACTTACTTGAAATGCTTAGATGATGGTCCCTAGTACGCATTTGATGCAAGAAATGTTGAAAATCACCACCAATATGCAAGAACAAGGTCAAAGAAGGTGTGCTTTGTGTGTGTGTTTGATTTGTTGCGAAAAATCTGAAGGGAAAGGGTAAGGGGACGGCCAAATGGTGATTAGGGTTGAGGGGTTGGGTTTTATACTTTTTTTTACATGAAAGGTCCCCGTCTTTTATAAAAATCGTTTTAACGCTACGCGATTAAACTTTTTCTACACCGAAACCTCCAAATGCTCATATAGTATCAAAAAAACATAAATAACATGAAATAATATTCATTTTGCTAGTTCAAAGTCATATTTATAATAATTAGGCATTAAAAGCCGAAAATACGCGAAAACGCATAAATACTAGAAAATTTCCAATTTTCACAACCAAGCTACACATTTAATCACAAAATCATATAACATATAATTTTACACCAATTATGATTGTTTGAAAACTATTTTGACAAGTCACCAACGTTCAGGGACAGACGCTCGTGCGATTCGGCAATTCCTCAAATTACCGTTACATGAAAGGTTCGTGAATGTTTGTGCAATAAATGACCTATTTAAGTAAACAATATTAAATGCATGAATGTATGATTAGAAAACCATGATTGTGATGATCAGAAAGTGACCTGAAAATACAGGGTGTCACATCATCCCCTTGTTGAAAGAAATTTCGTCCCGAAATTTAACTAACTCTGGTAAAAGACAGATAGAAATTTCCTGGTTGTCACATCATCCCCTTGTTGAAGGAATTTCACCCCGAAATTCTGAACAGGTAAACTTCGGGTATTTCACCTTTATTTGATTCTCGTGTTCCAAGGTAAACTCTAGTCCACAATTAGAGTTCAAACTAACTTTAACAGTAAAGGTACAATTATGCTTGAGTGTTTTTGACCACTTGGTCCATGATTTCAACTAGTCCCTCGATGACGATTGTTTCTCATTTAAAAGAATGACGACTGTTTCGTCAGATAGACATTTCTTCATGTCTAAAACGTGTAACACGTTATGTACTCCATTGAGTTCTCTAGGCAAATTGAGTTTTTAATTTACTGGTCCAACCCTTTTGACTATCTCAAAAGATCCAATGTAGCATGGGTTTAACTTCCCTTGTTTTTCATAACAACTTGCACCTTTCCAAGGTGACACTTTTAGAAGTACCTTGTTGTTGGTATTCAATGGGTTTTTGGTGTTAACGTAAATCCTTTATCAATCACGTGCTGCTGCCCTGGGGTTATGAATTTGTAAGATCTTCTTAATCATGTTGTGCACAGGCTCAAGACCAGTAAGTTGACTTTCCTTTAACTTCTTCCCAATAGATAGGTGATCGACACTTACTTCCATAGAATGTCTCAAACAGTGTGGCCTTGATTGCCGGGTAGTAACTGTTATCATAAGAAACCTTAATCAAGGATGGGTGGGTTTCTAAACTACTACCAAAATCCATAACACATGCTCACAGCATGTCTTCCAGAGTTTGAGTTGTACGCTCCTTCTGGCTATCAGTTTGCGAATGATACGTCATGCTCCTATCCAATCATATTCCCAGTGAACTTTGCAGTGACCTTCAATAATAAGAAATGAATCGAGTGTCATGATCGGAGATGATAAAAAAAACTGGCACCTCGTGCCTAGAGACTTTTTCTCTTAGATAGGTGCTAGTTTTCTTAAATCAATCAGTCTCTCTAATATCCAGGAAGTGTGCGGATTTTTCCAAGAGATCTACTATTACCCAAATGGTATTGCATCTGCTGAGAGTTCAGGTTAACTTCAAAATGACATTCAATGATGTCTGCTCCCACTTCTATATTAGAATATCTTGCTGATTAAGTAGACCAGTCAGTCTTGGATATTCCATCTTAATATTAAAACAACTTAAACACTTGATTAAAGGTATGGTAATATCTTCTTTCATATTCTACCACTGATACAAAACTTTTAAATCATGATACATCTTATCTGAACCTTGATGAATAGGATATTGAGTCATATGAGTTTCATCCATTACCAGATATCATAAATTCATGAACCAAAAAGTCCATATTTGTCCCATGAAATAACGAATTTCTTCAGATTTTGTCACTGATTGCTTTTCCATGTGTCGCATGGACTCATCCTTCAGATTCTCATCCTTCAAAGTCTTAACTTGAGCATTATTGATTTGATCAGGTACTCTAGTGAATGGTAAGCTTTAATGCTCGCACTCGCTTTAGTTTAGGAATTTACTTTTAACTTAAGGCATCGGCCACCACATTTGCCTTACCTAGATGGTACTTCATCATATTGTCATAATCATTCAACAGGTCGACCCAATGATATTGTCTCATGTTCAGCTCCTTCTATTCAAAGATATACTAAAGGCTCTTGTGATCGGTATAATGACACATTTGGTACCGTACAAATAATACCTTTATATCTTACGTGCAAATCAATGACTCTCAACTTGGAGTTGTGTGTCATGTTGTTCTTATGAACTTTCAACTGACGGGAAGCAAATTAGATAACCTTCTCGCATTGCGTCAACACACAACCGAGACCTTTGATGGAAGCATGGCAATATACTATGAAATCATCTCCTTTCCTCCGATGGGGATAGTATCAGTACAATACAAAACTTTTGTTTCATAAACTGAAATGCGGACTCTCGCTTGTTACCCTAATCATATGTGGTGCCTTAATGAGTTAATTTCGTAAGAGGTTGTGCGATCTTCAAAAACCCTTCGATGATTCGTCGGTAGTAACTAGGCAACCAAAAAAACGGTTGTACCTTAGTCGGAGTCTTAGGCATAGCCTATTTCTAGGTGGCTTCTATTCTTTCCTGGTCAATAGGCATTCCTTGCTCATTGACCACATGACCCAAATTTTGGACTTCATCCAGAAGTCACACTTCAAAAACTTGGCATACAGTTATCCTTGTTTTAGTAGTTCCAAAATCATCTTCCTCATGCTTCCCTTGTTCTTTGTCTATGTTAGAATGTCATCAACAAAAACGTTGATAAACTTGTCCAAATGGGGTTTAAGCACTTGGTTCATGAGATCCATGAAAACCGTTTGTGCATTGGTAAACCTACTTGGCATAACCAGAAACTCATGGTAACAATACCAAGTTCTGAATGCCGCCTTATATATGTCATCCTCTCGAACCCTTAGATGATGATATTCTGACCTCAGGTCTATCTTTGGGATATAAATTCGACCTTGAAGCTGGTGAAGCAAATCGTCGATGTGTGAAAGAGAATAACGGTTCTTAATTGTTACTTTGATAAGCTCACGGTAATCAATACCCATACGTAAAGTTCTATCATTTTCTTGATAAACAGGACTGGAGCTCTCCATGGCAATGAGCTTGGTCGGTTGAATCCTTTATCCGACAGCTTCTGTAGTTACGTATATAGTTCTGGTAGTTCATTCGAAGCTAATCTATAAGGTGCTCTAGCAATAGGTGCGACTCAATGTATAAAACTGATCTGAAACTCGATCTGTCTATGTCGAAAAAAACTAGGTAAATCTTCCATGAAAACTTTGGGGAGGTAAAGAATGATAGGGATCTCTTCGATCCTCTTTTCCTCAGTTGGTTTCTTTGTGATCGTAGCTAATGGCAATATGACCCTTATGTAAGTACTTCTGGCCTTCACATAAGAAATGATGTCTGAAACCGCAACACTCTTATCACCCTTGACATATATGACTTTACCACTACGAACTGGTACATGAAGATCTATATTTGTCTTATGTCAGGATAATCCAATGTAAATCCCTTTAGAATTTGAGTTGCTTCAATTAGTTTACCATCAGCTAATTGTATGGTGTAACTAGGTTCCATTCCAGTTGAAGCTACATCTAGAAGTTTGCTAAACGGTAACCACATTCTGGTCATGTCTTGCCTTACCAGACTTAATCATGAAGACTCGACCCTTAGCACTTTGTCCATTGTTCTTTTCCATTGTTAGTATCCTTATTACCATTTTTCAGTTGAGGGTAATCTCTCTTGATTTGCCTATCTTTGTTCCATTCAGAGCAACCGTATGATGCTTCAGCTTGTCATTACTACTGGGGTTTGTTGCTGCTTAATCGTTGACTCCCCCTTAAAGTATTTGGCTACATGGTTCATCCTGCCACATCTTTGGCAACAATAATGATCATCGTGGCCATGATGGTGAATGGCTTACTCTATATGCCATCCAATTCCTACTTGCTATAAGATGAACCATTAATAATGTCACGCTTAGCTAGAGTGCTCCATGCCATAACCAAGTCAATGAGCTTGTGAGATAACCTCATAGCATGCTGAATGGTTATAGGATCAACAACAATGACCCTTGCCTAAATCTGAGGTGCTATCCTATCAATTGACTTCTCATTACGTTTATAGGTTGAGTTAACATTACATAAAGCAACAAACTCATGAAAATGGGTTGTATATTCTTCAATATCTGACCCTACCATCTTAATGTTCCAAAATTCCTTTTCTAGCATCTACTATTCTTTCCGAGTACAGTACTCCTCCTCCAGATATTCCTCAAATGCAGTAGCAACTACAGCTTAGGCTTCTAGCCCAACTACTCTTAAATTTGATAGTACTAGTCTTTGATGCATGTCCTGCAGTGTAGCCTTGAGGGTTTTTATCTTATCCAATGCTCCCTCGACTATACCATCTAGTGAATTGTGCTTGTTTGTGTTCTCCTCAAACACATCAACAAAAGTATTATGTTTCTTTCTAGTCTCCACCAGGCCTTCCATGAGTGTTTCCATATATTCATTAATGGTGGTCTGATGCTCTGGTATCTCAGTAATCTCACTGGTTGCTTCACATATATTGTGAATCTTTTGATCTAACTTTGCCATAAGGGTAGCAAATGACTGCTTAGTCAAATAAGGTATAAGTGATGATGCAGGAGTACAATCAGTTAGGTTAGCAGTAAGGAGAAGGGGTATGTGCTCCTCCCGAATTTAGCTGGCAATCATATTGAACACTTCTAGTGTTGTGTATCTCCCCTGACTTGAACGCTGAACAACACTCCATGTTGTTTGAAGTTATCAGCAGGCAATAGGCGATGCTTATTCGGCTTCGATGGAGAGACTATTAGTGTAGATAAAGAAGGTATGAGAGCAACATCCGTAGTCTCCTCTTTGATTGGTGGTGATGCTAGTGACATGAGCGGGGTAGATGATGATGTGGACATCCAATATCGTTATACGTGCGTGAAATGATATGTATGCTTGAAAAATAATAAACAGATAAGAGTATGTGCAACGGTAGTATGTGTCTAAGGCTATAGTCTAGATGCAAATGCAATCCTATTTCTCTATAACCAGCAGCTCTAATACCAATCTGTCACACCCTCAAAATCCACCGGTAGGGTTTTACCGCAAGGCGTGTACAAACCATGATCTCAGACACAGTCGTATCAAACAACACTATATGTTTTACAATAATAATTTGACCTTATATAGTTATCAATGTTATCAGTGCAGAAGCGTAAGCATTTATAAAACCATGAGTAATAAATGCGCAAAATACGGAGCCCAATGAAAGTAGTAATTGTAAATGAACTTGTTTCCAAATAGTACAGATGATGCATGAACCTCAAATGTGCAACCCTAGCCTTAAGCATGCCTGCAATCTGAGAAGACATGAAAAAATGTGTCAACACAAGGTTGGTGAGTTCACAGGTTTAAATCAGTAAATATGTTTGAGCATTTTCTTGGTAAAAGTAAACAAAGCTATACCATAGGTAGCTAGCCTATATATCGAGTTACTTAGCGTTTCGAACTGAAGCTGACAGTTTGTGAGATGTTTTGCCTTTTGCCATGTCTTATCACAGAACAATAGCAAGTGTCTAGATCAATTAAACACCCATTCGACCACCAGTCGAGTTAGCATGACTAACGTGGGTGGGGTTTGTCAAACCCAGTAGTACTACTCAAAATTACCTCGCTAGCTCGTTATTAACGGTTCGAGTGTGTAAGGACTTGCGTGATAATGTTTGCACTATAGTAACAGGCGATATACCAATAATACCAAAACCAGATAAAAATAGTTTGCATGCTTCTCCTCCAAAAAAGAAAGTAAGTAAAAGTGGGGCTATGAAGACTCACCTTATATGCGTTTAAATACATGAAGTGTAAAATCTAGAAGCTAATCATTACCTAACAAATATAGGTCCATGAGCGTATGTACATAATGGTTAAGATGAACCCCGTTGTATCCAAACAACGTAATTGTTAGCGTGTTCGAGAAATGTTTGACAAGTTTAACTTTTTGACAAAAGTTGACTTTTGTTTACCAAAGTTGACTAGACTAACACGATGACCCGTTGGTGACTCAAATAAATAAAAACATGTTTAGTCATGCTCAAATAGCTCAAATAATGATTCATATAAAGTTTCATGTCGGAAATATATTTTTGGAAAGTTTCTATTTTTGGAATGTATCACAAAACCAATCCGTACAAACATCATTATATTGAATACTAACACATAATCCATCATCAATTTCAATCATTTTCAAGTTTTGACTTGTTTGGATCATCTAGGGATCATGTTCATCATAAAGATCAAAGAACATGAAATCTAACATAAAAACTTACTTGAAATGCTTAGATGATGGTCCCTAGTACACATTTGATGCAAGAAACATTGAAAATCACCACCAATATGCAAGAACAAGGTCAAAGAAGGTGTGCTTTGTGTGTGTGTTTGATTTGTTGCAAAAAATCTGAAGGAAAAAGGTAAGGGGATGGCCAGATGGTGATTAGGGTTGGGGGTTGGGTTTTATACTTTTTTTTACAAGAAAGGCCCCTGTCTTTTATAAAAAATCATTTTAGCACTACGCGATTGAACGTTTTCTACACCGAAACCTCCAAATACTCATATAATATCAAAAAAACATTAATAACATGAAATAATATTCATTTTACTAGTTGAAAGTCATATTTATAATAATTAGGCATTAAAAGCCGAAAATACGCGAAAACACATAAATGCCAGAAAATTCCCAAATTTTACAACCAATCTACACATTTAATCACATAATCATATAACACATAATTTCACACCAATTATGATTGTTTGAAAACTATTTTGACAAGTCACCAATGTTCGGGGATAGACGTTCGTGCGATCCGGTGATCTGGTTGTCGAGACTCGATTAAAAACAAGTTAATATATCTGTCTTAGCTACCTTTATTGCATAAGAGTAAGTAAGGCCATCTTCACAGGGAATATGTGAAAAGTGTTTAACAATATGACTCAATTAACTTAAAGACACGAACTTTGTAATTAAAGATTTGAACTTTGGATGAAATTAAGAACACAATTGCAAAAAGCAAGAATCTTTGAGACTAATTTAACTAAATAATAAGAAATAATCACTTTCGGGTTTCAAGTTCTACAAGATCAATTGGTTATCAAGTGTACTTTAGGGTTGCATAACATGACTCAAGATCTTAGCTTTTGATTGAAGTGATAACCAAGGAACAATCTTTTAAGACCCGTTCATTCGCAAAGTTACCAATTCATCTATATCAAGTTATCTACTTATTTCAATGAGCTAACGATGCAAGGAAACCGAAAACTGATGATAAAGCAAATAACTTTCTTTATAAACAAATTGTTTACCTCAATCAAAACCTTCAATTACATTTAGTCACAAAGCGTTCAACATAAAAACCCTAAACATGACTAACCATCTCTCTTGGAAAAAACTATAAACCCAAAAGCAATCAAGAACGGACTAGCCACTCATGGTCTTCATTGAATCTTCAATCGTATTTTGATGATGATCAATGATGATTTGGTATGAGTTGGGAAGCTTGAAAGCACCCAAAATCACCTTGAATTTTCTAGATTTCAGCTGGGAAAAGTTGTTCTTCGAATTGGGGTTGGATGTGTTTCAATAAACTTCAAGATCCATAAAATCCGGAAGTTGGTTGGTGACCGGCGTATGATCACCGACCCTGGGCGTATCATATGCCCATATCAGTATCCATAAGCCCAACTTTCTATAATTTTTCCCAAATACGCCCACTGATACGCTGCCCATACGCCGACTGGCATATTATATGCCCATACCCGATGTATCATACGCCGACCGGCGTATTATATGCCCATACCGGACGTATCATACGCCGGTATGCCTAATTTTGTGCCTTTTTTGTAACTTTTGATATTTACATCTTCAGTACTTCTAGTTTTGTGTTTTGCTCCTTTTCCTCCAAAATAATCCTTCTTTAGCTCCTAACACCTATAAATCAAATCACAAACAACTTGAAACTATTTCACCATAATCATGATGTAAAATCATGCATTAAGATCAATTAAACACTGAATTATTGACTTGTGATCACATCCCCACACTTAACCTTTTATTTGTCCTCAAACAAACTTACTTTCACAATTCACCTTACTTAATCAAACATGCTAAATTATCAGAACTTTCTATAAGTTAAGGTCACAAGGCATACTTAATTTTAAACTTTCATCATATAAGATTCACAACCCAACATGTAGCACCACTTATGTTTTAAACTTAGATTCACCTTAGTTGGCATAACTCCACCTTTTGCTTCAAACATTCATTCATTCACATTCCTCACAATGAACACTCCTCCCGGTTTGTTTTGTGGACTAGTGATTATATACAAGTATATCTGGAACTCTCTAACCAAGAATGTACATTTTCATCACAAGCTCGTATACTAATCATATCGCCATCAATTAACACAATATTATACATAAATCAAGAGGTCTTTTATGAGTTGTAATGTTAGGCTAAGGTTTAAGGTGGGATAGATTAGGATTTTAGAGCAGCGAACGGTGAATGAAATCCAATTTAAACATGCTATATGTCATGTTTATTAGTTTCTATCCTCTAATTGCAATCATATCATAGAATTCTCACACTATTTTTGTTGCTTCATATTTTGGATATTTTGAACTCATATTTAGCTTTTTCTTTTTCTCTTTTTTTTTTCACATGTTCATAACCAATCATACTATTATTGAACTACTACTGTAACGACACTTCTAGGTATGTCATGGATTGGACTTCATCACCCGAGGTTTCATAGAAAGGCTAAGGCTTTATAGGTTTATTGTGTTGGGTTATTCAAAAGACAAGTTGGGGCTCAACATGGTGTCTAAAGGGAAATTATCAAGGTATGGGACTCAAAAGAAAGGGTTTAAACAACTGGTTTATTCCTAACGCCTCTATCACATTTATGCACATATTGGTTCATGATCTTGACACACATCAATTACACGAGTTCTAACTTAAATGCACATTATGGTTTCCCTCGTTATGAAAAAATATAAAGCAAATCAACATATGCTATGAATTGCTCAATTAGGCTCAAATTCTCACGAAAACGGTAGGAAAGGGTTAAAAATATGAAGCACGTATGTCATCTACAACTAGTTCATTATGCCTCCTAAGAATTCTACCTAATTGTTATAAAACTCATATTAGGAATGCTTTCCTACAATTCAAGCAAGCATGCCAAGAGATTTATACATGCACAAATAAGTGATAATTAGCCATGTATGGAAAATTTTTAAGTATCATGCACAATAAGCTTATTAGAAGATTGATTTTTTTTAAAAAGGTTCAATTTTTTCCAATTCTTCCCTTATCCCCACACTTGAGATACATTGTCCTCAATGTATGGTAGCTTTAATTGGTATTTTCATAACATAGGGGAGTAGATTATTAATTTTATTCCTATTATTGCTAAACAAAACAGTTCATTGCGAAGGAAGACTAGAATGCCATATCCTAACATATTATCAATCAATATTAATGAAAGCATGAAAAGACTATTGTTCAAAACCAAAGTAGTGGAAAAAACACATGGACCTGATCGCAATCATTATCGGAACCTTCATCACCCGGCTTGTGCCTCCCCACATTTGAGTGCTTGCATCTCATGATTGACTATCAAAACAAAAAAAAACACACAAACTAATAGAAGAATTAAAACTCACTTTCGTAGGAATCATGGTTGCATTTAGCATATGCAACAAGTCTTTAAACCCCTCGGTAGACCCGAGTGGATGAGTTGTAGTCTCATGAGGGTTTCTAGTGAACACACACACAAAGTTCGCGGGTTGCCTCTTGTTAGCGTTAAGTTTTAGGTCTTTAGCCGGACCTTACCTGAGACCACTTATGGCAGTTGTATTGGGTTCTTCTCTCCAAATATCTCTTTAAAGAACTGTTTCTCCCAGCTTGGTAGATTTTCTTATTCGCTCCCGTATTGGCATACTTAATTTTAAACTTTCATCATATAAGATTCACAACCCAACATGTAGCACCACTTATGTTTTAAACTTAGAATCACCTTAGTTGGCATAACTCCACCTTTTGCTTCAAACATTCATGCATTCACATTCCTCACAATGAACACTCCTCTCGGTTTGTTTTGTGGACTAGTGATTATATACAAGTATATCTGGAACTCTCTAACCAAGAGTGTACATTTTCATCACAAGCTCGTATACTAATCATATCGCCATCAATTAACACAATATAATACATAAATCAAGAGGTATTTTATGGGTTGTAATGATAGGCTAAGGTTCAAGGTGGGATAGAATAGGATTTTAGAGCAGTGAGCGGTGATGAAATCCAATTAAAACATGCTAGATGTCATTTTTATTAATTTCTATCCTCTAATTGAAATCATATCATAGAATTCTCACACTATTTTTGTTGCTTCATATTTTGGATATTTTGAACTCATATTTAGCTTTTTCTTTTTCTCTTTTTTTCACATGTTCATAACCAATCATACTATTATTGAACTACTACTGCAACGACAGTTCCAGGTATGTCATGGATTGGACTTCATCACTCGAGGTTTCATAGTGTAAGGCCCCGTTCCCGAAAACCCCACAGTTGGTTATTCACAGCATCAAATATATCAAAACACATTAAGATTTATTAAGTAATAAAAATATTGCGGCGGAATAATTCATCAAAAACCATTTCATGCATTAATAAATACATTTTCCAAGTAATACATCGTTGTTTAACAGATTACAAAAGATCACTTAGTTGTATTACAAAACAACATCATTATTATTGCATGAGATGGATGCCAGTCCTTGCCTGCCAAGTAGCTTCACCCCCGTGCCATCCTCAGCATCAACATTATCTGCCAACTGATAATGCATATAAAAAGTCAGTGTTGCTGAGTGAGTTCTAGTTTTATAAGTAAAATACTTTACTTTGAATGAAAACCTTTTCTTTACTTTTGTTCGTGATCACACATCATATGTACATCTTGATAATATCATTATTATCTTTTATCATCGTTCATAATCATTCTTTTTCGTATATACTTTCATTATTATCTTCCACTTTAATCTAGATCCTGTCATAAGCTATGCCCCATCATTTGTTGATGAAGCAACTACCGTCTTAGGGTCAAGCGACAAGGATCCCATTTTCGCACGTCTTGATCAGTCACAAAGACTGACCCCCTGTGTGAATTCTCATGGGTTAGCTAAACCCCACACAGTTGAGCTAACAACCCTTCAATGAGTTGTGAACTCCCTTTTTAATTTGCTGGCAAGACTTTCATTCTTTCATTAAGTTCCACTTTCATTTTCGTTGTCTTTCACTTTCATTATATAATACTTTACATTCATAAGCATAACACACCACGTAAAGTCACATCATACATAACATGGAACAACATCATCATACAATGCATACATATAAACAAGCATAAGCCACCATAAAACATCATTTCTTGGCACTTGAATTCTACTTCCCAACATCTCAGAAAATTCTAAGTCCTCAAAGAAATACGGATGAACTTAGACAAATGTGGATGAACAAAAGAAATGCGGATGACAAATGCGAATGATCATATAGAAAATATTCTAAGTGTCTCAAAGAAATGCGTATGAACATTGTAGCAAATGCGCATGAACAAAGCAAATGAAAGTCTTCAGAAAAATATTCTCTGTGTCAGGAAGTGCGCATAAACCAAATGCGGAGGACTGAAACAAATGTGCCTGAACACTGTAGCAAATGTGCATGAACAAAAGAAATGCATAAACCAAATGCAGAGGACTGAAACAAATGTGCATGAACACTGGGCATGAACAAAAGAAATGCGCATGATCACTGTAGCAAATGCGACTGAACAAAACACTTATGCAAATATTCAAATCTAAATGCGAATGAACTAAACCAACCTGCAGTTGCACTTATGCTATATTCAGTTCCAAATTCTCATTCTTATACATTCTTAGCCCAGATCTAGCATGCTAAACACTTAGAACAAGCATACAACCACACAAATCATTCAAGCATTCAAAAACACACACCCACACGCAAAACAGGTGCAAAACCCAGATCAGTTCATATTTTTGGTTGTAAAACAGTAGGTAATATGCATTTTAGCCCCAAACAAGTTTAAAACAAGCAAAACCAGGGATCTAAAACTCACTTCTAGTATCTTTCAAGTAAAGCTCCTCCAAACCCTAGAGCAACCTGGAGTTCAAACACCTAAACACACAAAAACACACAACTGAACACATAGAAACACACAAGAATCATTCCAGCAGCTCAAACATAGCTGAAACCTAATAGGAAACACAAGAAAACCTTACCTACAAGCAAATCTTCCTCCTTCTCTCTCTAGAAATCGATTTGTAGCTCCTCTCTCTCTCTCTCTCTAGCAGCCGAGAAATGTCTGTAAAGGAAGAAGTGTGGGCTGCCATACTTCTTTTAAATCTCATAAAGGGGCAAGTTTGCCACTTGCATAGCTTTAACCCTTTGACTTGGAACATTTCACCCTTTCTTCTTTTATTCTTCTATTCTTTTAAATTTTCGGGTGTTTCAAGTCCACCCCCCTTATATAGGTTTCGTCCTTGAAACCTGTTATTCCTCGAACAGCTATGGGTAATGCTGTCTTATCTCTTCCTCAGTCTCTCACGTAGACTTAGATCCCTTCTTTTGCCTCCACTGTACTCGCACCAGTGGAACCACTTTATTCCGTAGCCTCTTCTCTTTTCTGTTAATGATGGCTACTGGCTGCTCCACATAATTGAGTCATTCATCCACCTCAATGTCCTCCGGTGGCACAATCATATCTTCATCGGATAAGCACTTTCTTATATGAGATACATGGAATGTCGGATGAATTCCGCTTAACTCATCGGGGTAGCTCCAACCTGTAGGCCACCTCTCTTACTCGAGCCATGATTCAGAAATGCCCTATATACCTCGGGCTCAGCTTACCCTGGTTTCTAAACTAGATGATCCCCTTCCAAGGTGAGACCTTCAACGTGACTCTATCGCCTACCTTGAATTCAATCGGTCTACGCCTCTTGTCGGTATACGACTTCTGTCTATCTTTTGCCGCCTTCATAAAGGCCTTGATCTTTTCCAACTTTTCAGTCGAAGCCTCGATCACCTCAATGCTCCCCAACTCCTTCTGCCCGATGTCTCCCCAACATACAGGCGTCCTACACTTTCAACCATATAGCATCTCATATGGTGGCATACCAATGCTAGCATGATAACTGTTGTTGTATGAAAATTCAGCTAACGGTAAGTGTTCCTCCCAACTTCCTCCAAAATCAATAACACATGCTCGGTGCATATCCTCAAGCATTTGTATGGTTCTCTCTGACTAACCATCTATCTGAGGATGATAAGCTATACTGATGTGTAACCTCGTACCCATCGCGTCATGGAATCTCTTCTAAAACTTAGATGTAAACCGAGTGTCACGTCAGACACTATAGACACCGGTTCACCATGCTGAGTCACAATCTCTTTGATGAATAGGTTCGCCAACCTCTCAGTTGAATACGTCTCGCGGATCTGTAGAAAGTGAGCACTCTTCATCAAACGGTCAACTATCACCCAAATGGCATCGTACCCCCTTGTCGTACGTGCTAACTTCATAATGAAGTCCATGGTGATGTGCTCCCATTTCCACTCAGGTATATCCAAAGGTTGGATCTTCCCGTATGGCTTCTAATGCTTTGCCTTCACTTTCAAGCAAGTCACTTGCTCACATACTCCGTTACATCGCGCTTCATACCCGGCCACCAGTAATCTTTCTTCATATCATGATACATCTTCGTAGCACCGGTATGAATGAAGTATCGAGTCTTATGAGCTTCATTCATGATTTGCTCCCGTAGGTCTCCATAATGGGGAATCCACATCCGCCCGAAGTGGGTTCTAACTCCGAGAGTTTTCTCACCCAACTTCGAGACTAGGCCTTTCATTCTTTTGGAGTTGATTCGAACTTCCTTCAGTGCCTCATCTTGAAATTACTTGACTTGTGTCATCACATCAGAGCTCATAACCAACTGGTAAGCTTTCACCAGGATTGGCTCGGGTCTCTCCTTTCGGCTGAGGGTATCCGCCACCACGTTGGCCTTGCCCGGATGGTGGTGGATCTCATAATCATAATCTTTGATCAACTCTAACCATCTCCTTTGTCTCATATTGAGATCCTTTTGCTTGAAGAACTACTTCAAGCTCTTATGGTCAGCGAAGATAGTGCACTTCGTCCCGTACAAGTAGTGCCTCCAAATCTTCAATGCAAAGACCATAGTTGCTAGCTCCAGGTCATGAGTAGGGTAATTAGAATCATGGATTTTTAACTGTTGGCACGCATAGGCTATTACCTTCCCCCGCTGCATCAGCACGCAACCCAACCCCGAATAAGAAGCATCAGAGTAGACCACTAAGTCATCGCTCCCTTCGGGCAATGTCAAGACAGGAGCTTGAGTCAGTCTCATGTTTAACACCTCAAAAGCATTCTCCTGTTCCAGACCCCATACAAACTTCACCTCCTTACGGGTCAACTTGGTCAATGGTGAAGCTATCTTGGAAAAGTCTTGGATAAATCTTTTGTAATAGCCCGCCAAACCCAAGAAACTACGGATCTCGGATGGCGTCTTTGGAGTCTTCCATTGCATCACCGCCTCCACCTTTGTCGGGTCCACTATAATCCCTTTGGAATTAACCACATGACCCAAAAACTGAACCTGGCGCAACCAGAACACGCACTTGGAGAACTTAGCATACAGCTTCTCTCTTCTAAACGTCTCCAGCACCTCGCAGATGTGACCGGTATGCTCTTCTTTGCTTTTTGAATAAATCATGATATCATCGATAAACACAATCACTAATTTATCCAACATCGGCCGACACACCCGATTCATCAAATCCATGAAAACAGCTGGCGCGTTGGTTAAACCAAAAGACATGATGAGGAATTCATAATGTTCGTATCGCGTTAGAAACGCGGTCTTCAGGATATCTTGCTCCTTAACTTTTAGCTGATGATAACCAAATCGTAGATCTATTCTTGAGAACCAACTGGCACCTTGGAGCTGATCAAACAGGTCATCAATCCTCGGTAGTGGATACCGGTTCTTCACCGTCAACTTATTCAACTCAGGGTCGTCAATGCACATCCTCATGCTACTGTCTTTCTTCTTTACAAACAAGACCGGAGCACCCCATGGAGAGATACACGGTAGGATAAACCCCTTATCCAGTAACTTTTGTAACTGGACCATCAGTTCCTTTATCTCTAAGGGAGCTAGTCGGTATGGTGTCTTGGCAACAGGTTGGGCACCGGGTATCAAATCGATCTGGAACTCGATCTCGCGGTTCGGTGACACACCTGGTAGATCCTCTGGGAACACATCTAGGAAGTCACACACGACCAGTACATCAGACAATCACGGTAGTGACGTGTCCACATCCTTCACATAAGCCAGGTAGGCACTACATCCACGCCTCATACAATTCTCAGCCACAACCATCGAAATCACCTTCGGAACCGCAGTAACTCGATAGCCATAAATCGTCACCGAACTCCCATCTGAAGCAGTCAACCGAATCATCATCTTATAACATATAATATTTGCCTCATAGGCTGCTACCCAATCCATCCCTAGAACCACATCGAATCCGCCTAGGGGCATCACGAATAATTTAGCAGAGAACCTATGGCCTGCCAACTCTATGTCATAATTCTCTATCAGATCAGAAATCCTGGTAGACTTACCAATGGAAGTTTCTACGTCGAAGGGCTCATCAATCTTTCTACTCCTAACAGGCAACTTAGCATAGAAGGCAACAGAAATAAAACTCTTACTAGCACCAGAATCCAATAGTACAGAGGCACAAGTTTGGTTTACTAGGAAGGTACCTGACACAACATCGGGGTCCACCCTAGCCTCCTCTCGGGTCATAGTAAATGCTCTGGCTTTTGCCTTTGACCCCTCCTTCTCAACCCCCTTCTTCACCCCGGAGCTCTCAGCCCTTGGCCTCTTGCAATCCCTGCTCAGATGGCCCTCTTCACCATAGTTATAACACCTCATCACCCCATAATTCTTTGCCATATGACCAGGCTTCCCACATTTGAAGCAGATGTTTGATCCCCACTTACACTCCCCCATATGGTCTCTTCCACACTTACCACACTTCCTCATCCTCGTACTTGCCGACACTACCCTCCGGTCATCCATCCTTGCCTTCTTGTTGCTCGAGGTAAAACTACCACGACCAAATCATTTCTCGTTCCAGTTCCTGTCACCACCCCCCTTTTGTTCACCTCCACCACTTCCAATTCTTCTCTCTCATCATATAACCTTCCTGCTAGATCAACCACCGACCTAAACATGTTCGGTCGGGCGGCAATCATGTGCCTATGGATATCCACCTGCAGACCCAGTATGTACCTCTTGATCTTTCTCGACACCGGCGTCACCTGGTCTGGCACCAGCCTTGCCATCTCGTTGAACTTAGTCGTGTACTGCTAGTGTGTCATAGCTTCCGCCTCTAGCTATAGGAACTCTCTCTCAATCTTGTCAAGCTCCTTGTGAGGACAAAACGCCTCGATCACCATATAACACTCGAAATTTTTGTCAAGTTAAAGAGAAGAAAGCAATAAGAAGGAAAATAAAAAGTATCTTGAAAGAAACGAAAAGGAGCCAAGGTGGAGGGGGCCAAAGTGTAAAAGAGTACAAAACTCAATATTTTATTATATAAAAGAGTATGGACGCCCATGCATTCACACCCGCTTTCTGCTTTTCGACCGGGAACAAGAAGAAGAAAGAGAAAAGATTTTCTCTCGGTTATTCAAGAAGAAGAGGCTGAAATTCGCATATTGGTGAATGTTTTATGTGTTCTTGGTTTGGTTTTGTTGGGTTTTCGTCCTTAAAACTGATTTTTATGTGTTCTATGTGTTTAATTGTTTATTTTGGTGTGTTTTTAGGTGTTTGAACTCTTATGCACACAAGTTTGGAGGAGTTTTACTTGTTGGCTGCATAGGTGAGTTCTAGACCCTGGTTTTGTGTGTTTTAACATCTTGGGGCTGAAAATGCATGTTTAAAAATGTTGTACAACTGTTATATATGTATTCGTATGTATTGTGTATGTATGCTTGTGTTTTGTGGTTGTATATGTCTTGTTGATGCTTAGAATGATAGATATATGTTAAGAACAGGTTAGAATGCATATTGGGTTCGAAAATAAGTCTGAAAAATGCATAACTGTTGGTCATGCGCCCAAATAGGGCTCATGCGCCTGAAATATTGACTTAGAAAACTTAAATGAAGTTCATACGCCCCAATAGTTCCCATGCGCCCAACCAGTACCTCATGCGCCTACTGACCAAATGCCTAAGTGTAGTTCATTCGCCTAAATAGTCTTCATGCGCCTAGAATTCCTCATGCGCCTAAGTGTTGGTGCGCCTGCTTAGTGCTCATGCGCCTAAGTTTCTCATGCGCCTAAGTGTTGGTGCGCCCGCATGGTGCTCATGCGTCCGCATAGTGCTCATGCGCCTACATAGTGCTCGTGCGCCTAGAACACTTAGATGTTTTGGTGGTTATGTTTATTCATATTATGCTTGTTTATGGCATGTTCTTGTGTTCCATATTATGTATTTATTGCATGGCTTTACGTGGGGTGTTTATGCTCGTATAGGTAAAGTATTATCGTAAATAGTGGAAGATTAATGATAATGAAAGTGGAACGTAACGAATGAATGAAAGTCTTGCAAGAAATTGAATAGAGGTGCACGACCATGTTGTCGTTAGCTTAACTATGTGCGGTTTAGCTAACCCGAAGGATGCACACTGGGTCAATCTTTGAGATTGATGGGACCCTTGTGGCATGCCCTGGTACTGGGTCAGGCTTCGTGCACAATGTTAGGGGTCTATTTATAGACTCCAACCCAGTACCCGCTTCGTGCACAATGTTTAGGGTATTGCACATTGGTCTGGTAGAAAGTGAAAGATAATAACGATATGAAAGTGAAGAATGATGAAAGATAATTATGAATATTATGTTGTTGTACGTATGATGTGTGAACACGTACGAAAGTAATGAATTTTATGATAAGGAAGTAATTCAAAGAAAAGATATTTTCATATATATACACAAGGTATATTAATGTTTAAAACTAGAACTCACTTAGCAACGCTGACTTTTATGTATTTTCAGTTGGCAGGTAATTATTGCTGAGGATGGCACGCGGGGAAAGCTACTCGTCGGGGCAAGACTGGCATCCATTCAATCTTAATGATATTGTTGTTTTGTAATGCAATTAAAAGGTCTTTTGTAACTTAAGAAACAATGATGTATTGCTTAGCAACATTAATTATTAATGAAATGAATGGTTTTTGTTAACTTAATCCGCTGCTTAATCTTATGAAATGTATAATACTTTATATGTATAATGCTATGATTGACCAACTATGAGGTCTCCGGGAGCGGGCCCTTACAAGTTGGTATCAGAGCTAAAGTTTAAGAGAAATGGGTAAATATTTTAAAAAACCTAAACTTAAACTGAGAATGGGACCGAATAGAAGGATGCCAGCCCGAGTAGCTACATGCCATCAGGTATATGTTTTCTAAATGTTAACCGGTATTATGTGCGTGTGATATCTGATTTATGTGCTTTTAGTAGATTTGAATACTGATGTAGTCAGGATAAGAAATGCTCGGGGAATAAAGAGTAAAGTAAGTGGCTAATCACAAATGGCCACTGTAATTAGGGACTTACTATACTTAACATAAACTGAGCTATTACCTTGAATGACTGTGTTAGTGTTTAAATCTTATAGTGATTAGAGGATGGCTGGAGGTAGATCTTCAAAAATTTCTAGAGGAGGAGTATGAGGTGGTCGTGGTGCTGGGCCACATGCCACAAGGCACAAGACAAGGACTGCAGAGACGGCTCCTGCTAAGCCTGGGCTTCATCATCCGGAGGGCGATGATGAGAGTGCTAATCTAAGGGCCTCGGTGAAGGAGGCAGTGGTTAAGGAGGTGCATCAGGTCATGCAGACGATTCTACCGTCTGTAGTGACTGAAGTCATCCGGGCTGTGAGGGAAGATGAGAGAAATGAGAAGGAGGAGGAGAGAAGGACTGCGGCCGGGAGAAAGGGGAATGAGAGGGGTCATGATGAAGAGGAGGAACTGAATGCTGGGATGGTGGCCTCCAGTGATGAGGAAGAGGTGGAAATGTGGGATATCGCAAAGAGGTGCAGCTACGGGGCATTCCAATGATGCAAACCCCTAACTTTCGATGGCAACAGTAATGCTGCCACTGCTCACCACTGGGTAAGAGAGATGGAGGTAGTGTTAGAGATTAGTAAGTGCAGGGAGGACCAGAGGGTGAAGTTCGCCACTCACTCGTTCGTTGACTAGGCTCTGTGTTGGTGGGACAATATTTTCCAAGCCGAGGGCAACACGGCCATCGGGAGGATGAGGTAGGGAGAGTTGAAGAAAATGGTGATCGAGGAGTTCTGTCCTCACTGAGAGCTCGACAAGATAGAAAGAGAGTTCCTACAGCTTGAGGCGGGAACCATGACCCACCAGCAATACACCACCAAGTTCAACAAAATGGCGAGACCGGTGCCGGATCAGGTGACGCCAGCATCACGAAAGATCAAGAGTTATATCCAAGGATTGCCAGTGGATATCCACAGACACCTGATTGCTGCCCGACCGAGTACCTTTAGGTCAACAGTGGATCTGGTGGGAAGACTCTATGATGAGAGGGAAGTGGTTGTGGTTGAGGTGAGCAAGACAGCTGGTGGTGTTAAGAACTGGAAAGGGAAACGGTTTGGACGTGGTGGTTTCACTCCAAACAACAAGAGGATGAGAATGGATGACCGAAGGGTGGGGTCATCAAGCACGGGAATGAAGAAGTGTGACAAATGTGGGAAGGAGCACACTAGAGAGTGTAAATGGGGATCGAGAGTCTGCTTCAAGTTTGGGAGGCTTGGTCACGTGGCGAAGGATTGTGGGGTGATGAAGTGCTATAATTGTGGTGAAGAGGGCCATTTAAGCAGGGATTGCAAGAAGCCGAGGGTTGAGAGTTCTGGAGCGAAGAAGCGGATGAGGATGGAGGATAGAGGGAAAGTGCTAGAGCCTTCACGATGACCCGGGAGGAGGCCAGAGTGGACCCTGACGTCATGTCGGGTATGTTTCTAGTAAACCAAACTTGTGCCTCTGTATTATTTGATTTTGGTGCTAGTAGGAGTTTCATTTCTTTTATTTTCTGTGCTAAATTGCCTGTTAGTAGTAGGAGTATTGATGAGCCCTTCAAAGTAGAAACTGCTATTGTTAAGTCTACTAGAATTTCTGATATGATAGAAGATTATGACATAGAACTAGAAGGCCATAGGTTCTCTGCTAAACTATATGTGATGCCCCTAGGCGGATTTGACGTAGTTCTAAGGATGGATTGGTTAGTAGCCTTGAGGCAAACATTGTGTGTCGTAAGAAGATGATTTGATTAATTGCGCCCGATGGAAGTTTGGTGACGGTTTACGGTGATCGAGTGACAACGGTCCCTAAGGTGATCTCGATGGTGGTGGCAGAGAAGTGCATGAAACGCGAAGGTAGTGCCCACCTTGCTTACGTGAAGGATGTGGACAATCCAGTACCACTTGTGTGTGACTTTCTAGATGTGTTCCCAGAAGATTTACCAGGTGTGCCACCGGACTGTGAGATCGAGTATTAGATTGATTTGATACCCAGTGCTCAACCCTTTGCCAAGGAACCCTAACGATTAGCTCCGACTGAGATGAAGGAACTGATGGTTCAACTGCAGGAGTTGGTGGATAAGGGATTCATCCGACCGAGCATCTTTCCCTGGGGTGCTCCAGTCTTGTTTGTAAAGAAGAAGGACGGTAGTATGATGATGTGTATAGACTACGGAGAGTTAAACAAGCTAACTGTGAAGAACCGATATCCCCTACCGAGAATTGATGACTTGTTCGATCAGCTCCAAGGTGTCAGTTGGTTCTCAAGGATAGATCTCCGATCTGGCTACCATCAATTGAAGGTGAAGGAGCAAGATATTCCTAAGACAGCTTTTCGCACGCGTTATGGACACTACGAGTTTCTCATTATGTCTTTCGATCTAACTAACACGCCAACTGCCTTTATGGATTTAATGAACCGAATGTGTCGGCCAATGTTAGATAAATCAGTGATTGTGTTTATTGATGATATCTTTATTTATTCAAAAATGAGGAAGAACATGCCGGCCATAGACATGAAGTATTGGAGACACTTAGAAGAGAGAAGTTGTATGCTAAATTTTCTAAGTGTGCTTTTTGGTTGCGTGAAGTCTAATTTTGGGTCACGTGGTGAATTCTGAAGGAATTATGGTGGACCCGGCGAAGGTTGAGGCAGTGATGCAATGGAAGTCTCCAAAGACGCCATCCGAGATTTGCAGTTTCTTGGGTTTGGCGGGCTACTACAGAAGATTTATCCAAGACTTTTCCAAAATAGCCTCACCTTTGACTAAATTGACTCGTAAAGATGTGAAGTTTGTGTGGGGTCAAGAACAGGAGGATGCTTTTGAGGAGTTAAAGGCAAGATTAACTCAAGCTCCTGTCTTGACATTACCCGAAGGGAGTGAAGATTTAGTGGTATATTCGGATGCCTCTTATTCGGGACTGGGCTACGTGTTGATGCAACGTGGAAGGGTAATAGCCTACGTGTCCCGACAGCTGAAAATCCACGAGGCCAATTATCCCACTCATGACTTGGAGCTAGCAGCTGTGGTCTTTGCGTTGAAGATTTGGAGACATTACTTGTACGGGACGAAGTGCATAATCTTCACGGACCACAAAAGCCTAAAGTATTTCTTTGAGCAGAAGGACCTCAACATGAGGCAGAGGAGGTGGCTGGAATTGATCAAAGATTATGATTGTGAGATCCATTACCACCCGGGTAAAGCCAATGTAGTGGCCGATGCCCTCAGTCAAAAGGAGAGACCTGAGCCGATCCGGGTGAAAGCTTATCAACTGGTGATGACCTCTGATGTGATGACCCAAGTAAAAGAATTTCAAAATGAGGCATTGAAAGAAGATCGCCTTAACTCTGAAAGGATGAGAGGTCTAGTCGTGGAGTTGGGAGATAACACTCACGGAGTTAGAACCCACTTTGGTTGGACGTGGATCCCTCGTTACGGGGACCTACGGGGATGAATTATGAATGAAGCTCATAGGACTCGATACTCTATTCATCGTGGTACTACCAAGATGTATCAAGATATGTAAGGATTACTGGTGGCCGGGTATGAAGCGCGATATAGTGGAGTATGTGAGTAAGTGCCTTACTTGCTTGCAAGTGAAGGCAGAACATCAGAAGCTTATAGGAAGATCCAACCTCTGGATATACCCGAGTGGAAGTGGGAGCATATCACCATGGATTTCACCATGAAGTTACCCCGTACGGTAAGGGGGTATGATGCCATATGGGTGATAGTTGATCGATTAACAAAGAGTGCCCACTTTTTTCCGATCAGCGAGACATATTCATCCGAGAGGTTGGCGGATCTATTCATTAAAGAGATTATAGCTCATCATGGTGTGCTGGTGTCTATCGTGTCGGACCGTGACACCCAGTTCACATCAAAGTTTAGGAAGAGATTCCATGAAGTGATGGGAACGAGGCTACACATTAGCACGACTTACCATCCCCAGACAGATGGTCAGTCTGAAAGGACGATTCAAACGCTTGAGGATATGCTCCGAGCATGCGTGATTGACTTTGGAGAAGTTGGGATGATCACCTACCGTTAGCGGAATTCTCATACAACAACAGTTATCATGCCAGCATTGGCATGCCACCATATGAGATGCTATATGGTAGAAGGTGTAGAACGCCCGTGTGTTGGGGAGACATCGGGCAGAAAGAGCTGGGCAGTATTGAAGTGATTGAGGCTACGACTGAGAAATTAGAGAAGATCAAAGCATTTATGAAAGCTGCAAAGGATAGACAAAAGTCGTATGCCGATTGAGTTTAACGTGGGCGATAGAGTCATATTGAAGGTCTCACCTTGGAAGGGGATCATCCGGTTTAGAAAGAGGGGTAAGCTGAGCCCGAGATACATAGGGCCTTTCCGAATTATTGCACGAGTAGGAGAGGTGGCCTATCGATTGGAACTACCCGATGAGTTAAGTGGAATTCATCCGACATTCCATGTATCTCATCTGAGAAAGTGCCTAGCTGATGAAGATATGATTGTACCACTAGAGGACATCGAGGTGGATGAACGGCTTAATTATGTAGAGCAACCAGTGGCAATCATCGACCGGAAGGAGAAGAGACTGCGGAATAAAGTGGTTCCACTTGTGCGTGTGCAGTGGAAACACCAAAAGGGTTCTGAGTCTACGTGGGAGACTGAGGAAGAAATGAGACAGCATTACCCATAGTTGTTCGAAGAGTGATAGGTTTCGGGGACGAAACCTCTTTAAGGGGGGTAGACTTGTAACACCCGAAATTTTGTCAAGTTAAAGAGAAGAAAGCAATAAGAAGGAAAATAAAACGTATCTTGAAAGAAAGGAAAAGGAGCCAAAGTGGAGGGGGGTCAAAGTGTAAAAGAGTACAAAACTCAATATTTTATTATATAAAAGAGTATGGCCGCCCATGCATTCACATCTGCTTTTGCTTTTAGACCGGGAACAAGAAGAAGAAAGAGAAAAGATTTTGTCTCGGTTATCAAGAAGAAGAGACTGAAATTCATATATTGGTGAGTGTTTTATGTGTTCTTGGTTCGGTATTGTTGGGTTTTCGTCCTTAAACCTATTTTTATGTGTTCTATGTGTTTGGTTGTTTATTTTGGTGTGTTTTTAGGTGTTTGAACTCTTGTGCACTCAAGTTTGGAGGAGTTTTACTTGTTGGCTGCATAGGTGAGTTCTAGACCCCGGTTTTATGTGTTTTAAATGTCTTGGGCCTGAAATTGCATGTTTAAAAATGTTGTACAACTGTTATATATGATCCGTATGTATTGTGTATGTATGCTGTGTTTTTGTGGTTGTATATGGTGTTGATGCTTAGAATGATAGATATATGTTAGAACAGGTTAGAATGCAGATTAGGTTTGAAAATAAGTCTGAAAAATGCATAACTGTTGGTCATTGCGCCCAAATAGGGCTCATGCGCCTGAAATATTGACTTAGAAAACTTAAGTGAAGCTCATGCGCCCCAATAGTTCCCATGCACCCAAACAATACCTCATACGCCTACTGACCGAATGACTAATTGTAGTTCATATGCCTAAATAATCTTCATGCGCCTAGAATTCCTCATGCGCCTAAGTGTTGGTGCACCCGCATAGTGCTCATGCACCTAAGTTTCTCATGTGCCTAAGTGTTGGTGCGCCCGCATAGTGCTCATGCGCCTACATAGTGCTCATGGGAATTAGAAATTTTAAGACTTAACCCTGGGATGTTTTGGTGGTTATGTTTTTTCATATTATGCTTGTTTATGGCCTGTTCTTGTGTTCCATATTATGTATTTGTTGCGTGGCTTTACGTGGTGTGTGTTATGCTCGTATACTTAAAGTATTATCGTAAATAGTGGAAGATTAATGATAATGAAAGTGGAACATAATGAATGAATGAAATTCTTGCAAGCAATTGAATAGAGGTGCACGACCATGTTGTCGTTAGCTCAACTGTGTGCGGTTTAGCTAACCCGAAGGATGCACACCGGGTCAATCTTTGAGATTGACGGGACCCTTGTGGCATGCCCTGGTACTGGGTCAGGCTTCGTTCACAATGTTAGGGGTCTATTTATAGACTCCGACCAGTACCCGCTTCGTGCACAATGTTTAGGGTATTGCACATTGGTCTGGTAGAAAGTGAAGATAATAACAAAATGAAAGTGAACAATGATGAAAGATAATAATGAATATTATCTTGTTGTACGTATGACATGTGAACACATACGAAAGTAATGAATTTTTATGAAAGGAAGTAATTCAAAGAAAGATATTTTAATATATATACACAGGTATTTTAATGTTTTAAAAACTAGAACTCACTCAACAATGCTAACTTTTATGCATTTTCAGTTGGCAGGTAATTATTGCTGAGGATGACACACAGGGAAAGCTACTCGTCGGGGCAAGACTGGCATCCATTCAATCTTAATGATATTGTGTTTTGTAATGCAATTAAAAGGTCTTTTGTAACTTAAGAAACAATGATGTATTGCTTAGCAACTGTAATTATTAATGAAATGAATGGTTTTTGTTAACTTATTCGCTGCTTAATCTTACAAAATGTATAATGCTTTATATGTATAATGCTATGATTGACCGACTGTGAGGTCTTCGGATGGGGCCTTACACACCATCTTCTTTAACTCAATCCACCTCATTCTCCCAATCGCCCTGCTACCCTCGACCTGGATAATATTGTCCCACCAGCACAAGGACGAGTCCACGAATGAGTGGGTAGCAACTTCACATTTGATCCTCCCTACATTCGCTGATGTCCAACACAACCTCCATTTCTCTCACCCATCGGTGAGCAGCAGCAGCATTCCCTTTACCATCAAAAGTCGAGGGCTTGCTTCTTTGAAATGCCCCATAACTACATCCCTTGCAGTTTCTTGTACCGCTTCCTCTTCCTCTTCATCACTGGAGACAACCATCTCAGTTTCTGGTTGCTCCCTTCAACTGAACCTCTCTCTCTGCCCCCTCCCCCAACGGTTTTCTTCCTCTCCTCTTTCTCCTTCTTTCATCCTCCCTCACAGCACGAAAACCTTGGTCACCACAGACGGCAGGATCGTCTGCATAACCTGATGAACTTCCTCCACTACTGCCTCCTTCATAGAGGCTCTCATATTAGCACTCTCATCACCGCCTTCATGGTGATGAAGCTCGGGCTCAACAGGAGTCGTCTCAGCAGTCTTAGCCTTGTTTCTTGTGACACGTGGTCTAGCACCACAACCACCCTGTACACCTCCTCGAGAAGCCTCGAGGATAACCACCCGCCATCATCTAAACACTATAAGATTCAAACACAAACACGGTCATTCAAGGTGATAGCTCAGATTATGTCAAGTATAGTAAGTCCTAATTACAGTGGCCAGTTTTATTAGCCATTACTTTACTCTTCATCCCCAAGTATTTCCTATCCGACTACATCAGTATCCAAATCTACTAAGAGCACATAAATCAGATAGCACGTGCATAATACGATTAACTTTAGGAAAATAAATTACCTGATGGCACGTAGCTACTTGGGCTGGCATCCTTCTATTTAGTCCCATTCTCAGTTTAAGTTTAGGTTTTGAAAATATTTACCCATTTCTCTTAAACTTTGGCTCTGATACCAACTTGTAAGGAACCGTTCCTGGAAACCCCACAGTTGGTCATTCACAACATCATTTATATCAAAACACATTAAGATTTATTAAGTAATAAAAATATTGTAGCAGAATAATTCATCAAAACCATTTCATGCATTAATAATACATTTGCCAAGTAATACATCATTTTTTAACAGATTACAAAAGATCACTTAGTTGTATTACAAAACAACATCATTATTATTGCATGAGATGGATGCCAGTCCTTGCCCGCCAAGTAGCTTCACCCCCATGCCATCCTCAGCAACAACATTACCTGCCAACTGATAATGCATATAAAAAGTCAGCGTTACTGAGTGAGTTCTAGTTTTATAAGTAAAATACTTTACTTTGAATGAAAACCTTTCCTTTACTTTTGTTCGTGATCACACGTCATATGTACATCTTGATAATATCATTATTATCTTTTATCATGGTTCATAATCGTTCATTTTCGTAGTTTCGTAGTTCTTTCATTTTATCTTCCACTTTAATCTAGATCCTGTCATAAGTTATGCCCATCATTTGTGCATGTAGCAACTACCATCTTGGGGTCAAGCGACAAGGATCCCGTTTTCGCACGTCTTGATCAGTCACAAAGACTAACCCCCTGTGTGAATTCTCATGGGTTAGCTAAACCCCACACAGTTGAGCTAAAACCCTTCAATGAGTTGTGAACTCCCTTTTTAATTTGCGTGCAAGACTCTCATTCATTCATTAAGATCCAATTTCAATTTTGTTGTATTTCACTTTCATTACATAATACTTTACATTCATAAGCATAACACACCACGTAAAGTCACATCATACATAACATGGAACAACATCATCATACAATGCATACATATAAACAAGCATAAGCCACCATAAAACATCATTTCTTAGCACTTGAATTCTACTTCCTAACATCTCAGAAAATTCTAAGTCCTCAAGAAATGCGGATGAACTTAGAAAAATGAGGATGAACAAAAGAAATGCGGATGACAAATGCGAATGATCATACAGAAAATATTCTAAGTGTCTCAAAGAAATGCGCATGAACACTGTAGCAAATGCGCCTGAACAAAGCAAATGAAAGTCTTTAGAAAAATATTCTATGTGTCAGGAAGTGCGCATGAACCAAATGCCGAGGACTGAAATAAATGTGCCTGAACACTGTAGGAAATGTTCATCAACAAAAGAAATGCACATGATCACTGTAGCAAATGCGCCTGAACAAAACACTTATGCAAATATTCAAATCTAAATGCGAATGAACTAAACCAACCTGCAGTTGCACTTATGCTATATTCAGTTCCAAATTCTTATTCTATACACTCTTAGCCCAGATCTAGCATGCTAAACACTTAGAACAAGCATACAACTACACAAATCGTTCAAGCATTCACAAACACACTCCCACACGCAAAACAGGTGCAAAACCCAGATCAGTTCATATTTTTGGTTGTAAAGCAGTAGGTAATATGCATTTCAGCCCCAAACAAGTTCTAAACAGGCAAAACCGAGGATCTAGAACTCACCTCTAGTAGCTTTCGAGTAAAGCTCCTCCAACCTAGAGCAAACTGGAGTTCAAACACCTAAACACACAAAAACACACAACCGAACACACAGAAACAAACAAGAATCAGTCCAGCAGCTCAAACACAGCTGAAACCAAACAAAAAATGCAAGAAACCCTTACCTACAAGTAGATCTTCCTCCTTCTCTCTCTAGAAATTGATTTGCAGCTCCTCTCTCTCTCTAGCAGCCGAGAAATGTCTGTAAAGGGAGAAGTATGGGCTGCCATACTTCTTTTAAATCTCATAAAGGGGCAATTTTGCTACTTGTACAGCTTTAACCCCTTGACTTGGGGCATTTATCCTTTCTTTTTATTCTTCTTTTCTTTTAAATTTCCGGGTGTTTACACATAGAAAGGCTAAGGCTTATAGGTTTATTGTGTTGGGTTATTCAAAAGACAAGTTAGGGCTCAACATGGTGTCTAAAGAGAAATTATCAAGGTATGGGATTCAAAAGAAGTGGTTTAACAACTGGGTTATTCCTAATGCCTCTATCACATTTATGCACATATTGGTTCATCCATCAATTACACGAGTTCTAACTAAATGCATATTATAGTTTCCTCGTATGGAAAAATAAAGCAAATCAGCATATGCTATGAATTGTTCAAATAGGCTCAAATGTTGGGAAACTTTCTTTGGTTCTTGTAGAGCTTCTTGGTTCTATGATCGAGAAGAGCCATTTGTTGGACTATCTCCATATACTCTAGTTCATCCGATGGATACAATCCAAGTTTTCAAGAGTGAAGAGCAAGTTGCCACAACATTCATTAGTAGACACAAAGGCTTGAGATGAGCTTGTCTCTTGGCATAGGCTTCCTTGGATGTACCACTCCTTTGGTGTCTCAGGGAAGGTGATGAAAACCCTTTTCTGAGTTGTCAAGGTAGCAGATAAGATGATGTAGTGGTTCTCTACTATCCCTTTCAACCACATAGAAGGCTGTACTCAATGATTGTTGAAAGAGCTGTTTGATGGATTCTGCATGTTCATCTCTATCTGGTAGCCACTAAGTATACCATGCAGCGTTGTGAGAGTGAGGGTGGAGAAGTGTAACATCCGTCCATTTTCAAACTATAAACCCAAACCCGAACCCATTTCATACGATGGAAATTTCATTATTAAAATTATTTTATTATTTTAATGAATTAAATGCTTTAAATGGTAGTTTTACCAATATTGACAATTGTTTATTCAATTTTCATTTACTAATCATTTAAACAATTTAAAACAAATTTATGACGTTTTATTGCCATTTTTTGAGTTTTAATTATTAAACAAAAATAAATAATTAACATATAAGTTTATTATTCTACAAATATATAAAGTCTATAAAAGTTTTATAAACTAATAATTGATTTAATGGAGTTTATAAATAAATATTTGATTATTAAAACTAGGAAGTTATAAGTTTGGGGTTCAAAATTTAATTCTTGAAACCTTTTTTTAAATGTTTAGACAAAAATAAGAACCATTTGAAATTTGAGGGACCAAAGGTGTAACTTTGATTTATAACCCAACCCCCTCCCCATCGTTCCCCTGTTCGGCCACCACCACCGGCCGATCTCCAGCGACCACCTCACACCCAAAACGTTCGAATTCTATGCAATTAAACGGACTCTTAACTCTCGCGCATCAGTTTCGAACTCGAGGCCCACTCGGATTCAAATCATTGACTGTTATCTTTGACCAAACTTGAAACCGAACCACATTCATAGCATTGACACCATAAGCATCACAATTGATATCACTTTCATCGCCACCTACAACTCTACCATTATTGACCTTCTGAGATTCATAATCAAAATTTCTGAGAATTTTACTCATTGTCATTCTAAGAAGCTCATCAAGTTGCAATTTGGTTTAACAGCATCATCATCCGTCGAATTTGATTCTCCCTCTGTCACGACTTGTTCGTCCTATTATCATCAAATTCATCTTAAATCCAGGTAATCAAATACACACGTATATTCATATGTCCATTAATAACAAGAGCAAATCTATTTCGATTAACAATAACGAATTGGGCTTCAATTTGAAGCAAACCAAATCTAGGGTTCTTGGGATGTTTGAGGATTTCTTAACTATCATTTTTAAAACTTAATAGGATATCTAAATAGATCTGGGCTTCTAGCCCACGGTAACACACAATCCATTTGCACATGAGGTCCCGGGTTCGACCCCAAGCACCCCCAAATGGTTTTTAAATTGTCTTTTTTTATTCATATTCAATTCCAGAAATAATCTATAGAAAAATATATCATACAAAAATTTTTTATAAATTAAATCTATTTCAAAAATTATTAATTATTTTTGAAAATTTTAAAAGATAATTTCTACATTTAATTATCTTTTAAAGAATAAAAATGTTATAAATTATTATCAAAATTACTTATAAGTCTTAAAATGGTATAAAATTATTTGTTAATCATATTTATTCTAGAAGTCTTTATTTAATTTCTTGAAATCCTACATCATATAAGTTTCCTATTTTTCTTTATTTTTTTCAAAGGTTTAACAATATAAAAACCATTATAAGAATTATTTAAAAAATTTTAAAAATTTTATAAAATGATTTTTAAATCCAACCTAATTATTTCAAATTATTTGAAAATAGTTTAAATAATTCAATTAATTACTTTTGACCAAGTTTTAAGTAATAATTATTAAATTAATTATTGCTCTTCATACTTTAATACAAAACGTTACTTATTCAATTATTATAATTAAGTATTTAAGTAATATTTAATTTCATAAATGGGTCACTATCATTTTCAATTCTAATACTTAATAATATATTTGTATTATTAGTCAAATTAACACATTATTTTGTTAAAACTATTTTTAAACCCAAATCCCATATTGAAACCCTATATCAAATCTAGTCCTTAATCATATCATTATTCTAATCACAAGACACTTTTCTTAGGATAAAACCATGAGGAAACCATTGGTGTTTAAACTAGCATTATTTCTATTCAAAACACATTCAATTATCATATGAGTATTCCTTGCCTTTTTATGTGTTTTATATTTTGGAAAAATCATGTGATTCAATAATCAATCATGATATTCATTGTTATTCTATGTCATTTAAATTCAATTCAAGACATGTTATATTATTACTTGTAATTATGTGTTCATAGTTAGATAAACTTGATGATAACATAATCATTAATTCATGCAACCACAGTAACAATGATAAATCTAATTGTTTCACAAACCCACCTCGTTTGTTTAGTCGCATGGTGATTTGAACCGGAATCATTCATTCTGTAAGGCTTCATCAGCGGACCGAGTCATTTCAGTCATTAGGGTTGATTGTGTTGGTTTTCTTTTATGTTACACTATTGCATTATAAGTCTTGACATTGCCATATGAATTGAGTTGTTTTCAATCATTTTAATCAATCTATATATGTATTCAAACCTGTGCTTACTCACCGGCTAATTCATTAGCTGACTCTTTACTTTGCCACATGATTTCAGGAATGCTGATTAATGGAATTCGTCATGCTCATTTAGGACTTGGACCTAGATTAATAAAAGGCTTTTGTCATATTTTATTTGGATTATTGTTTAATTGTAATGTATTATTTGCTTAGTATCATTCAATGAAAATGACATTTAATATTATTTCAACGTATTTACTACCATGAGTTATGAGTAATCGATTCACATTCGTCCGCCCTGATGATTCTGCCGTCGGTCGGGGTGTGACAAGAGGTCTTTCAGTTCTCTTAATGGCCACACAGTAGTGATTCCATTGTCCAGGAAGTGAGAACATGAACTTTTCTCTCAATGTCCCTATTCTCAAGCTTAACTCCAACATCCATGAGAGTATCTACAATCTCAACATACCTAAAGTATTGTTAAGTCTAGTTCACCTGATTTGTAGGTGAAGTTCTCAAACTGCTGCTTCATAAGGTCCTTCTTGTTTCTTTAGCTTCAACAGACCCCTCATATATAAGCTTCAGTGCATTCCAAAGCTGCTTAGCAGTTTTTCACTTCTTGAAGCCTCTTTATATATATAGAGTTTGGAAGAGCAGTTTGAAGAGCAGTCATGGCCTTCTGATCTATGTCAAATTTCTTCCAATCTTCCTCAGAATAGTCAGCCATTTCCTTTGGAATCATCCCACCTCCCGCAGCGCTTGAAGAGGTGCTTAGGATGTGAGGTCCTTTGATAACAGATCTTCACATCCTGCTGTCTTGAGACTTGATGAACCCTTCCATACGTTGGCACCAAGTATCAAATTTACCAGGAGTGATCGGTGGAGATTTTGTCATGGTACTGGTTTTCATATCAGCTTTGTAAGAAATGCCATTTGAGCTGGTAAGTGTTTTTGTGAAACTAAAGAGATTAAAGATGTTAAGAACTTACAATCAAGAGCCTAAAATGCTCTGATACCAATTGCAGGACTAGTGAAAGGGGTCAATACAACAGTTTCACAAGGTTAGAGCAGCTCAAATAAGGAACATGCTATGTTGAAACTATAAACACAAGTAAAGAACACGAGCAGAACATAATAAGATGGTTTTCAAGAATGTTGGATATTGCTCTCAAGTGTTTTACAAATATTACAAGGCTTAGTCCTAAGGACTGGTACCTGAGATACTTTATACTAAATCCTACAACGGGCCATACTTTGAAGGCCAACTGGAAACAATAATCTAGATAACAAGATCAATGTAAAGTCAAAAGGTAGATTGCCTTTTGACTAGTGACTATGACATACCATAGCTCACATCCTTATCTAATACAAAAAGGATAAAAGTACAAAGTATAAAGGTATAGACACTAATACTATAATCTATAGTTGACAAAAGTATGGACTTTCCACTAACTTGTATAAGTTGGTGAGTCATAAGAGATGGCGGCGAAAAGTGGTTCAGCTTTGTCAAAAGTAAGTCGAAGAAAGCATGTCTTCTCTGTCTTTAGAAGAAATCAATCTCTTGGCTTTGAAAAACTTTGTCTTGAAGCTTCCGAAGACTTCATCTTTGGCTTTGGAAGAATTGGTCTTTGGCTTCGGAAGATTTGATACTTAGTGAATTTCATTGAGTTGTATCAAATCTTCCGAAGTAACTTTCCTTGTACTTCACATGTGCATGCTGGGAGCTTTTTGGTTGCATCTGCCTCTAAGTATACTCTTACAACCTAGGCTGATGCTACCAAAACTAAAGAATAACTTTGAGTCTTGATCTTCATCTATTGATAGTTCTCATCTGCATCAAGACCATTCCCTTCATCATCAGTTGGTTAGGATTCCTCAGACTCTCAAAGTATCTTCTTATGTCATAGAGATCATATAGAGGAAGGTCAAGTATGTTTTGCCAGAAGTGCACATCTTGACCCCTTAATCTCTAGTGTCATACCATCTGTCTAGGTTAGTAGCAAATGCCCAAGACAAGATAGGTCTCTCAGCAGCAAGAGGCTCTACTTGAATTGGAGTTGGATGAGAAGCCTCTTCTTGATCACCCTCAGGATGTTCTAACCCATCCTAAGGTGTAGAGGTGGATGCCTTAGACTTCTTTTTCTTCTTCTTGTCCCTTTTAATGGCCATCCTCTTCCTCTTTTATATTTTAAATGAGGAGGCTGGTCTTAAGTACCAGATGTTTCTTCTTTATCCTTTTCAATTGGGTCCTTTTCTTTCACAGGTTTAGAAGGAGAAGGGTCAAGACCCTGTTGTGGGTAAGTAGATGAAGTTGGCTAAGATGCAGGACTAGGTCTAGCTTGTATTGTCTCTTGGTGGTTCAACCTTGACCTTATCTTTAGGTGCAGCCTGACTTGGTGGAGAATGCAAGTATAACAGCTCACCCTTCTTGATCTTTTTCTTGATCACTCTAATGTTCTCATCCATAGTGGATAGAGACATTGGACCAAGTCTCCTTTTGGAGAACCCATACAGCTTCAAGAAGCTCACCATCTTCAGTTTGTCAGCAGACTTCTTCTGATTGGCTTGGATGGTGGCTCTTAACTTAGCAGCCTCTTCCCTCATCTTCCTCTTAGCAGCTTTTTATTCTTTCAAAACTTCTTGCTCAAGGTGCTTAAGGTAGTCAAACTCAATGTATTCATATGACAAGGGAAGTAGGTCTACTGCCTGATAGAGGCCTGTGGCACTCAGGTAGGTTATGTCTGTCTCATTCTTTACCTCCTGAGCTTCTTGTTCAGCTGTCACAGCCTCTGCCGCAGGGTTTTTTGAACTGGAGAGGGGTAGGAGCATTGTAAAGCTTCTTTCTTTTTCTTTCTTCTTTAATTTTAAGGAGCAACTCTACAGCCACAACCTCTTTTCTCTCTTTTGACACTTTAGTGTCAGCTAGTTCATTAAGTTCCTCCAAGGGAAGAGAGATGATTTCATCTATGTTGTAGTTCCTTAACCCCAGATAGTTCAATCTGGCTGCCCTTAACTTATCCTCCTGTGTAATTCAAGAAAATTAGAGGGACCAAAACATAAACCTCTTCCACTATTGTGAAAACCTACAACCGTGAATACCCCACCCCTCCCCCCCCCCCACATCAACCATATTCATAATCAAAACCCTAATCAGCGATCTTCGAACGACAGCTCCTTCTCCCTCGTTCGGCCCTTTGACCACTCCAAACCTTCACGGTTTCATCACCGGTGACCCCTTTCCGTACCACCCAATCCCTAAGAGTTGTCTCCCCTTGGTAAACATTAGCCCTTGCTCACGATATCCTTTCCTTCGAAAGAACACCCCTGATCGTAGCCTCACACCACGGCTAACCCCCTCCGGCAGCTTTCTTCACGATCAAACGACACCGCAATCAAGCAACACTAACCGTTTCCAACCGCGAGTACCCGGCGATAGTGGACGGTGATTGAAATAGTCCCGTACCTCATTCGGTAAGATTCCTCGATCAATAATCATGTTCGTATTGCTACGGTTTCGAGGTTCGAGTTACGGTTTTAGATGCGGCTTTGCTCCCGGTGGTTATGTCATTGTTTGGGTCTCGGTTGTGTTTTGTCTATGTTTTCTTTACATATATGTGTTCTGCGATGTATGTATGGCTTGGTGTTGAGGTGTATGTGCCATGAGGTGTATGTGTTTATTGTTCGGTTGTATGTGTGGGTGTGGTTGTTTTGTGATGCATGTTTTGGGGGCTATGTAAGGGTCTTATATGACATGTATGTAAATAGGTAATGTTGGGTGTTATGCATGGTGGTGGTTCCATTGGTTTCTTGGGGGGGGTGTAATACATGTGTGGTATGTATATGGTTCATATGAATGTATGTGATTCGGTGGTAAGTGTGTGTGTTCTGCAATGTGTTACTAGTAGGTGTGTGTAATCATGTTCCAATAATTATGAATATATAATCATGTGATTTTGGGTAAATGTAGTGGTGCGCATGTATATATGTTGTTATATGTGTATGTATGGAGTAGTATGTATGTTCGTACGCGATGATAGTGGGTACTTGCGTGGGTCTCGTTGGGTTATGAAAACCTAGGATTATATATGCATGGGGTGCACGTTTATGTGTGGATTTAGGTAACGTGTATGGGAGTGTATGTGCGTCTCATAAATGTATGTTTATCCATGTTATGAAACACGTGTGGGTAATATATTATGTATGGATGTCTATAATATATTAGGTGTGAGAGTATGAAGGTATGGTTGTATAAATTACCTGAAGTGTGTTACGTTTGGTCGGTATGCATTAATAAATGGGTTATGTATTAATGAACGTATATAGTCTTAGTATATGAAGTCATGAAATTAGAATGTATGACGCGTATCTTTATACATGACCTGATATTGGTAAGAATAATTGGTGTTTGCTTGTGTGTAGCAAATAAATTGTTTGTCCGCATCGTACCCGAGTCGAGAACGTGAAACCGTACGACCATATTATTAGTATTAATACTGATTATATATTAAATGTACGTTCAGGTTAATCGAAAACCAAATCTTTTGTGATTTCAATTGCTTATTGCTGTGCAATCAAGGTGAGTTCTTAGCCCCACTTTACTTGTACTCTTTTGGGGGAGGGAAACATATGTTCTAAATTTTCATTTTATCAGTATTACTGTAATGTCACTTGCTTACTAGTGTTATACCAAATTAAGTCCTCTCTCGAACCGTTAATTTATATATTTTAGTTAGGTATTCTGAGTAGATCTATTGGGTTTCACAAACCCCCCCGGGCTAGTCGCGCTAGCACGACTGCACGTCAAACGGTGTTTAATTGACCTAATTATATTGTTGTGGTCTAGTAGCCACAACCGAGGCATTCATTTACATTGTCAGCTTCGATTGCGAACTTCATACACTAAGTAACTTGTTATGTAGACTAGCTATCTACTAATATTACTTTGTTTACTTGATTTGCTTTCTTTTATGTATTGTTTATCAATACCTGTGAACTCACCAACCTTGTGTTGACAGTTTAGCATGTTTAAGGTGCGCATGGTTAGGATCATCACCATTGCATTCATCATTATTTGGGTTAAATGAACAATTTACATTTCTAAAAATTACACTTAATTGGTTTGCGCGTGTTTGTTGCATTTGAATTATGATAGATTACGCTTCCGCAAGTATTTTCATGCTTTCGTTATTATCTATATATTTTTTAGGAATTTCTATTATTAACGAACAACTATGTTTTGTAATTATTGTGTCGTTTGATGTAACTAAAGGCTGAGATCATGGTATGTCACGCGCCTAAAGGTAAAACCCTGTTTGTGAAAATTAAGGGTGCGACAGATTGATATCAGAGCCAATGGTTATAGCAAACTAAAATAAATTTTACATCTCATTTGCATTGCATTTAGACTATATCCTGATGCCTTAGTTACTCGCATATAGACATGTATAGCTTTGTTAGCTGGCCTGTTTGCTTTGCCTTGCTGGATTGCTTGTTGTTGCTCATTCCTGTGAGCGGTTCTTTGCTGGAATGGCTTCATCTTCATCTGTACCTTCTTTTTATTCTCGAGGAAAGAGACCCATTCACTATGATTCTATACCTTCACCCACGGGTCCAAACGAGTGGCCCATGCGTCCTAATAACAATGAGGAGTTTGACTATGACCAACCTTTTGCTTTACCCCAGTACCCCCGGTTCACCGATGGGAGTACTACCCTTATTACATGAACATGCTGAGTTAGGAGATGAATGTTCCTCTACCTCCCAAACGTCGGCCCCGGACTAGATCCACCCCTATAGGAGCCCTGAGGCTCCTATCCTACCTCCTCTTACCTACCTCCCAAGCAGGCCATGGCTGCTATGGCAACTACTCTGCATGTCGAGCGCAAGCGCATTGCTGAGTTGTGGATGATAATAGGGCATTGAAGAAAGTAGTGTGGGAATCAACCAAAGAAATCAAGGAATTGAAGAGACTGCTCAATGTGTTGGTTGATCGTCATAACAATCATGTGGTCGTGTCACTGACCTAATTGAGCGTGTAGTTGGTGACCAGGTGGACATCGCTGCTAATAGTCAGCGACTCGATACTCTGGAAGGTCAAGTCAATGTACTAAAAGCAGTGCAGGAGCCTATTGAGGAAGATCCAGAAGAGGAACCAGAGGAGGAGCCAGAAGAGGATCCTGAGGAGCAGCCTAAGGACGAGCCCGAGAACAGCACCGGACCTGTCGATTCGCATTGATTTCCTTTTTCATTCATTTATCAGACTTTCATTTATTTCACACCTATATGGGAAGGGTTGTTTCCCATCCAACTTTTGTTTTTGAATTTTGATATTTGGTTTGATTAATTGTAGACGTATTTACAATTTATTATACAAGAATTATTATTTGTATATTTAGTTGTGTGTGTACTAAATTCTTTTAATTGCTTATACTTAAATGGAGTTGATATGTTGCATATTTACTTATTTCGTATGTTATGAATTGTTAAGAATGTCTGGATGTGGACGCGGACGTGGTCGCGGTACAATCAACATGACTCCAGCGAAACTGGCCGCACTCATTAACCAGCATGTGGCTGATGCGTTGGCCAACCACAACCCTAACCCACAGCCCGCTCTGACCGATAAGTAATACCAAACTCATTCCTAACATCAAAGTTCTGTCAATCCTGTTAAACTATGACATTCGTTAGAATTCTAAGTCCTGATCTAAAACATGTTGCAGGTCAAGGTGTTTGTACTTTCAAGCCCTTTATGGACTGCAAACCCAACCCATTCACGAGAGTGGAAGGAGCTGTAGGACTCCTAAGATGGTTCGAAAAACTTGAATCAGTGTTCGAGATGTGCAACTACCGGTGGCAAGTCAGGTTAAGTACGCCACTAGCACCTTGGATGGAGCTGCTCTGTCCTGGAGAACACCCAAGTGCAGATGTTAGGTGTGGAGATCGCTAACCAGACCACTTGGGAGGATTTCAAAAACCTAATGAAGAAGAATACTGCAATCGTGATGAGGTGCAGAAACTAGAGATGGAGTTCTGGAACCTGAAGATGTCGGGTTCTAAGATCAAGGCATACACCACTCGCTCTCATGAGATCGCCACTCTTTGTCCCAATATGGTCAATTCCACTTCCTTGAGGATTGAGAGGTACCTGCATGGATTATCTCCAGAAATCCAAAGCATGGTCACTGCTTCAAGACCAAACACTATACAGGAGGCAATTAGACTGGCCCACAGGCTAACGGATGATTTCCTTTTGATTTCCTTTTTCATTGATTTTCTTTTTCATTCATTTATCAGACTTCATTTATTTCACACCTATATGGGAAGGGTTGTTTCCCATCCAACTTTTGTTTTTGAATTTTGATATTTGGTTGATTAATTGTAGACGTATTTACAATTTATTATACCAAGAATTATTATTTGTATATTTAGTTGTGTGTGTACTAAATTCTTTTAATTGCTTATACTTAAATGGAGTTGATATGTTGCATATTTACTTATTTTCGTATGTTATGAATTGTTAAGAATGTCTGGATGTGGACGCGGACGTGGTCGCGGTACAATCAACATGACTCCAGCGAAACTGGCCGCACTCATTAACCAGCATGTGGCTGATGCGTGGCCAACCCACCCTAACCCACAGCCCGCTCTGACCGATAAGTAATACCAAACTCATTCCTAACATCAAAGTTCTGTCAATCCTGTTAAACTATGACATTCGTTAGAATTCTAAGTCCTGATCTAAAACATGTTGCAGGTCAAGGTGTTTGTACTTTCAAGCCCTTTATGGACTGCAAACCCAACCCATTCACGAGAGTGGAAGGAGCTGTAGGACTCCTAAGATGGTTCGAAAAACTTGAATCAGTGTTCGAGATGTGCAACTACCCGGTGGCAAGTCAGGTTAAGTACGCCACTGGCACCTTGGATGGAGCTGCTCTGTCCTGGTAGAACACCCAAGTGCAGATGTTAGGTGTGGAGATCGCTAACCAGACCACTTGGGAGGATTTCAAAAACCTAATGAAGGAAGAATACTGCAATCGTGATGAGGTGCAGAAACTAGAGATGGAGTTCTGGAACCTGAAGATGTCGGGTTCTAAGATCAAGGCATACACCACTCGCTCTCATGAGATCGCCACTCTTTGTCCCAATATGGTCAATTCCACTTCCTTGAGGATTGAGAGGTACCTGCATGGATTATCTCCAGAAATCCAAAGCATGGTCACTGCTTCAAGACCAAACACTATACAGGAGGCAATTAGACTGGCCCACAGGCTAACGGATCAGGCTGTCGCACAGGGTAAGCTACCTCCGTGCGCCTCTGTGTTAACTACTACTGACAGCAACAACAAGAGGAAGTGGGAGTCTGGTTCTAACAACAAGCAAAATACCTCTCAGCAGCAGCCACAACAATCCAGGAAGTTTGACAACTCCTGCACGTTCAACCAATCTTCATCATCACAACATGGTGGCGGTTATACTGGGACACTGCCCAAGTGTAACAAGTGCAATTACCATCACAACGGGCTCTTAATAAGAATACTTGCGAAAGGTGCGGTAAGTTTGGCAACGCTGCCAAAAACTGTCGTGTGAACTTGACAGCCAAACAGCCATCACAGCAGGATGAACAGAAAGGCTGTTATGAGTGTGGTCAAACCGGGCATTTCAAGAGGAATTGCCCAAAGCTAAAGAAGAACAATGGTGGTAGTAATCGTGCTGACAATCGAAAGGACAATGGTGGAAATGGCAATGGCAATGGAAATGGTGGTGCCAAGGGTAGAGCTTTCTTTATTGGATCAGGTGAGGCTCGTAATGAGCCTTCTACTGTAACTGGTAAGTTTCCTATCAATGGTTGCTTTGCCTTTGTGTTGTTTGATTCTGGTGCTTATAAGAGTTTCATTTCTCAAAAGTTCAGTAAGTTACTAGATGTTACATCTACGACTTTAGACTCAAACTATATTGTAGAAATAGCTGATGGTAAGATTATATAGTCTTCCCATATATACCAAGGTTGTAAGATAAGTCTGTCTGTGTATGATTTTGATATTGACCTTCTATCCATTACGCTCAGTAGTTTTGATGTCGTGGTCGGTATGGATTGGTTGTCTAGGAACCAAGCCGAAATCATTTGTCGCGAGAAACTCATCCGACTACCTCTGCCTGATAGAGAGATACTCACGGTTGAAGGTGACAAGAGTGTGCTGTGGTAGCATCATCTCTTACATGAAGGCTTAGAAGTGCTTGAGGAAAGGACATGTGGAAATTTTTGCCTTAGTTACTGAAAAGACCATAACGGAGAAACGACTTGAAGACATTCCTGTTGTTATGGACTTTCTTGAGGTATTTCCAGAAGACTTGCCTGGCCTTTCTCCACAGGCAAGTAGAGTTTCAGATTGAGCTGACACCAGGAGCTGCCCCTATCGCTTGGGCGCCACATCATTTGGCACTAAACAAACTTCAGGAATTGTCAAAACAGTTGCAGGAATTGTTAGACAAAGGGTTCATACGCCCTAGTTCTTCACCTTGGGGAGCACCGGTGTTATTCGCGAAGAAGAAATATGGAATATTTCGGATGTGCACTGACTACCGGGAACTGAACAAGGTTACAATAAAGAATCATTACCCTTTTCCGCGTATCGACAACTTATTTGATCAACTTCAAGGATCGAGTTACTACTCAAAGATTGATTTGAGATCGGGATATCATCAGCTTAGGGTTCGGGAAGAGGACATATCCAAGACAGCGTTTAGGACTCGATATGGGCACTTTGAGTTTGCAGTTATGCCCTTTGGATTGACAAACGCTCATGCAGTCTTTATGGACCTCATGAACCGTGTTTGTAAACCCTATTTAGACAAGTTTGTCATCGTCTTCATTGATGACATACTTGTTTATTCCAAGAATAAGGAGGAACATGAAGAACATTTAAGACTTATTTTAGAGCTTCTAAAAACAGAACAGCTATATGCCAAGCGCCTAAAGACAAGCTGTGTAGTGCACCAATCTTGGCATTGCCAGAAGGAACGGACGACTTTGTGGTGTATTGTGACACGTCAATCCAGGGTTTGGGTTGCGTGTTGATGCAACGCGAGAAAGTAATAGCTTATGTATCAAGACAGCTTAAGGTGCATGAGAAGAACTATACAACTCATGACTTAGAATTGGGAGCTATGGTATTTGCACTCAAGATCTGAAGGCATTACCTTTATGGAACTAAGTGCACGATCTTCACTGATCACAAGAGCCTTTAGCACATCTACAATAGAAGGAACTGAACATAAGACAGCAACGATGGCTGGAATTACTAAATGATTACGACTGTGCCATCAAGTACCATCCGGGAAAGGCTAATGTGGTAGCCGACGCCCTTAGTCGTAAAGAAACCCTAAAACCTCGTCATGTCCGTTCGTTACAGCTAACCATTCATTTCAATCTACTGTTACAGATCAAAAATGTTCAAATTGAGGCATTACAGGAGCAAAACATCAAGTCGGAATCTCTAAAAGGAGCTGAGAAACTATTTCAAGAGAAATTAGATGGGCTTCGTTACTATGAAGACCGGGTGTGGGTTCCATGGTTCGGGAATCTCAGGGAATTGGTGATGGATGAAGCTCACAAGTCCTATTATTCGGTACATCCTGGATCTAATAAGATGTACCAAGATCTGAAGGTCATTATTGGTGGCCTAACATGAAAGCTGAAATTGCCACCTACGTATCAAAGTGTTTGACATGTTCTAAGGTTAAGGTGGAATATAAGAAGCCGTCGGGTTTACTTCAGTAGCCGGAGATCCTAATATGGAAGTGGGAGAACATATCCATGAATATTGTTACTAACTTACCTCGTGCACAAACTGGAAATGACACTATTTGGGTGATAGTGGATCGCTTGACGAAATCAGCACATTTTTGGCAATTCGTGAGAACTACAAGATGGATAAATTAGCACAGATCTACTTGAAGGAAATTATGTGATGACATGGCGTGCCACTCTCGATCATCTCTGATCATGATGCGTGATTTACTTCGCACTTCTAGCAGTCACTACAGAAGTCATTAAGCACTCGTTTGGATATGAGCACGGCTTATCATCCACAGACAGATGGTCAAACGGAACGCACAATTCAAACCCTAGAAGATATGCTTAGGTCGTGCATGATAGACTTTGGAGATAGTTAGGAAACCCATCTGCCTTTGGTTGAATTCTCTTAGAATAACAGTTATCATACGAGTATCAAAGCTGCACCATTTGAGGCACTTTATGGTAGAAAGTGTAGATCACCACTCTGTTGGACTGAGGTCGGCGATAGTCGGTTAACAGGTCCAGAACTTGTTCATGAAACCATAGAGAAGATCGTTCAGATTCATAACCGTATGGCGGTAACTCGTGATCATCAGAAAAGCTACGCAGATCAGAGGAGAAAACCTTTAGAATTTCAAGTCAGTGACAAGGTGTTGTTAAAGGTTTCACCTTGAAAGGGTGGGATATTCTTTGGAAAGCATGGAAAGTTAAACCCTAGATACGTTGGACTATTTGAGATTGTCAAAAGGATTGGTCTAGTAGCATATCAGCTAGACTTACCTTCGGAACTCAATGGTGTTCAAAACGTGTTCTATGTTTCAAACTTGAAGAAGTGTCTAGCCAATGAATCACTCGTCGTTCTTTTAGAGGAACTGGAGATTGATGAACAGTTACGTTTCATTGAGGAACCAGTCGAGATTATGGATCGAGAAGTCAAAACCCTAAAGTGCAGTAAGATTCCTATTGCGCGCGTTAGATGGAATTCAAAGAGTGGACCAGAGTTTACCTGGGAGCGCTAGGATCAAATGAAGAAAAAGTATCCGCAACTGTTCAAAGATCAGGCATCCACCTCTTAAGGTATCATTCTTAAGATATCATTCCTTTAAATTTCGAGACAAAATTCCCTTCAACAAGGGGATGATGTCGCAACTCTAGCGAAACCATACGTTTCCTTGTTTTGGGTTTGTTGCAGAAATTCCAGAAACCTTATCTTAAGCAGGTTCTGAGCACTCTTCTGTGTCGTTAACGAAATCTGGTGTTCTGCGTTAACCTGATGTTTTAATTTTCGGGACGAAAATTCCTTCAACAAGGGGATGATCTGATAACTCGTGTTTTTCAAGTTAACACCGTTTTATAACTCAACCTCTCCTAACTATTTTTATAATTAATCAATTTTATTGTTATTTATAAGAAAAAGATTATTATTATTATATTCATTGCTAATAATTAAACTAATAATTTAATTATGTTCGTAATGCTACGGTTTCGAGTTCGGGTTACGGTTTTAGATGCGGCTTTGCTCCCGGTGGTTATGTTATTGTTCGGGTCTCGGTTGTGTTTTGTCTATGTTTTCTTTACTTATATGTTCTGCGATGTATGTATGGCTTGTTTGTTGAGGTGTATGTGTCATGTGGTGTGTGTGTTTTATTGTTTGGTTTTATGTGTGGGTGTGGTTGTTCTGCCGATGGATGTTTTTGCGGGCTATGTGAGGGTCTTACGTATAGGGTGATATGTTTTTAAATAGATGATGTTAGGTGTTTTGCACGGTGGTGGTTCGATTGGTTTCTTTGGGGGGGGGGGGGGGTGGTAATGCATGTGTGTATGTATATGGTTCATGTGAATGTATGTGATTCGGTGGTAAGTATGTGTGTTCTGCAGTGTGTTACTAGTAGGTGTGTGTAATCATGTTCCAATAATTATGAATATATAATCATGTGATTTTGGGTAAATGTAGTGGTGGGCCTGTATATATGTTGTTATATGTGTATGTATGGAGTAGTGTGTATGTTCGTACGCGATGATGGTGGGTTACTTGCGTGGGTCTCGTAGGGTTATGAATACTTAGGATTATATATGCATGGGTGCATGTTTATGTGTGGATTTAGGTGACATGTATGGGAGTGTATGTGCGTCTCATAAATGTATGTTTTATCCATGTTATGATATACGTGTGGGTAATATATTATGAATGATGTTTATAATAAATTAGGTGTGAGAGTATGAAGGTATGGTTGTATAAATTAGCTGAAGTGTGTTACGTTTGGTCGGTATGCATTAATAAATGGGTTATGTATTAATGAACTTATATAGTCTTAGTATATAAAGTCATGAAATTAGAATGTATGATGTGTATCTTTATACATGACCTGATATTGGTAAGAATAATTGGTGTTTGCTTGTGAGTAGCAAATAAATTGTTTGTCCGCATCGTACCTGAGTCGAGAAGCGAAACCGTACGACCACATTATTAGTATTAATACTGATTACATATTAAATGTATATTCAGGTTAATTGGAAACCAAATCTTTTGTGATTTCAAATGCTTATTGCCGTGCAATCAAGGTAAGTTCTTTGCCCTACTTTACTTGTACTCTTTTGGGGGAGAGAAACATGTGTTCTAAACGTATTTTCATTTGATCAGTATTACTGTAATGTCACTTGCTTACTAGTGTTATACCAAATTAAGTCCTCATTCTCAAACCGTTAATTTATGTACTTTAGCAAGGTAATTCTGAGTAGATCTACTAGGTTTGACAAACCCCACCCGGGCTAGTCGCGCTAGCACGACTGCACGTCAAACGGGTGTTTAATTGAACTAATTTCTGTTGCTGTGGTCTGGTAGCCACAGCCGAGGCATTTATTTACATTGTCAGCTTTGGTTGCGAAATTCATACACTAAGTAACTTGTTATGTAGACTAGCTATCTACTGATATTACTTTGTTTATTGGATCTGCTTTATTTTATGTATTGTTAATTAAAACCTATGAACTCACCAACCTTGTGTTGACACTTTAGCATATTTCTTTCAGGTTCTTAAGGTGCGCACGGTTAGGTTCATCACCATTGCATTCATCATTATTTGGGTTAAATGAACAATTTACATTTCTACAAATTACATTTAATTGGTTTGCGCGTGTTTGTGCCATTTGAATTATGATGTATTACGCTTCTGTAAGTATTTTCATGCTTTCATTATTAACTATATATTTTTTTGGGAATTTCTATTATTAATGAACAACTATATTTTGTAATTATTGTGTCGTTTGATGTAACTAACGGCTGAGATCCTGGTATGTCACGCGCCTATCGATAAAACCCTGTTTGTGGAAATTGAGTGTGTGACAACCTTCACCTGTTGGTGCCACACTGAGGGTACTGGGTGCTGAAGCAGTTTCTATCTCAAAGTTCATAGGTTCAAATGCTGGGCCTTCAATTAAGGTTTCCCTTCGAAGCTAATCTTAGGGTCTGCCTCAATATCCAGTTTACCAACAGTTTTGCCTGCTAGCCTCTGTCTATATAAGTAGGATCTTCTTCTGAACTCTTCAAGCACCCTTTGCTAAATCCTCTCAGCTAACCTATCAGCTTGCTTATTTCGACTTGGGTTGGAAAGTGGCAAATCAACTAGAGGAAAGCTCTCATAGTATCTCAGGGTTTGAAAATTAAAGACTTCTTGTTGCCACTGAGATCTTGAAAGTACCAGGGCTCTTCTATCAGTATCATACCTCCATCCTATTATTGGATTTTCAGCAGGGTAGGATGGGGTAGATATAGCCCTTGGATTTCCCTTCTTAAAAAGGCTTTGAATCAAGTCATCCATATCAATGTGGACCTAAAGAGGTTATTGAGTATGGACAGCTGCAAGTGAGGATGGTGAGGCCTCTATGTCCATACTCTAGGTAGAACTCCCAGGTTCTGTGATTGTAGGTAGGAATTTCTCCCCCTTTTGGTAGAATCACCCTCATACACAAAGGAACTAAGGGTTAGTTCCACCACATCCATAGGTTCTTATGGACCTGGTTGAGTTTACCTGATAGGTCACCCCGCTAACTTGCCCTTGAGATAGATGATCTCAAGTTGCTGATCAATGACCTGTCTTTGCAAGGTAGCCACCTGAGATTCTAGGTGACTTACCTTTGAAACTAAATAGGTGTAGGTTTTAGATAGTTTTTGCACATTTAGTTGTAGACTCCCCTCATCTTCATCAAAAGAATCATGGGGGATAAGAAAATAGGACCAAAGTCTTCTTCACCAGCTTGTGGTTCTTGCCTGCTGAATTTCCCCTGCTCCATAATAGCTTCAAGAGAAGTGTCAAGGGGTTGGGTTGCCATGGTTGAGGTCTTAATGATGTAATCACTTGCAAAAGTAAGAGCCTCTTCCATATGGACTTGCTAAACATGTTCAGGAAAGTCCACCTCAGTTAGCGGTGGATGATGTGGGCTAGATATGGGTGTTTCAGGAGCACTTATCTCTCATTGAGCAGGTGAAGAGAAAAGAGACTCATGGTACTCATTAAAACCCATATCCTCATCGTCATAGAATTGGAGGTTAGGGATTGGTTGGTTTAAGTCTAACGGCTAGAGATGGTAACTGTCCCCTGAAGGCTGATCATCTGAGTTTTGAAACTCAGATTGAAGGATTAAGGTTTGGGCTATGAGCTCATCAGGCTGAGCATGAGGAACCTCAGCACTGATCAATGAAGTAATCAGAGTAGTTTGCTCCTCAAGAGAAGTGGGGGCTCTTGGTTCCACTTCCTCCTGCATGGGCGATTGTATGGGGACCTGCTCAATCTGAATAGACTAAGCAGGGGTTCGTTTGGATTTTCTTGCGTAGGTGATGGTTATTTGAGGCTGTATGGGTGGTGCCGATGTAGAATATGTGGGTTTAACATTGATTGGTGTTATTAAGTTGTCACCTTAAGCAATGAGCTCTAACATTTTGGGGACCAAGGCTGTTTCTACCCTTGAGAAGCCAACAGTGGTTTTTCTCATGATTTTGAAGATGTTGGGTTTCACCTGTCCTAATTTACGAGTAGTACCTGTTCCCCTTAACTGTGAGCCCAGTTTATAGTTAAGAATGTGCTGGACATATCTAGGGAACATGTAGTACTCTAAGGAATCCAAGTTTGCAAGAAAGTTTATGTAGACAAACTGGGAGTACCTGAACTTGACCCCTTGAACCATTCCATGGACTATATATGATAAGTCCTCAGGAATCTGGTCACATCCTCCATGTTTTTTTTATAATGAGTGAATAACAACATGGAGGAGGTACTTCCATTGGTAAGACACCTTACCCTTCCTAAAGGTTCTGACAGTGTAGAATCCTTCATAGCCCATCTGCTGGAATGAGTCATTCACAACAGATTGGGGAAAGATAGTTCGCCTTCTACATCATCCAGTCGTAGATGAGTGTTGATTGTAGGTGGAGTGATGAAAACTAACTTCCCCTACACTGTGGCAAACAGTGCCTTCTCGCCGTCCAATCTTGGCAGGTCCTCCAAACTCCAGCAGTTGTTCTTTATATAGTGGAGGGTTTATTATGAGTACGGTGAGGTAGTTTTATTGAACAAGGAAATGGCAGACATTTGAGAAACTAGGATCTTTCTCAGATGAAAGCAACTCGATTATGTTGACTGTGAATATGCATGGAAGAATCGGGTTGGTTTTGGGGTTTAGGGTTGGCCATTTAAGAAAGCTTTGGTATGAAGAAACCTAAGAACAGAGAGGTTTTGTGGGTGAATTTAGGGTTAGAACTTTTGCAGATTAATAGGATGGAGAAAGAGGGGGAACCGTTGTACAAATAATTTATATGGTTGGATTTGAGATAAAGTTAATGCAAAAGAATAAACTTTAAATCCGAATATCGGTCCCACCTATGAAAAAGTGCCCAAAAAGATAGTTATCTTGGAAGTAGAAAAGTTTTCCGAAGGTAATTTGTCTTCAGAAATTTTTGAGCAAACTTTCGAAGCCAATTTGACGTTGGAAGATATTCATTAGCTTTACATGAATTGCTTCAGAAGAAAATTACTTAGAGTGTTTAGCTTTCAAGACATATTTGGTTTTGAAAGATATTAAACTTTAGAAGTTTTATTCACAGAACAAATAGAACTTGTGAGACTTAATTGCTTTCGGAATAAAATTGTCCTTCAAAACATATAAGTACTTAGAAGCATATTTAAGCTTCGAAAGATATATCAGAATTTCTTCTGAAGGTAAATTTCTTAGTAAGTAGTTATTAGTTTTGAAGACATAATTTTCTTCCGAAGTCAACTTAATGTCTTCCGAAAGAAATTATATCTGCAATTCTCAAAATTCTAAGGATTATAATTTAAGAAAAATTTCTTTCAAGAGTGATGAAATAGACAACTTAAGACATACATATTCAAAAAGTAATCTTGAAATTAATTTAAAAAAATCTACTCAAAGTTAATCATCCTATTAGTTGATACAAGATACTTAAATCTTTGTTCATCAAAAGCTTTTGTGAACAGATCAGCATATTGTTCATTTGTGTTAACTTTGACTAGTTTTATCAATCCCTTTTTAAAATTATCTCTTATCAAATGGTACCTAATGTTGATGTGCTTTGTCTTTAAGTGTTGCACAGGATCCTTTATGATAGAGATAGCATAGTTGTTGTCTATGTGGATGGGAGTCTCCTTGAAGTTGAATCCATAGTCTAACATCTGATTCTGAATCCAAAGCACATGAGCACTGCAGCTTGCAGTAGCAATGTATTCAGCTTCAGCAGTTGATGCAGACACACATGATTGTTTCTTGCATTGCCATGAGACTATCCTTCCACCAAGAAATTGGCATCCCCCTGATGTAGACTATGCAGCCATCATAGTCACTATCTGTATAAGCATGCAGATTGAAGTCAGAATTCTTTGGATACCAAAGTCCCAGCTTGGTAGCACCTTTGAGATATCTAAGAATCCTCTTGATAGCAACCAGGTGAGACATCCAAGGTTGGATTGATATCTTGCACATATGCATGTGGCAAACAAATATCAGGCCTGCTGGCTGAGGTACATAAGAGACCCAATCATAGCCTGATAGAGATGTTTATTAACACACTACCCCTCAAGATCAAGTCCTAGGGAGTGGTTTCTAGCTATGGGTGTCTTAGCAACCTTACATTCAGTCAGATGAAATCTGACTAGTATGTCTTGAACACACTTTGACTGGTTTATAAAGATGCCATTGTCAACCTGCTTCACTTGAATTCCTAGAAAGAAATTGAGTTCCCCCATGGCACTCATTTCAAATCTATTATTCATCAGCTTCTCAAAGTCTTTGCAAAGCTTTGGATTAGTTGACCCAAATGTGATGTCATCCATATAAACTTGAACCAGCATCAAGTCATTCCCTGTTCCTTTAATGAAGAGTGTGTTATCAATAGTACCCCTCTTATTACCATGCTGAACAAGGTACTGTGACAATGTCTCATACCACTTCCTTGGAGCTTGATACAGCCTATAAAGAGCTTTGTCAAGCTTGCAGACATAATCAGAATAATCTAGGTCTGCAAAGCCAGGTGGTTGCTTGACTTACACTTCCTCATCTATCTCTCCATATAAAAATGCATACTTGACATCAAGTTAGTAGACCTTGAAACCCTTGGATGCAGCAAAAGCAAGGAATATCCTAACAACTTCAAGTCTTGCTATAGAGCAAAAACATCTGTGTAGTCAATCCGTTTTTCTTGAATGTACCCTTGAATAACTAGTCTTGCCTTGTTCTTGATGACAAGTCCTCTATCATCCTTCTTATTCCTAAAAAAACCCACTTAGTACCTATTGGTGTCTTCCCATAAGGAAGAAAGCATAGGTTCCAAACCTTTTGTCTTTTGAATTGAAGCAATTCCTCCTGCATTGCTTCAACCCAACTTCCATCTTTAAAAGCTTCATCAACTTTATTTGGCTCAATCTGGGACAGGAAACAAGAGTATAGACAAACATTTTTATCATGGGTTTGTCCTCTAGTTCTTACCCCTGTCTCAACATTTCCAATAATGTTTGTGGTGGGATAGGACTTGTGGATTCTCAGTTAAGGAATCACAACAAGTTGGTTTGACAGATCTAAATTAGTGAAATTCAGATCTGGTGATTGGGTATCACCCACCACATCAGCACACTTATCAAGAGAAACCTGATCCAATGAGTGTGTGACATCATTGATGTTGTCTTCAGTGGAGAGGTTGTCAGCATCATAATATTCTTGATCACTTTCACCATCTCCATCTCCTCCTACATTAGAAACACCTTCATTTGAATTTTGTGCCTCTGTGCTGGAATTTTTAGGCACCTCAGATGTGTCAGATGAAGAGATTGTCATGGTTGTGCTAACAAGATGTCCAACTACAGGGCTTGTTACCGCTAGAGCTGAAGAAATTTTATCACTTGGTCTTCTCAACTCAAATCTTAGGTCAGGATCTCCTGTTGATAAGCTACCTATAGATCCTGAAACATCTTCACAAGATTTGTTAAAATAGTTGGTAACTAAATCAAGATCAAATAGCCAATTTGGACCAGAACCTTTCACACTGGGAGTGTGCTCATTGAAGTCACATTGGCTGACTTTTCAACTGCTCTAGTTCTGAGATTGTATACTCTATAAGCCTTAGCTTAGGAAGAGTATCCAATAAAGTGTCCATCATCTGATTTCTTAATGAATTTGGCTATCTGATCTTTGGTATTCCAGATAGTGCATGGACATCCAAATGACCTGAGAAAACCAATGAAAGGTCTCTTTTTGTGCCATAGTTCATAAGGAGTCTTACCATGAGTCTTGACTAATAAAACTCTATTTTGCACATAGCAGATAGTTTTGACTACCTCTGCTTAGAAGGTGATGGGCAGTTTAGAGTCAGAGAGCATGGTCCTTGCAGCCATAATAAGTGTCTTGTTTCTCCTCTCAGCAACACCATTTTGCTAAGGAGTCCTGGGAGCACTATATTATCTTGTAATATTTTTTTCATCATAAAATATATCAAGGATTTGGTTCTTGAATTTAGTTCCTTGATTACATCTTATGATTTTGACCTTGTGATCATATTGATTCTCAATTTTCAGAATGAAGTTCCTTAAGATCTTAAGGGTCTCATCCTTAGTTCTAAAAAAGAAGACCCAAGTGTATCTTGTGAAATCATCTAGGATCACCATGCAGTATGAAGTTCTTCCTAAACTTATTACACTTGTGGGGCCAAAGAGATCCATATGTAATAAGTTTATGGGTGCAGTGATGGAGTTCACTTCCTTTGGCTTGTGAGATACCTTGTGTTGCTTTTCTTTCAGACATACAACACAATAATCATCACTTGTAAATTCTTTCTTTGACATTCCAGTTACCAAATCATTCTTAATTAATTTATTCATATTCTTAAAGTTTACATGGCACATTCTTTTATGCAAGATGAAAGACTCATCACTATTGGATTTAGATAGAAAGCAAGAAACTTCTCCTGAAGGGGATGTTTCCTTCAAATCCATCTTATACATGTTCCCTTTCCTGGAGGCTCTAAGAAAGATATGTTCTTAAGGAATGACCACCTCGGGCTTGAGAACAATGCACTCATGCTTAGTAAAGAGCATGTTGTGTCTCTGATCACAAAATTGGGATACACTCAGAAGATTATACCCAAGCTCCTTAACAAAGTTTACCTTTTCAATACTAAGCTTACCATTTGTGACCCTGTCCCTTCCAGTAATGTAACCACCATATTCTCCTCCAAAATCAACTGGCCCTCCATCAACTTTCTCAAAATTTTGAAGCAAAGAGCCATTGCCTGTCATGTGACTGGAACAGCCACTATCAATGATCTGTACATTCCTTTTAGTCTTTAGTTGTTCCTACACCTAAAGAGATGGTTAGTTACATTTGGAAACCCAAGCCTCATTGGTCTTGGGCTTGTCTAAAGTGAACAAAAGATAATGCAACGGTAATTGATCCTATATGCAAGTTCTGAGGATCATTTGTTGTTGTTGATGAAAAACTTTCAGTCACATGGCCCTCCTTCATCTTCCACATCATCTTTAGAAGACTAGACTTGACCTACAACACTTCAGAAGTTTTGATGACTTTGAAAGTTTTGGAGACTGGACCTTCGGAAGCTTTTGCATCCACTGCAGCAAACTTTAGTACTTCGGAAGCATTCCTTTCTTCCGAGACCAAAATTTCTTTCAAAGGTAAGTTTTCACTTATCTTCTTCTTCACCTTGGAGCTTCCAAAAGGAAAAGTTTTTCCTTCCAAAGTTGTTTTTTCTTCTTCTCAGAAGTTTTCTTCTTATTCATGTGGATAGTACTTTTGGGATTGTAGATGCAATCCTTGGCAATATGAGAAGTACTACCACACATGATGCATTCAGTTGGCATACTTCTGAGAATCTTCTTTTGAGTGGGAGGCTGAGCTTGATCACTTTCCACTTCCTTATTCATCTTCTCAGATGATGCAACAAGCTTCTTAGGATGGGCTTGCTCTTGGAACTAGATGGTTGAAGCTGTGCAGTAGTGGTGCACATTTTATCAGCCTTCTTCTCTTGACCAGGATGATTTGGATATAAACTAGGACTCCTGGTACTAGAGTCCATAGTTGAGTGTTCAGTCTTCACCACTTCAAATTCAGCAGAAGTAAATACTTGTTTTTGCTTGGAGTTGAAAGTGGCATTGATTTCTTGGGCTTTCTTTGAGTTTCTTTGGGTTAACCTGATCAAGTTCTTCCTAGTTGACTTGGTCATCCTTGGTTCTTTCTTCTCTCCAAGAGCATAGTGACCCTTCTTGGGATGATCCTCCTCACTCATAACAGATTCATCCTTCACTATCTCCTCTTCATCTTCATCCTTTTCTTGGATGGGGACTATGAGAGGCAGCTTATCTTGACTAGTTCCACACCTTGGAAATCTTACAGATAGTAGAGTGTGTCGAGGAGCTATCTCACTTGAACCTAATCCTGCCTGTTTTGATAAAAAAATCTTTACATGCAAGGATGAAGATATGATGTTCTTGAAGGTTTCCTCTTCAAAAACACACTTTTCTGCCCTGGTTTTGCTGATCACAAGCTCAACCTGGCATTCAGTTAACTTGGTAATGAGATCTTTGATTTAAGTCCTGTAATTTGTTTGCCCATGCTTAAGAGTTGAAATTGTTTTCTCTAAATCTTCTATTTCAAATTTATAGTCATTTTCAGCTCTTTTAAAATTAGCTTTTAAATTATTCAAAGACTCAAGGTCAGATCTCACTTCCAGTGTATAGGACCTATACATATTTACTTTAGCAATGCATTCAGGTGTACAAAAATATTCTAATACCTTGGCTTCTTTATGGTCAACCATCAGTGCTTGGTTGAGAGAAACATCTTCAACCTGAAAGCTTCAGTCTAAGCCTCCCTTTTCAACATCAATAGCAGCTTGTTATTTTGGTTGGCTTAGCTTCTCAGATTTGGGAGCTGCATAAGCATAGCCTGGTCCAGATGATGCTTGGCCAGCATTTGTTATCGGTGCCTTGACTCCTTAGCAAAGTTTCCCATCTGGTTATAGTTGTAACACTTCACTTTTCTTTTATCCAATCCAAACTTTCCACTAGATACATTGCTGAGAAACTTTCTTCTGGTTCTCTTATAGAACTTCTTGGATCTATGAGTGAGAAGATCCATTTGCTGGACTATCTCCATATACTCTAAGTCATTTGGATGGATACAATACAAGTTTTCAAGACTGAAGAGAAAGTTTCCACAATGTTCATTAGTAGACACAAAGGCTTGAGATGAGCTTGTCTTTTGGCATGGGCTTCCTTGGATGTAGCTCTCCTTTGGTGTCTCAGGGAAGGTGATGAAAGGGCCCTTTTGTGAGTTGTTAGGGTAGCAGATAAGATGATGTAGTGGTTCTTTACTATCCCTTTCAACCACATAAAGGGTTGTACTTAGTTGATTGCTGAAAGAGATGTTTGATGGATTATGCATGTTCATCTCCATCTGGTAGCCACTAAGTATACCATTCAGCTCTGTAAGAGTGAGGGTGGAAAGGTTTTCAGTTCTCTTAATGGCCACACAATAGTGAGTCCATTATCTGGGAAGTGAGAACATGAACTTTCTCTCAATGTCTCTATTCTCAAGCTTAACTCCAACATCCATGAGAGTATCTACAATCTCAACATACATAAAGTATTGTTGAGTCACAACTTCACCTGATTTGTAGGTGAAGTTCTCAAACCGCTACTTCATGAGGTCCTTCTTGTTTTCTTTAGCTTCAGCAGACCCCTCATACGTAAGCTCCAGTGCATTCCAGAGCTACTTAGTAGTTTTGCACTTCATGAAGCCTCTTTATATATATAGAGTTTGGAAGAGCAGTTTGAAGAGCAGTCATGGCCTTCTGATCTATGTCAAATTTCTTCCAATCTTCCTTAGAATAGTCAGCCACTTCTTTTGGAATAATCCCACCTCCAGTAGCGGCTAAAGAGGTGCTTAGGATGTGAGGTCCTTCGATAACAGATCTCTACATCCTGCTGTCTTGAGACTTGATGAACCCTTCCATACGTTGGCACCAAGTATCAAATTTACCAGGAGTGATCAGTGAAGATTTTGTCATGGTACTGGTTTTCATATTAGCTTTTGTAAGAACTGTCATTTGAGCTGGTAAGTGTTTTTGTGAAACTAAAGAGATTAAAGATGATGAGAACTTACAATTAAGAGCCTAAAATGCTCTGATACCAAATGCATGACCGGTGAAAGGGGTCAATGCAACAGTTTCACAAGGTTAGAGAGACTTAGAACAATTAATAGATCAAATAAGGAACCTGCTATATTGAAACAATGAACACAAGTAAAGAACACGAGCAGAACATAATAAGATGATTTTCAAGAATGTTGTATATTGCTCTCAAGTGTTTTACAAATGTTACAAGGCTTAGTCCTAAGGACTAGTACCTGATATACTTTATACTAAATCCTACAGTCGGTCATACTTTGAAGGCCAACTAGAAACACTAATCCAGACAACAAGATCAATGTAAAGTCAAAAGGCATATTGCCTTTTGACTAGTAACTATGACATGTCATAGCTCACATCCTTATCTATTACAAACAGGATAAAAGTACAAAGTATAAAGTTATAGACTCTAATACAATAATCTGTAATTGACAAAAGTATGGACTTTTCACCAACTTGTATAAGTTGGTGAGTCTTAAGAGATGGTAGCAGAAAGTGGTTCAGCTTTTGTCAAAAGTAAGTCAGAGAAAGCATGTCTTCTCTGTCTTCGGAAGAAATCAATCTCTTGGCTTCGGAAGACTTTGTCTTGAAGCTTCAGAAGGGACTTCATCTTTGGCTTAGGAAGAATTGGTCTTTTGGCTTCGGAAGTTCGATACTTAGTGAATTTCATTGAGTTGTATCAAATCTTCCAAAGTAACTTTCTTTGTACTTCACATGTGCATGCTGAGAACTCTTTGGTTGCATCAACCTCTAATTATACTCTTACACTTACATTAAGTTATGAGACTTTCCACTTGGTCACCGAAACATTTGTCTTTGTTTCTACTTTTCATTACTTGACTATTAGTTTTGTTTACTTTTGAGCTTGGGGGCTCCCTAGAAGCATCATCTCTATTCTTTCGAGTAGAGGTAAGGTTTGTTTACATCTCACCCTCTCCAGACCTCTTTAGTAGCTTGACTATTGATGACATTTACTGGGTTTGGTTATGGTTATAGTTTAAACAATAATAATAACTTTATAAACAAGACGTATTAAATCTATTAATATTTTTTAGTGAATATGAATGAGTAAATAGAAAGTAACAAAATGGTATTATAAAGAAATTTATAAAATAAGTTTTTTGAATTCTATTCTGTTAATACTAAAGAACAAAGCATTTGTTACTTCTACTTCTAAGTGTTAGGTGGCACGTTAGAAAGTTAACAGAGTAAGTGACGCTTGGATACATATGCCATCTTTGTTGAGCTGTTTGTTTTACCAAACTAATTTGACATCAAAAAATCCTCACATTCATATTCTTGGTTGTCGTCTTCATGCTTAGGCATGAACCCTCACATGCCGTCCCTCACAACACCGACAAAGTCCCCGCCAACGACCCCATGAATCATAGCCTCCCGTGTATCGCGCACCCCATTTTAGGTCCTTTGTCATGTTCTTATTGTAAGGCGTCGTCAAAAGTTAATTAGCATATAAAATATATTATTATTCGATATTAACAATATTTTGAAGTTCACGGTGATTGTAAAATTTTATCCATCTAAAGGCATTATGTGTTGTTGCACGTAAGTGATCATCAATACATTTATGATCAATGTTAAATGGACTTGCACTCTAGTCGCTGTTAACAAGGCTGGAGTCAAATTTTCTATTAGTATGAAAAATCAATGTATTTCTTAATTAGATATAGATTACAATATTTTAAATTTAAAAATACTATAATAGATGTTTTCCAAACAACAAATTCATCTATGATTCATGATATGTACGTTACATAACGAATAACAATCTTGAAACACTTTTTTTACCATAAAGGATTCCTAGATTAACTTGTTTAAATTTAAATTTTATTCTAAAGCTATGTGTAACCTCCAAAGATGGGAACTAGTGTTGCCACCTAAAGATAATTATTTGACGAGAATCCAACATAACGTCAGGCTATATTCTTTTGATCAAGTTTAGTGAAGAGATCTTTTGTGATTGTTGTGCAATTTCAGTAGCAGTCAAGGGGCTTTGCTCCAACACAACTTGGTACATGTCACCTCAGTTATCTATTCCTTCTGCCATGACTTGCCAAAATGTTGTACCCGAACATGACCTGTTATTTCTTGGACTTTCGTAAGCCATATTGAATATTTTCTGAAAGTAGTCATCCCTTGCTTTGACGGTGTAGCCTATTGACCATGAGGACTTGCCAAATTCCGCGATGAGCAGTTGCTTTTTTAAGATGGCTTTACAGTCCTCAATATGAGATTTTATCCATTTTTCTACAAATTTAACTTGAGCTTCGACGCTTCCTCCCGAAGCCCTATATATGTCACAAGTCAAAATACGTATACGCTAATAAAATAAAATGACCACAAACTGTTATGTTTATGAATCAAGCTAGCATTGATAGGTAACCAGGAATTGGAGTTGGCTAGGCTATTATGTAGTGTTATTAAGTTTCAAATTAAACAAATATGGAGAAAATCGTTGTGTTAGATGGGTCAAATAAACTAATGCTACGTACCATTGATCTGGATAGATGTGGATTTTAGCGAAATCCAAATTCTTGTTGCGGTTGTTTGAGATGAAGTCGGTGCCAACTTCATAGCCGGATTGTTTTGTTTCTTATCAGGGATGGACTCCCCATAAAACCCTTCCAGCCCAATTTCAAGAAGATGATTCTTGTCAATGGATTTGATTTAAGCTCATTTTGATTATCCATTCCTATGGGAAGAATTGAAGATGTTTTGTTATTATTCGTTCATGAATGCACACATGAACCAAAAAAAAATCAAGGTTTGATTTCTTGCATCGGTCCATCTAAACGACCAACTGTTAAAGAGTACAAGATTTCCTTTGATTTTGTTATATATAATATGATGGTACGGGGTTCGTTCATCAGCTCCCATGCAAAGATGGTAGGATCTTCCTACAGGCAACACCAGTTATTGAGTTGTGTCTTGTAAGAATGCTCTGTAAGTACGTTGAATAGTTTTTCCAACATGCGAAACAACATACGAATTCAAACATATATGATAGAAATTAATATCCATACCTTCACATAATTCTTGTAATATCCTTTGACAATGACATTTGAGAAGAATTCAACGTGTTTGTTCAAGTACTGGCCACCATGATCCCTAGCCTATTGAACGTATTGTCGTTACCTCCAAATCATCCAAGTTATTGATCAAGCTTAGAATTAAACGAATCCCGTTTTTTGGCTTCTGATATCTCAAAATCCAATCCCTAGAATTAATAACTAAGGTGGTTATCACAAACTAGGATTTAACATTAATCTTATAATTCATGCACAATAAAAGATAGTGCATTAATTATAATATATATCCTAGCTAATATATATATATATATATATATGTGTGTGTGTGTGTGTGTGGTGTGTGTGTGTGTGTGTGTGTGTGTGTATTTGACTACCTCCGACCGCCGCCACCATGTCGCTGGTCACCTTCACCTGCTATTGTCGCCCTTCACTTGTTTGGACCACTAATGATGGAAACCCCCCTCCCTCTACTCTCTCTCTCTCTCTCTCTCTCTCTCTCTCTCTCTACGCACATAAAGAACACCGTCACTCGCCACCGCCACTTCCCATCATTGATGACCACCGATCCTCCGCCATCATCAGCCACCACCACTCCCCACCGTCACTTCTCTGTCACCGGCTACCCTCCCTCTCTCTAGATCCATCTTCACTACCTTCACAACCATCACCTTCCCTAAAACACTAGATAAGAGTTCAAGGTAAAGAAACACATGTAGATCTGTGGTGGGTTTGTACATCAAAACATAAAACAGATTTATTTTCAACAAGAAAATTTTTTAGGTTTTTTTAATTTGATTTCTTATGAGATTGATATGGGTTTGAAGACTATGAATGGAAAGTTGTCATATTTAGGTATTGAAAAGTCAAAACATCATAGAGAGAGGGGGTGATGTGGTGGTGGCAGATGGTGACAGTAGGGTTGTGGTGGCGGTGTAAAAGAGATGAGAGTTGGGTAAAAAAAATTTAATAAGTATTTTTAATATAGAACACATTAAATTAAAAAAACAATACTTTTAAGAGTAAAAAACCAAACTTCATGTGCAAGGCACGACCTGACTTAACGACCATATTTAACGTCCATAAGAGCAAATGATAAAACCTACAAGTTTTTTTAAACATAAAGGATGTTTACTGTAATTTTCTTAGTTTAAGAACGATAACTGAAATTTGCTACAAAACTAAAAAACGAAATGTAAACTTTTTTAAAAATTTTGGACCACTCGGGAGATTGGGTCCTGGACGGTCGCACTCCTGCCCTTCCCTTGTGTCTGTCCTACCAGCCGCCATCTTCTTCGTTGCGAAACCTAAACAACACCAAAAGCCAAAATCATTGATCTTGTAGTTGAACCCAAACCTTAACAGGTCCCACCAAATCTAATTTGATCTGCAAACTGAGACCCTCCTCTTCGATCCGACTTTGCATAGAATCTCATTCGAATTGTTCAACGTTCTATCGTCAATCGAAAGTCATCTTCTTTAAAGTTACCTTTCTGCGTAAAGGAAGTCGATCGGAGGTAAGGTATTCACTCTTAAGAGTGACTGGTGCCCGGATTCTACCGTGGCATGTTTGTCGGTCCGGTTAGGCTGAATCTTGCAAGAGAACAAAGAGAAGTGAGTGCAGTTGGTGATCATGTGTTTGAATTAGAATTCGATTAGGATTATGATTATGAAAGCTCAAGGTCGTTGGCATTGAGATGAGGAGATGGAACAAAGGGGGTGTTTGGGATTCCGGTGAGAAGCTCTTTATTGACACCTTTTAAGGCTTGATTCTCGTATGTTTTACTAAAGATTTCAAGAGGCACTTTTTGAAATCCAGTTTTGCTTTAGTTAACTTATTTGAAGGAATCCGGTTAGTGCTCCAAATAAACTAGACGTTCAGCGAACAGTTCATAAACCATTCGACGGGAAATTTGGTTATACTCATTCGTTGAATAGATAAACAAACACAAACAAGAAATTTGCTTTCGTTCAGTTAAACGAACGAACATGAACAGAAGTTACGTTCGTTCATATATGTTCGTGAACGTTCGATAAAAATTATAAGCTGAATGGATGAAGTTAACGGTTTGGATTTGATAGGGCTAGATTTTAAACCACTGTAGCTAAGTTGGGTGTTTTTAAACTATTGGATTAAAAACATTATTACCACCACACCATAGTAACCAAAAGCGTAATTTACTCTAAAATCTTACTAAAAGTCACCAAAGCAAAGAAGGAACATAAGGTGAACATTATAAAGTAACCTAATAAAACCATACAAACCAAGAATATGAAAACAAAGACCCTGTAAACATTATGATGTGTGGAACTTGAAGTTATTTTAACCTTTAGTGCATATTTGGGATTGCTTATTTTTTCTCAGCTTTTGACTTATTAACTTTTAAGAAGTTAACAAGTCAAAAAAAAGTGTTTGGTAAACCCAAAAGTATTTTTCAAACTGACTTTTCATATATGGTAAAAAAAAGGTTTGAAGAGTAAGAAGAGGGTTACTTATAACTTTTGAAAACTCCTTTTAATCCAATTTTCTATTATAACCCTCTATTATATCCTATTAACTCCTTTTTATTTTAAAAGTATGTCTTTTTTGGTCATTTTATAACCTTTTAGTTTATAAGCTAATCAAAATATTTTTCTTAAAAACTTCTTTTAAAAATTAATAAATTAATAGGTTATTTTTATTAAAATTCATTTTCAACCAAAATAAACAATCCCAAATATGGCCTTAGATGGTGATGATTGTCAAATGAAAAACTAAATAACACTAAGTTACATGCTATACATATCGAATGAAGTGCAAATTTCAACCGTGAGGAACAGGTCGGAAGTAGTATGATGTGAATGATTGAACAACATATAAGGTAACAGAGGATAAAAAGAGTGCTTAATTACCCTATACTAGTATTTTACCTTGTCGGTGTTGTTCCGCTGGTATATCACGCATGTATATCGAAATTGACGTAATGGTGAGTGTTTTTTATGTTTCTTGAAAGAGACAACATAATGTCCAGAATAACTCCAATACGTTGATCGTAGGTCCCCTTGGGTGGCGAGGAAACGGCGGTCGGCCACCGCCACCGGCACCATCGGTCACACGCTTGTCTGTCCAGAACAACTCCAATCCGCTGAACAGATAACCAAGTAAATCATAAGCTCCAAGCAAATAATACTAACAACAGCACACAGACATGATAGCAATAATCTAACAAATGAACCTTTGTTGATTTTAAAAGAAACATACGATCTAAAACCACAAACTCTATTTAGAGCTACTATAGTTGGCCCAAAACATCTATTGTTCCCATTAAAGTATTAGCTAGTACTCCCCATACTTTCAATGCTCACAGGTCAAAGCAGGAGACCGACCATATATGACTTACTCAGCTTCAATATTAAGAAAGCCTCAGACTATTTATTACAACATCTCTTTCAAAGCAAAGAAATTTTCCAAAAATTAGCACCCGTTAGTCCTGAAACTACATACTTAACAGATAGAACTAATATGTTAAAGAGTGTTGGAAGTCCAAAATCGGTAAAATACATTCAATCAAGAATTCAGGTCTCTAAAATCTAAAACTGCTCGGAAACGAAGCAACAGATGAAACTGCAAAAACATAATTCGAAAGGTACAGACACCAGAAAAACAACCGAAGCCTGCGGGTAAAACGACGACTTACGCCCTCCCTCCAATTAGATAACGACAGATGAAGAGAGTCTTCACCACCACCACGACAAGCGGATCTGTCACCATCGTTGTTGTCTTTTTGTTCTTCTGAACACCAGTCGGTGGACCTCGTTTACGGGCTTCAGATCTGGATAAATTATTAGGGGTAGAACTCGAGAAATTAGGGTTAGATATTATTTCATGGATGTCTTCAAATCAGATATCACTACAACCCAAATCAATCATCATCTTACCGGAATATCACCTGCAAAGATCGCCGGTGTAGTCTCGCTACACCTCAGAGCCACCAAATACTTGCAACCCCCGGTCGATCCATCAGGTGCTGATTTTCATGTTCTTGCGTTTGCACTGATGGAGTTTTTTTTTATCTCGGTTTCTTCTCAGGTGCGTCGAAGTCGGTAGCTGCAAATCGTAAGCATGTAGTTGGTGAATCGTAAGTAGACCCTCTTCTTATTGAAAAGCTTCTGTACATCGTAAGCAAATCATATATATCTTTTACGATTATCTGCTTCTCTCTCAATAGCTCTGTTTCTTTAATTTCCAATAATCAGATTGGGTATTCGTTTTCTTCTTTTTGATTTGTTATTTTGTTAGACATGAAATGGTGAATGGTTCGATATACAGGGTTTTTGTTGACCAAGACTTAACTGATACGATTTTACAAAAAGGATAAAGACCCTGCATTCAACAAAGAGGAGAAGTGAACGAACACTCACAGGTATTTTCTTTTGCTCCTGGAATGATAGATAGTAAAGTTTCTTTATTGAATTTAGTTACAGATTTTGATTTTATCCTTTTTTGTATCTAATCATACAAAGGTTGTTAAACGGGAGGATCGTTTACATCCAATCTTATTGATTTTCTAATTTTTGGGTTCCGTCTTGCATTCTTTATGACAACCGTTAAAAGGTTTCGACGCTTTACTCGGATAAAGTTTTATCCAGAAAAGGTTTACTTCTTATTTTGTGCTCGGTGCTTTTCATGTTGTATGTAGTTTAGTATGTGCATATTAGATTGGAGAAAAGGCATATATGTGCGTTTACATCAGTGAAGTTTTTCTTCTATAAGTAATTATAAATATGGTGATATGATAAGCATATAAGTGTAGTTAAAATTCAATGGAACTCGACTAGGCATGGGAAGGTCAGAGAATGGTGGCTGATCACCTGCAACCCTCCGTGCAACCATGGTGATCTCACTGTTTTATGATCTCTGAGCCTCAGAGTACCAAAATTCTAAGGAAGATTATCGTCTTTGACTTTCTCATTTATAGTTCATTACATATGCAATGCAATAACGTTTTGTGAACATTCGGATACACAAGCCTATGATTTAACTGCCATAATGTTTTGAAGGATTAGTTTCTAACATTTATGGTTGTTTACCAAGCATATGTAGTTAATGTTGGCAGGCTAACACAGTTATGGTTCAAGTGTTGTTCTATTCAGGTGCATCGATTAAGAATTATACTAGGCTGTGGTGAACGTCACGTGCCTTAGCGGGCTTGCTTGGCTAGAAAGAGAAAGTCTTGAGCCTCGAGGCTTTTGGGTCTGAGAGAGATTGATGGGTGGCATGCTGATATGGGTGTGTTGCCATCTCCTTCATTTGTCGATTACGTTTGTCGTGTTACATCTAATACCCGTTGAAGTTATATACGTGTTTATGCATTAGTTTTTCTTTTAGATTAAAGAAGTCCCACTAAAACGTGAGAGGCAATTTAATGAACTACAACCTACGATTTGCATTTCGCAGACCATTACCTTTCATTTGATAGAAAGTATGAAGCTTTAGCTGATGTTTACTGGCTCTTATATCATTGTGTTTTATAGTTAAAAGTACATAATTATTGTGTTTTACATGTTAGAGATACTTAGTTGTGTTATTTTTTAAAACCAATGTATTTTTTAAAACTCATAGTGTTCAAGATAACACAATGACGATCAGAAAACATAATGACGTTGTGTTATTTTGCCATTGTTTTTAATGTATTAGATTACTTAGTTGTTAAGTTATTATTGTATTTTACATATTAGAGATACACAACAATATTATTTCATCATTATATTTTTCTTAAAATTCATCAGTTTAGAAAAACACAATAGTATTCAGTTAAACACAATAAATAACAAAAAGACACAATGAACTGCACTAATGACACAATGACGTGATATGAGCTTAAAAACGTAAAAAAAAATTATCATCTTTTTATATAACAATACTATATTTGGTTTAAAGATAAAAAAATGCTCGTTTTTGTGTTGTAATTTTTATAAAAAAATAACACCGTATATAAAAGTTATGAACATTTAAATAAAATAGTGGAACTTGCATAAAAATCAACAAAAATGACTATTTTTAAAATACCCATCACACAAACTTTTCACTGTAATTTACTCTTAACCATTGATTAAGAAGATTAATGGTTGAGATTACTTATTACACTTTTTAGTTTTAGAGGTTTTTTATTTGAACTTTTCCCGATAAATTATAGGAGCCCTATCTGGGAGTAGCTAACACAAATTGAGGAAAGATACGTCCAAGACATAAAATTAGTCTACGCATAATCAAGACAATACGACATCTGTCATTCTTAATTGCTTGAAAACATAAATCCATATCATTCCAATTGACTATTTGAATTTGAAATACGAAATCGCTGATGAAATTCGAAAGCGATTCTTCTGTTTTTCAGTATGTTGTGAACATTCAACTTTGAAATCATGGCAATTATGAAGATTTACTTCCACATTTATGTTGGACACGTAACTGATTACCAAATTTAGGACCTCAAAGTATGGTAAGTATCAATCATATTTTTAAAACGATTGTGAAGAATCGATGAGTGGTATTGTAGATTGGAGATAGAATGGGCAGGAAATCTAAAAAATGGATGCATAAGAAGGTGCCACATGGCACATGAGTTATTCATTATTTATAAGTATAGATATAGATTGAATAGATGATCATTTTTATGTGTTTGTGTTTAGAAACTTTTTGTTTGTGTTTGTTTATGTTCATGAACATTTGTTTGCGTTCTTTTGCCTTCGTTTGTATTCATTTACGTTCGGTAAGTATTCGCGCTATGAACTTATTGCAAGAGAAAGATGGCCTCGACAGTTAAATATGATGACGCTACATTGAAGCTTCCATTTGGACAACAAATATGGTATTAGCTTTCGTTAGGTTTGTAAACAAGCCGCGCATGAGAAAAAGGTACACTCACTCGTTCGTTCGTATGGCTCAAATCATTTCTTAAGTTATGTTATATGCACATAAATATGTAGAATTTGCAAGTCTAGAACATAAAACGAACTTAAATGTACACTGCTTTTATTTAATCTTTAAACAGAAAAACTCATTTGGATTATACTTAGAATCGTGATAAACTATCAGAAAAATCTATTTATGGGTTACATGCATATGATTTATTGGATTAGACGGAGCGTTTCGTAACAGAGAAGGATTTCAATTTTTCTATGATTATTTCTTGATGGTTAATGGTAACGTAAGTTTTTCTCCTGTTTATTCCATTAGAAACAGCGTTTTTCATTTTTTTCTTATTCTGATCGAAAGAGCCAATGTACAACTGAAACCCTTGGCACCAGCCACATCCTTGTGTGGTAAAAACCCAAGGTACAAATGAATATAAGCTCAATGTTATCTTATGAGCCCAACAGTCCAATTATAAGATCCAATACATTAGGCTTTTATCTAGCGAGTCCAACTGGCTAATCATAAAATAAATACACTAGAAAACTCAATCTTAATTACAAAACCCAAATAACATTAGAATTAAATCGATCCCGTACTCCAGCGACTACTTACTCATTTAATCTCTAATGTTATCTTCTTGATCAACAAGTTAATCTAATATACTAAAACACGTGTTGATAACACTAAAACTACCAACAAAATACACAAATATATAATTTGCCTTATTATTAACGTGTAACAGAATGAGTAGTTGTTTTTTTGTATTATATAAGGGGATTTTCTCCCAAACCCCACCGGTTACCTCCTCTTCACCGGTTGTCGATGTTGTTCTCTGGCGCTCTCGCCGCTGGCGGTGGGTCGCACCCGGCTTCATGGTGGCTGTGGCGTCGGTGGTTATGGGTGTTGGGTCCAACTTTGTTGTTGTTTGTGATGGTGGCATCGATAGTGGAACATACTAGAGGTATACTGTTTGTGATGCTTAACGTCTGTAGTACCGGTGTCGATGACGATAAACCTCACCTCATCTGAGACCAGTTGTAAGTTGGCACATCGTTGTTTAAGTATCGGGTATGTCGATAAAACGAGCTATTGCTCTTCTGATACGAAGGTTTTTCTGTTGGATATATCTTTATTGTGTTTACTTGCAGATGATAGTGTGCGTCTTGGTAGGCGATGATGATGTCAAAAGATGATTAGTTCGTTGTCATGGCATGGTGAACTAAAATGTTCGCAGCCACAACGGACAACATCATTTTTCTAAGCCTGATTTGTTTATCTGAGACAACGCACGCAGCACGCATGTTCGGGAACATACTAGTTATATTTAGCTCACTTTGTTATCAATTAACAGCCTTGAAGAATAACTTGGATTATAAACTTGAATTAAAACAATTATATTTTTAACACCCCTCTCAATTTGATAATCCAAAAACATCAAACATGTTGTGTTTGCTTAAAAACCATAATGTTGCGGAGGCAACAACCCTTGTAAAAATGTCTGCAAACTGTAATTCTAAAAGTAAAGAAAAAACCTTAATCGCACCCATGGAAATTTTTTCCCTAATAATAAACAAATCAATTTCAAAGTTATTGGAAAATCATGATACATAAGGTTCATAGCTATTGACATAGCCGTATTGTTACCAAAAAAAGGTGATATTGGATGGGCCATACTAACATAAAGCTCTTCAAGCACATTTTTCACCGGAATACTTCACACGTGACAGCAATCATGGCCTTGTATTCAACGTTTGCAGAGGACCAAGGTACAATCCCATGCTTTTTTCTTTTCCAGAACACCATGCTCCTACCCACAAACACACAATAACCGGTAACTGACCTCCTTAAAATAAGACATTCAGCTCTTTTTGAATTGGCACAAGTAGTAATGTCTAAATTCGAACCTTTTTAATCAAAATATAGACAATCCTTTAAGATACCTTAGAAGACGTAATGCAATTTGCAAATGATAACCTGCAGGATCGTGCATATAATGACTTAAGTACTCAACATCATAAGAAATATCCAGTCTATTATACGACAAATATATTAGTTTTCCTATCGGATTTTGGAAACCTGTTATGTTTCCCAAAACAATTTCGTCTTTTTCCAGAAATTTACCACAAAGTAATGTGATTTAATTGGGGTACTAACAGGTTTGCATCAACTCAGACCAAACTCAACAAGAAGATCAATGGAACCCTTGCACCGACTTAAACACAATGTGAATTGAATTGAATTTAAATGAAATGAATAAGCGAATAAACAATTGTTTGCATAGGTTCACAGGATTTTTCCTGAAAATTATAAAGCATAAAAGAGGCTATGAATACTTAGTTGATAAATTACAAGTGAAGAAATAATAATAAACTTGACTAGACACCAAGGATCTCCTCATAAATTAACCTAATGAGTGATGCCCTAAGTTAGAATAATATACCTTTTAAAGTTATAAGTTTGATTTGGGAACTAGGGTTTCACACAGGGATTTGGGGCTTTTAATTATAAGTGACTTATAATGATTTAATTAACTTTGCATATGAATTGATATAATAATAACTGAATAAAATAAATTGGATGTATTATAAGATTTAATGTTAATAATAGTTAATAAATATTTTAAATAACAAAATATAATGATTCGAATTTTTATTTGAATAATAAGACTAATAATGAGCAATTTATAATGACTAACTTTGAATAATTTGCCAATAATAGTTATTTACATAATTAATTATTTAAATGAATAAATTTTTTTAATAAAATTTTGGTCTAAAAAAATTTAAATAATAAAATAGTGTTCTATTGAAATTTATATAAAAAAAAATTTAACTTATAAAAGAATTTATAATCCTTTTTATTGATATTTTATGATTTAATAACTTTAAAAAAAGTACTTAAAATGTATATTTATAAATATTAAAATTTTTAGAAACTAATAATAAATTTATGTTGCATTAATAATTAATAGAATGATTTTTATAATTACACATTAATATAATATAATTTTTGAAATAATTATAAGTCTAAAAAATTAAATAAAAATAAAGGAAAGTTCAAAAACAAAATACTTTAAAACTAAAAAGTGTAAGAAGTAATCTTAACCATCTATATTTTTAATCAATAGTTGAGATTAATTTATAAGAAAAAAGTTTTTTAGTGAAGTATTTTAGAAATAGCAACTTTTGTTGAATTTTTGTAAGTTTCTCTATTTTTTTAAATGTTTGTAACTTTAATGTATGAAATTATTTTTTTACAAAATTTACACCATAATGTGACACCCCATTTTCAGAAACAAATAAGTTTAAAGAAAACTAAAAGGACCAAAGATGTAAAAGATCAAAGTTAATCAAGCTTAATCTCAAGTTAAGGCCAAAGATAAAGAAAGAGGACTAAAGGGACTAAAGTTGACATTCTATCAAGTGTAATTTAAAACCCTAAACACAAAGGATAAAGGGGTGCCGCTTCCTTGTAATCCCCTGACTTCACTCTTCGACGGCGAGTAATAATGCCGGAGCAACTCCGGCGAAGGCTGTGATGTATTCCGGCAAAAGGAATCTGGCGAAAGTAATGGTGATGATGGAATTTCGAGCTAAAGGATTGTTCTGGGAGATTTATCGAGCTAATTTGGGGATGAATCAGGCGACTAGTAAGGGTAAATGGAGGGGCTTTCGGAGTCTGCTGGTTATGGTGACCGTTATGATGATGGCGATGATGTTTTAGACCAGGATGACAGTGGGAATGAGCTGCTAACACTTCGGCGATGGTGATGGTGTATCCACAACGAGGGTGGGACAGTGATAATCATGGTGACGGTTGGTAGTTCGAACGTAGATGGTAGCAGTGACAATTTGAGGATTGGTAGGGGTTTACGGTCAGGTTTATTGTTCCAGTTGCGGTGATGGTTCGATATGGTGTTATGATGAAATCTGAATAGGTCGTGGTGGTGCTCACAATCAAGCTATGAACCAAGTTCTGCGCGCTTTAGCAAAGTATAGAGCACCGATTCAGCAAATGACGATGACGGTACTGTTTTGGTAACAATGGTGATTAACAGTGATGGTATTAATCTTATGGTCATGGTAAAATTCTTATGATTGATGATGTCGTATGTTTGATGATTTTTGGATTCATTATGATGTTGATAATAGTTATGCGTCCATGATGGTGAAATTAGCTATAACAATCTTAATTTGTTGATGGTAACTTGATGATGATAATCTTGAGTTTAGGATCATCTTAGAGTAGTGATGGTGGTAATGGTTGATTTACAGGAAGGGAAATGGTAATTCTTGATGATGATGTTACGGTTTGACGAAGATGATTGGAGTTAGTTTGTGATGGTTTGATTGAGATGGTAAGGGTATTGTTCTTACTAGAAGATAGATAATGTGTTTATGATGATGTTCCATGGCAATAATTGGGTGGTCTTGTTATGGTTACCGTATGATAATAATACTTAAGGTAATGGCTATGTTTGATAAATGATGATAATGAACGATCCATAATGGTGATGCTTCTTAGCATGATAATGATGGTGATGTTAGTATGGTTCCTAATGATGATGGGTACTTGGCTTGATAGAAGTAATCATATGGTATAGAGTTTTATTGTGATCATGCTATGATGATGATTGGTTCGATGGTGGCGAAGGTTTTATGAGAATGTCAATGATGGTCATTTTGGTTCTATAATGATGGTCGGTTTGTTCTAGACGACTTAGATGATTTGTTCTAGACGATTTAAGAAGGAGGGTTATGTTGCCTTGGACGACCAATGATGGTCTATTCTAGGCGATCAAGGATGGAAATGTACTGGGCGATCGAGGAAAGCTTTGAATTAGGCGATTTGAGGGGAAATTTGGCCTTGACAACTTGGCTTGGCTTAGACGACTTAGATAGCTTTTTTTTGGACGACTTGTGACGTTTTAAGCCAGACGACTTAGGAAGCTAAAGCTAGACGACTTGGGGTTACAGCTAGATGCCCGAGTGAGTTCTAGATCCCCTATTTCATACATGTTTTAAACGTTTTGGGGTGAGATGCATACTAAATGACTAGTTATTTTAAAACAAAGTTTATACACTATCTTATATGGGAAACGGGGTTTTCTAATGAATTTATATCGTGCTTTTCTTATTGTGATATGATCTTGGTAATGATGATATGTCTTGTAATATGCTGTGTTATATTATGTATAACCTAAAGATGAAAGTGAAACCTAAAGAAATGTTATTGGGCCCATAACATGTACCTTTGTAAAGTAAAGCCTTGCAAGCAAATGACAGAGGAGGGCTGCATTTGTTGTGCCCTCATGACAGTAAGGCCTAGATTGGCATGTCAGTAAAGTAAAGACCCGGACAGGCAGGTCAGTAAGGCCTGGATTGGCATGACAATAATGGCCTGTATGAGTACGACAGTAAGGCCTGGATTGGCATGTCGGTAAAGTCCTGTGTTCATCATAGGCACCAATAGTGACTGGGAATTGACGGATAATGAAGAGACATAGATATCAAATAAATGAAAGTATTGATGATAAAGCAATAGTCTGGTATAGTAATGTTCGGATATGTGATAACTACTTTCGAACGATGAGTTAATATATCTTACTAAAAAGTTATTTGCTAAAGTAAATCTAAAATTCATTCAGCGAAGTTGACTTTTGTATGCATATTAGTTTGACAGATGAGCTGTTGGACTTGAGAGAATGTGGACATGGATTCTAGAAGCTACTTGGTATTTGAAGGCTGACATCCCTGATTTAGAAGATTACTAAGAATACTTTTAAAGACGATTTGATGTTTTAAAAACAATGTTGATATTTTATTTGAATTATGTCGTAATGGATTGAAACTTAATATATTTTTCCGCTGCAAGGTTTATCTAAATAAATGTTTTAAATCTATGTTTTTGTTGTGAGTGACCAACTGTAAGATTTCATAGGATCAGGGCCTTACACATAAAAACGAGCGTTTTTTATCTTTAAAACGAGTACAGTATTGTTATTACATTTTAAAGCTCATATCTTGTCATTGTGTATTTTAGCGTAGTTCATTGTATATTTTTGTTATATATCGTATTTTTCTAAATACTATTGTGTTTTTCTAAAAAAATGAATTTTTAAAACGTATAATGATATAATAATATTGTTGTGTATCTATAATATGTAAAACATAATAATAAATTAACAACTAATCAATTCAATACATTAAAAACAATAACAAAATAACATAATATCTCGTGTGTTTTTTTATTGTCATTGTGTACTTTTAAACACTATGAGTTTTTGAAAAATACATTGGTGAAATAAAATTATTATGTACTTCTAATTGTAAAACACAATGATTAATAACAACAAGTTTATATGATATTAAAAAATTACAAAAATAACACATTGGATTTTTTTAATACTGTGAGTTTTAATAAATATATTGGTGAAAGTATATTATTATGCACTTCTAATTTAAAACACAATGATAGATAATAAGTTTATATAATCTATACAAATAATGATAATAATAACACAAAATGATCTAAAATGTAAAATACAATGATTCATATATATATAAAATGATGTAAAATATATGACACAATAAACGTATAGGACACAATGAGCTGATTTATTTAACACAATGACCAAAGTGTCATCGTTTTTAAAACAATAGAAGGACATGTGTCAAGCTCACAGCCCTTCATAGACTTCTTAGATTAATATCTTTTCACTATAACCTTACTTAAAAAAGAAATAAGGACGCCCGGTTCAAACCCGGGTCTCCATGTATATGTGATACAACAACCACTGGTCCGAAGCCTAATTCTTGTTAAAACACTCCCAAATAATGACCAAATCTTGAAATCTCGTAAATCCCCAAATCCTATGAACCCTAAATCCAAATCATTCAGATTGAACCCTGAACTCGATAATAGATATGAAATTAAGCATAGGCTTTGCTTCTATAGGTAATAATGAGTGTGTGGGTGTGATTAATTACTTGATTTGATGTCGAATTGATGTTAAGAAGAAATAAAAATATGCGACAAAGATGAAATCGATTCGAGAGAATGGTGATGATATGATCCAATTAGTCATGTGTAGAACTTCCAGGAGTGATAAAGATGAAATCCCCTTGATTAACTGCAACTTAGAATGTCTGAAAGGTGATGATCGATAGAGTTGCAGGTCCAATAAGAACTTGATGAAGAATGTCATATGTGTGTGTTAAGTGAAATTGAGTTTGTAGAGAGTTAAAAAGGTTTGATTAGAATGTTTAGCCTCGATTATAGTGTAAAGTAAAAACTGGCTTGACTTGAACGAGTTAAGGGTTTGTTTTGGTTATTATGAGTTGAATTGGTAATGATTTTGCGATTACAGGCTCAATTGATTTGATTGTAATGATCATAAGTACATTTAGGTCAATTGATTTAGTCAATTGATCGAGTTTCAAATGAAACTGATTTGAAGTTAAATGGGGGATTTCCATTTCAATTGAGTATGTTTTAATAGTTGGGTAAATCGAATTGATACAGGTTTCGTGTTTGAAACTGGTACATGAATGATGGGAAACGATTAATTTGATTGAAATCAATTATTTATGATATTCGCCCTCCTCGAGGTGGCCAGAGTTTGGATTTCGGAAAAACATGGAAAGGTTTGGGTTTTATAAAAATTACACTTGGTGCCTGAAGTTTAAATTGTTGTTATTTCATGTGAAATGGTTTTTAAATTAAGTTTTAAAACTTTGCAATTTCACTGTAAAATCAATTTTGTTAAATTAAACCCTAATTGAGTCAACTTAAAATTTTATAAGTCTTTATAAAATTTATAAATTAATTATTTATTTATTAAACTAATAAAATCTCAGATTTTGTGATAAAACTTTATAAAAATATAAATATATTTTATCATTTATAAAATTACCATTAATTGAATAAACGACATAATTAATGTGTTAAACATAATAATCAAACAAAATGATTAGTGATGACTATTATTACATGAATAATCCATACTAGTTCGGGTTTACAATACGAATTAGGTCAATGTCACAGAACTAGTAGTAGTAGCAGTTATAGCCGAGAAGGCTCTGCTTTCCTGACAAGTAGAGATGACTGCAATTAAACAATATCTCATGCCGCTGTAGTTAGGAAAGAAGATACGAGGTATCGTCCTTTCTAGTGACTACCTGTAGTTACTTTGCCATTAAGAGCTGACAGAAACAAGCGCCTCCTTCCGTAACAAAAAACGGAGGAAGCGGGGTTCATGCCTGAAAGCCAGCTAAGGAGGAAGGACAAAGTCTATGTAGCTTTCAATTCTCAATTTGTTTATGAATTGAGTAAGACTCACCCATACCAATAAAGGGGCGAGGCTAGGTATGGTGCTACGTGTATGGCAAGGCTGTTAGCTTGGGGGCATTACTCCCTAAGGAGTCGAGAAAGGAACACGGAGTATTTTAGTAAATATCATTGCTAAAAGTGAAAAAAATGTAGTCACAAAAAAAAGAATTATTCCATGTAGTCTAGAGATGAACAAATACAGTCTAGAAACCAAAACTGGTATCCAGACCTGACACACTCACTAACCAGTTTCATTTCAAACATGTTCAACTCTATTCGGTGAAGCCTGTTTTAACCCGATAAAACCCAAACTGACCCGGTTCAACCCGATTTAAACTAGTTCCTTCCCTAGACTCAGGGTACTAGTCCTAAAAATCGCTTTTGACTTTTGTTGACCAAACCTGAACTAGATTTGAAATTCATACCCAGTTTAAAGTTGATTTGTACACCTCTAACTTCTAGCAATACCCAAGTTGAGGTGTTACTCTAAGTTATTTCAAAAAGTAATAAGGTTAAAAGTGTACACAAATTGAATTCAAAATCAATTTTAAATGTTAATTATAAATAATAATATAGTATAGATAGTTATAGAGTTAATTATGTGAAATGTTTCTATGCTTAGGCCTGATTTCATTTTTCTATTAAATTATCTAAATGATCAAAATACCCTTGTTTTTAGAATAAACTAATTAAATTAGTATTTATTTAGGTCAACTAGCCCACCACCATCGTATAATCATCCGCCACAACCACCGCCAATTACCATCACCACCACAACCATTTAATACAAATATGAATAATAATAAGATAATAAAGATGGTACTAGGAACTTAACTCTCACTTCTACGGCACGACACTCCCACCAGCTCCCACTAACCGCCACCTCTCTCCCAACTCAGAAGTTAGAAACCCAATCTCTTACTTTCTTACTTTCTCCCTACAAAAATTGAACTTTTGAAGGACTTGCTATAAATCGATGGGAAAGGGGCTAATTTGATGAAGGCAAGGTTGGTGGGTTGCATTATTGAAGGCGACAATGGGCGGTGATGGGTTGTGGTGTTTGAGTCAATGACCGGCGCTAGTGGGTTGTGATTTTTAGTCAACGAACCAACGAAGGTGGGTTAAGAGTTTGAATCGATGATCGATGGTGGTGGGTTATGGGTTTGAATCGAAGACCGTGGGGTGTGTTGTGTGTTTGAATCGACGATCGGTGATGGTGGTTGTGGTGTTTGAGTCGACAAATGGTGGTGGTGGGTGTGATGGAGTTGTGATTGAGGTTCGGTGGTGGTTGGTGGGTCGTCGGCTAGGTGGTAGACGTAGGTTAAAAGAGGGGGAAGAAGATGGTGGGGGTGGGTCCCACTTCATTTACTCTATTAAAATTTTTTATTGAATAATATCTTTGACTAATTTCAATAGGAGCAATTTTGTCCTTTCACACACACTTAACAGAAAAAGATAATGATCATCCATGACGAGCACCATATATGTTATGTTTTGATAAACGTTTGGACCGATCTTATAAATTTTTAAATTTGGGGACCAAAAGTGAAATCAGGCCTAAACATATAACCTTTTCATGTAATTAACTCATAATTTTAAATACTGCTTTATACATCAATCATTTTGCAATTTGTTTAATAATTTTAAAAATGACAATTTACACATCTATCAATTATAATAAACAAAAGGTTTTGAGGTATCATGTAGCATCATTTTAAAGCCTCTACTATATGTTTTCCTGAGTAAATATTTTTCAATTATCTTTTAGAGTTAATTACACGATTGGTCCCTATGGTAAGCTCATATTGCAAAATTGGACTTAACTTTTGAGAAATTATATGATTGGTCCTAACTGTTTACCAAATCGTAACATGATTGGTCTCTGACACTAACTTTTGTTAAGTTTTTCAGTTAAGTTGAGCGAAAAGACCAAAATACTCTTGAACTAAAAAACAAAATACATAAAATACATATAATACATGTGGGGCCCACTTTTTCAAAATAAATAATTCTATATATATACACACATTAATATATGTATAATTTTACTATACATATATATATATATATATATATATATATACATATATATGTATATATATACATATATATACATATATATACATTATATAATATCGACCACCCCCGGGTAATCTCCACCACCACTATCCGACCACCACCAACGTGACACCGTGCAATCACTACCACTACAGTCCGTCCACCACCACCATGTCTTCTCCACCACCACCGTGTAATCACCACCACCACAATCCGACCACCTGCACCTCCACCATCGCGTCATCACCGCTAGAACAAGTTAACCACCACCGTTGTGTCATCACCACCATCATGGTCTAACCACCACCACCACCGTGTCATCACCACCACCGGTCCCCTTCGAGCCACACCGCCGGATCGTTGTTGCTACATCCACCTAGCCTTTCGCTCACTCCATCTACTTGACTCGATCCACCTCGCCATCAAAACTCCCGGTAGGCGTCGTAGGCTGTGCATCATCGTTCGATCAGAGATGACAGTCTACAGCTACAATCGTTTCTCCTTTGTTGATAAAGTTACAGCCCGACTACCCAATCATTGCCGGCGGTGGAGGTGCGGAGGTGGAGAACTATGAAAAGAAGGGCGGCGGCGGTGCAGGTGCGGCGATGGATGTACATGTGCCGGACTGAACGTGGAAGTGGTGATCTGTGGATTTTATTTTGTGTGAGTGTGTATACGTACGTAGGTGTATATATATATATAGTATATATATATATAGATATATATATATATAATTTTTTTTATCACTGAAGTGGGCCCGTATTTTTAATTTTGTCTTTTTAAGTTAGAGGTATTTTGTAACATTTGACCCATTTTGAATACAAAACCAAAACTCGAACTCATTTTGAACTTTAATGCATGAAAAATGTATAATTAAATTATTTTATTAATGCATTAAATGTGTAATTTAACCAATATTGTAAAATTGTTTTATTTAATTTCATTTATTAAATCATTTAAACAAATTATACTAATTTTTATGATTTATAAACTAATTTTATAAAGTTGTAAAGTTTTATTTGTCATTTATATGTTTTAGTTTTAAATTACAATAAATAATTAATTGAAAAGTCTTATTAAAATTTATAAAGTTTTATAAAGATTTTATAAAATAAATGTATTTATTATTTAAAAATTAGGTTTATTGAGTACAAGGTTGAATTGTAATTTTTAAAACTTAACTGAAAGTTTCAAACATAAAATATTAACTCTGAAACTATAGGGACCTAAACTATAAAATTTCATTTTAAACCCAACCCCCCTCCCCATCGACTCTATCCCTCCGGTCAAAATCCGGCGAGGTAAATCCTCATAGTATGACCACTTTAAGTCAATTAAACCGCCCCTTCCCCTTCGAGACAAAGATTCAAACTTAACCCCCCTTTAATTGTGATTATTCGACCATTGACACATGAAATCAAAACCGAATGATTCACATTCAAAAACCATTACCGGTTTCGACTCAATCTTGTTTGAATGATCATAATCAGCAAGCTACAACATTCCTATGATTACTACGACCATAATACCCCAATCAATCGAATATGTACAGCTTAATCGTTCATGAATTCGAGTCAAAACTCCCGAATCAAAGTCATAGTTCGATTCAAGCGAAACTAATAAAATCTGTCCTATTAACCAAGGCTAAACCTTTTAATCGATCCTTTTAAACTATCTGAAACCTCAATTTCACTTAGCCATTGCACCCTCAAGCAATCGATCATCACTTCCATCTCGTTCCTGTCGTGACTGTGCTTTCATCATACAGTCATCAATTCGATCCTAATCACGTAAGTTATACCCACACACACTCATTTTCACATGGGGAATCAAAGCCCCATGTTTGAATTTCTTAACAACAATGTTTGGATGTTCAATTTGATTCAAATCAAAATTAGGGTTCTAAGGATTTATGGTTCAATTTGTATACTTGTTAAATACATTTTAGATCGAGCAAAAATCAGATTTGGGCTTTTAGCCCAACTGGTAAACATTTGCACACCCACAGAGGCGACCCGGTTCGACCTTGGGCGCCCCAAACCATTTTTTTTATCATTTTTGATTTTTAAACTTTATTCCATAAATTTTTTATAATTACTATATTAAAATAAAATTTGTTTCGTTCATTAAAGTAATTTAGAAATTATTTATTAGTTTCTGAAATTATAATTACACATTTATTTATTTTATTTTAAGATTACAAATGTTATAAAATATTTAAAATATATATTATATAGTTTTGATTTAATAAAAAAATATAATTTAATCCAACTTAAATGATTTCAAATTATTTTAAATTTATATTTTTCAAATCCTTTTAATAATTAATTATTCAATTAATTATTTTGACTAAAATATTATATAATTAATTATTAAATTAATTATTTTATTTTCAACACATTAATATTCATTCATATGATATAAACTAAATGTTTTAATCTATTTAATAATTCTATTATTATTATTGTTATTCTCAAACACAATCATCTAATCAATCTATTATATTATATGGATTGCATTACATTGTTTTGTTTAAAACTATTTATCAAACCCAAATTCCAATTAAAACCCTAATTCATACCTAGTCTTTAAACCATTATTATTCTAACAAAAATACACCAAATCTAGGTTGGACCCTGAGGAGTTTTGGGTGTCCACGTCTAGCGTTCTATCATTTCCAAATCGTTTATAATTCAAGTAAGTATTCATTGTTCTTTTTATGTTTTATATTTTAGGAAATCATATGATATAATATCCAATCATTGATATTTATTGTTATTCTATTTCTTTTAAATTCAATTTAAGACATGCTATGTTATTACTTGTAATTATATATTCATAGTTAGATAAACTTGATGATAACACAATCATTAATTGATGCAACCATGGTAACAATGATAGATCTATTAGTTTGACAAACCCACCCCTTTCTTTAGTCGTGTGGTGATTGGAACCAGAATTATTCATTCTATAAGACTTCATCTGTGGATCAAGTCAATTCAATCATTAGGTTTGATTGTGTTGGTTTGTTTGTTTGTGCTACACTATTGCATTATAAGTCTTGATATTGCCATATGATTTGAATTGTTTTCAATCTATTTAATCAATCTATATATGTATGCAAAACCTATGTTTACTCACCGGCCAATTCGTTAGCTGACTCATTACTTTTTTGCATAATTTCAAGAGATGCTGTTTATGGACTTCTTCATGCTCACATAGGATTGGACTTAGTCAAAAATAAAGAAAACTATATTATGTTATTTTGATCTTTATCGCGTTGTAATGTATTACTTGATTAGTATTATTCAATGAAATGGCATTTAATATTATTCAACTTATTAATTCCATGTGCTATGAACAATTGATTCACATTCGTCTGCTCCGATGATTCCGCCGTTGGTCGTGAACTTGTTGTTGTATGTGTTGCTTGTATGGTTAACTTAATTTATTGTTCATGTGATATTTGGATATGCACTATTAAACAATTTTAAATCAACAACATGCTGCAAATAGTTCTTTTGGAAACATTGACATGGGTAATAAAATGGTTTTATTAAAGGTTAATGTTTTCGCAATAAATTGGGTTTTATTAAAAGAACTTTGAAAATTGGTTTCACTCGTGTACCACGCATTTGAATGCATGCAAATGGAAGGTACAAAATGTTTTCATAACTAGAATTAATGGAAACAAAATCCCTTTTAAACAAGTTTAACACCATCCTTTTATACAACACTCGAATCACTTGGGAACGATTTGTGGGATAAAGGTCACCTAATTTAGGGAACTTGTGCGTTTGAGGTGGGCTTAACATATTTTTGGGATAAGGTCACCTAACCACCTATATGTGAAAACTCACACGTGTGTGTAAGTAGGACGACTTGAATTGGAAACCATGTGAATAGGGTCACCGAAGCATGGCGTACAATGGTGTTGATGGGATTTAACATGCCGACTAAACATAAAGATGTTTAACCGATCCCATAACTAGAAGTTGCAAAGGGTTGCAATTGTCAAAAGTTGACTACCTTGTTAATTTAAATAATGGGATAAAGGTCAACAAACCATTATTTGAATGTAATGTTGGATTCTAGATCTTAATTATTAATTGTTTATGAGACATGAAAGGGTATTAATAGTTAAAATGTTATTTTATAAATACTGAAATTGAACTTTGTTTATATTGTAGTAATGGCCGCTAATAATAACAACGCTACCTCCCCGACCTTCCATAACCTGTCACTGAGAACTATCCTGGAAAAGGATCGTCTAAATCACAATAATTTCATGGATTGGTTTTGAAACTTGAGAATTGTTCTCAAGCAGGAAAAGAAATCATACGTGTTGGACGATCCTATTCCCGATGAACCAACATTGATGATGTTGATGCCTACGAGGACTGGGTTAAGCACACTAAGGATTCTGTGCAGGTTTCCTGCCTCATGTTGGGAACCATGCTTCCAGAGCTTCAAAAGGATTTAGAACATCACGGGGCATACGATATGATTACCCAGCTGAAGGAAATGTTCCTCAACAAGCGAGGGTAGAGCGTTTCGAAACGGTTTGAGCGCTTCATGCATGTCGAATGGAAGAAATCCAATCTGTATCATCTTATGTGATGAAGATATAAAGCCACATTGATTGCCTAGAAAGGCTAAATTGTCCCGTCTCAAAAGAGTTGGCCACGGATTTGATCCTCAATGGTCTAACCAAGAAGTTTGAGACTTTTATCATGAATTATAACATGAATGGATGAGACAAGAGCATTGGGGAACTTCATACAATGCTCAAAATAGCCGAGGCAAGGATGGGTAAAAGGGTTTTACCGGTTCTCACGATCAATGAGGGTGGCAACAAGAAAAGGCATCACCCCGAACCCAAGGCAAATGTTGCCAAAGGCAAGGGTACATCAAAGGAAAGGGTAAGGTAAAGACTAAAGGGGGACCACCAAAACCGAGGCTTAAGAAGCCAAAGGTTACGGAGAACAATCCATGCTTTGAGTGTGGTGAGATAGGACATTGGAAGAGGAATTGTCCAATCTATCTTAAGGAGTTAAGAAACAAGAGGGATGCTGGGCAGACCTCAGGTACAACTTTCATGATCCATATTGAACTTAATGTTATTTCTTCAAACACATGGGTATTAGATACCGGATGTGGAACTCATATTTGCAATTTGTTACATGGGTTCAAAAGAAATAAGCATTTTAAGAAAGGGGATACTAGTCTCTATATGGGCAACGGAGCAAAGGTTGATGTCGAAGCCCAAAGAGACTATATCTTGAAGCTTCCAAGTGGTTTGGAAGTCATTTTGAAGAATGTTTTGTATGCTCCTAGTTTGACTAAGAACATAATTTTAGTTTCCCTTCTAAAACAATATGGTTATGTATTAAAGTTTGTGAACAATGGTATTTGTGTATTTATGGATGATATATTTTATTTTAAGGCTATGCCTTTTAATGGTATTTATGAATTGGTTCATGATAACTCATCCTTTAATAACTCGTTATACCAGTCGAGCACCAAGAAACTTAAAATGGATTTAAGTGAATTATATCTTTGGCATTGTCGTTTTGGTCACATAAACAAGAATCGTATTCAAACACTTCAAAATAATGGTCTTTTGGAAGCAAATGAAGAGGGTTCATTTGATAAGTGTGAATCTTGTTTACAAGGAAAGATGACCAAGGAACCCTTTAGTGGTACTAACCAAAGGGCAAAAGACTTATTAGGAATCATACATTCGGATGTATGTGGTCCTTTTAAAGCAATGACAAGGAATGGTGAAAGATACTTCATTACCTTCATCGACGATTATAGTCGTTATGATTATGTCTACTTGTTGAGACACAAAGATGAAGCTTTTGAAATGTTCAAAATCTTCAAGAATGAAGTAGAAAATCAACTCAACAAAAACCATTAAAGTTCTTCATTCGGATAGAGGAGGTGAATACCTTAGTGATGCCTTTCAAGACCAACTTAGGAGTTGTGGGATTGTCTCACAGCTTGTTCCACCCGGAACACCACAGCATAATGGTGTGTCTGAAAGGAGAAACCGAACCCTATTGGATATGGTTCGATCTATGATGGCTAGAAGCACACTACCTCTGTCATTTTGGGGTTTCGCATTGCTCTCCACGGCCAGTATTCTGAATATGGCCCCAACCAAGAAAGTGGATAAGACACCTTTTGAAATATGGCATGGAAGGGTTCTATCGTTATCATATTTAAAGGTATGGGGTTGTGAGGCTTATGTTAAGCAAAACAACCCAAACAAGTTAGAAAGCCAATCCACTAAGTGTATCTTTGTAGAATATCCAAAGACTCGATGGGATATTACTTCTACAATCCAACAGAGCAAAAGGTATTTATTGCTCGAAAGGCTGAGTTCTTGGAAACTAAATTCCTTATGGAAGGAACTACCGATAGAACAGTGGAACTTGATGAGGATCGAGAACCACAAGCCGATACACGTTGGTTGATACTAGCAATCAACAAGAGGTTGTTGATAATGATCAAGTGGTTGATCAATACACATAAAACGTTCACAGATCTAGTAGAACTAGCTATCCACCCGAAAGATATGGATTTTTCATGAATGGATGCTATGTAGTTGACTCGGATGAACCAACTACGTACCATGATGCAATGTCCAATTGGATTGTGACAAGTGGCTTGAAGCCATGAACGTAGAGATGCAATCCATGTATGACAACCAAGTGTGGGAATTGGTTGTGCCACCACTTAACTCCAAACGGTTGGATGTAAGTGGGTTTTCAAGAAGAAAACTGATATGCATGGAAACTTGGATACTTATAAAGCAAGACTTGTAGCAAAAAGTTTCACTCAAACTCAAGGGGTTGATTGTGATGAAACCTTCTCGTCCGTGGCAATGCTAAAGTCAATTAGGATATTATTTGCCATAGCTGCATATTATGACTATGAGATTTGGCAAATGGATGTCAAAACTGCTTTCCTTAATGGACATCTTGAAGAGAATGTCTATATGGTTCAGCCCAAAGGTTTTATCGATCCACAATATCCTAATAAAGTATGCAAGTTAAAGAAATCAATCTATGGATTGAAACAATCATCAAGAAGTTAGAATCAACGTTTTGATGAAGAGATCAAAAGGTTTGGATTCATCAAGAACGCTGATGAAGCTTGTGTGTATAAGAAAGCTAGTGGGAGCATCATCACATTCTTAGTATTGTATGTTGATGATATATTACTGTTTGGAAATGACATTGCAACCATGGAAGGTGTTAAAACCTGGCTTGGAAGTTGTTTTTCCATCAAAGATCTTGGTGAAGCCGCCTATATTTTAGGAATAAAGATCTATAGGGATAGATCAAGGCGGTTGATAGGTTTAAACCAAAGTGCATACATTGATAAAATCTTGAAAAGGTTCAAGATGGGGAACTCTAAGAAAGGTTTGGTACCTATTCAAAGAGGGACAATATTGAGTGCATCTCAATGTCCAAGCTCAAAGGATGAGAAAGAAAGGATGAAGGAAATCCTATATGCATCTGCTATAGGATCCATCATGTATGCGATGATATGCACTAGACCGGACGTGTCATGCGCTTTGAGCATGACAAGCAGATATCAGCAGAATCCAAGAAATAGTCATTGGATGGCTATTAAGAGTATATTGAAATACCTTAGGAGGACTAAGGATATGTTTCTAATATACGGATCTGGTGAAGAGGAACTCGTTGTAAAGGGTTACACGGATGCGAGTTTCCAAACTGATCGAGATGATTTTGATCACAATCGGGGTATGTCTTCATTATGAATGGAGGGGCAAGTGTCCTGGAAGAGTTCAAAGCAGGATGTGGTAGCATTTTCCACTACAGAATCAGAATACATCGCCGCTTCATTGGCAGCACAGGAAGCTGCATGGTTGAAGAAATTCATTGTCGATCTAGGGGTTATCTCTACCATTCAAGATCCCCTAGAGATCTTTTGTGACAACGAGGGTGCGATTGCTCAAATCAAGGAACCCCTGTGCACATCAAAAGACAAGGCACATTGAGCGGAGATTCAACTACATAAGGGATGAAGTTAAAAAAGGAAAGATATGTATTCGCAAAGTTCACACCGATCAAAATATTGCGGATCCACTCACGAAACTCCTTGAAAGGCCAAAGCATGAGAGTCATACTTGTGCCTTAGGACTTCGATATTCTAGTGATTGGATTTGATGTATTTAGTATTTAAAGATCGGAACAATTATTATTTTGACTCATATATATATATATATATATATGATTATGATACTATGAGTTATGTTCCATTTTAGCATGTTTAAATCCATGAATATGTTTATTATTCTAAATATCCGTAGTCTGTCATATTTGTGGGAACAAATATGAAGTAAGACTATTATGAACTTGGATTGGTGGATATTCATGAGGTATGAATATAGAGCAAGAGGTTTGCTACCAAGGTTCATAAATATTTGTGGGATACAAATATTGGACAGACCCGCTCTCAAATTTTACTGCATGGAATTATGTAATTGATCATAAGTAAATTTGAGTAAAGGCGAATATCATTGTATCCTCCGACCTGAGATACATATTGGGTTTCGATATTCACCAAATATTATACTTTGATCTAGTTCTTCGCTGTTCTGAAATAATGGACAGTACATGAGGCTAGTTTCAGGTGTGATACAAGGTGACTGTGAGAAACGTATGTAGTCAAGATGGGATTTGTTCCTCTTATTCGTTGAGAGTATGATGTCTAAGGCCTGATTAAGTTAAATCAACAAAGAATGATCATTCTGTGTCTCTGGATTTAACATGACATCTATAACAAAAGGATAGATGATAGATTCACCTAAATCATTTCAAGTAAGGGACCGGAGGAAGATGATGTTATTGAATGGCACTTCGTCATGCATATTAGGGGTAGTAAACCATTGTTAGGCGGTATTTACTACTTGCATCAATTCTCTATGTATCTTGTGCAAGTGGGAGATTGTTGGGAACGGTCTGCCCAAGACACATATTGAATTGATGTGGCTAGTACGTTATGATCCAAGTCGGGTCATACCCAATAACAAGCTATAAAAACACCCACAATATTTATTATATGATATGATCACGTAAATAAATATTGACACTTGTAGTATTTAGAAATTGGGTTTTTAAATATTTGCACTAGTGTTATGAATAAATTATATGGATAATTTATTCTAAAAAGAGAGTACTTTGTATTGTTATTCAAATGGTTGAACAAACAATACAAGGGTTTTGTTCGCATTTCTTTTACTCATCCGTATTTACTAATGCAGATGTGTTACTGAGGAAATGCGGATTAATGTTCATCATCCGCATTTGCAAATGCGGATGTGCATTTGGGGAAATGCTGAAGGAATTACTTCATCCGCATTTACTAATGCGGATAGTAAATGTGGATGAGAATTTAAGGAAATACTGATGAAACTGATCATCCGCATTTACAAACGCGGATGTGCATTTTGGAAATGCTGATGGGAGTTACTTATCCGCGGATGTATATTTGGGAAATGCGGATGAAGTTTCTTCTTCCGCATTTACAAATGCGGTTAGAGTTTGTTCATCCGCATTTACTAATGCGGATGAATATTAGAGAAATGAGGATGGGTTAAAGGGATGGGTCCCTCCCACTTTTCTCTCACTCTGAAATTTAGTTTCATAGGACGTGTAATATATGATTGCATTCAACCACTCTTTCTAATAACTTACAACACACACAAGGTGCAAATCGGTGTTACTGTAGCCTTTCTCTCGATCGGTCGAGGAAAACCAAGAACAGAACCCGATTCAAGTAAAGAAAATCCTAGCAAACTGGTGTATTGTTGGAAGCTTGGGGTAGACAAGCTTGAGGTTTCCTACTTTAGAAGCTGCCGATCAAAGATCTTCTTCCTCTGTCCCATTTGAGAGGTAGATTTCTAAACACCCTATGGTTGTTTGTAAGCATGATTATTCATATAACGATCCATTACGGGTTTTTAACAGATATATAAATTAGTTTATATACATTGACTGTAATAAGTTTTTCATACCATTTCCGATGCGTTTTCATTTTATAAGGATAAAATGACTCTGATAAACTTATGAAAACCCAACACTTTCATCATACAGTCATCAATTCGATCCTAATCACGTAAGTTAAACCCACACACACTCGTTTTCACATGGGGAATCAAAGCACCATGTTTGAATTTGTTAACAACGTTTGGATGTTCAATTTGATTCAAATCAAAACTAAGGATCTAAGGATTTGGGTTTCAATTTGAAATACTTATTAAATACATTTTAGATCGAGCAAAATGGAGATTTGGGCTTTTAGCCCAACTGGTAAACATTTGCACACCATAGAGGCGACCCGGGTTCGGTTCGACCCTGGGCGGCCCCAAACCATTTTTTTTATCATTTTTGATTTTAAACTTTATTCCATAAAATTTTTTTATATTACTATATTAAAATAAAAATTGTTTCGTTCATTAAAAGTAATTCAGAAATTATTTATTAGTTTCTGAAATTATAATTACACATTTATTTATTTTATTTTAAGATTACAAATGTTATAAACTATTATAAAATATATATTTATATAGTTTTTGATGTTATAAAAAAATATAATTTAAATCCAACTTAGATGATTCCAAATTATTTTAAATTCATAATTTTCAAATCCTTTAAATAATTAATTATTCAATTAATTATTTTGACCAAGACATTATATAATTAATTATTAAATTAATTATTTTATTTCCACATATTAATATTCATTCATATAATATAAATTAAATATTTTAATTATATTTAATAATTCTATTATTATATTGTTATTCTCAAACACAATCATCTAATCAATCTATTATATTATATAGATTAAATTACTTTGTTTTATTTAAAACTATTTATCAAACCCAAATTCCAATTAAAACCCTAATTTATACCTAGTCTTTAAATCTTTACTATTCTAACAAAATACACCAAACCTTAAGTTGAACCCTGAGGAGTTTTTGGGTGTCACATCTAGCGTTCAATTATTTCCAAATTGTTTATAATTAAAGTGAGCATTTATTGCCCTTTTTATGTGTTTTATATTTTAGGAAATCATGTGATTCAATATCCAATCTTGATATTCATTGTTATTCTATTTCATTCTAAATTCAATTTAAGATATGTTATGTTATTACTTGCAATTATGTTTTCATAGTTAGATAAACTTGATGATAACATAATCATTAATTCATGCAACCACGGTAACAATGATAGATCTATTAGTTTGACAAACCCACCCATTTCTTTAGTCGTGTGGTGATTGGAACCAGAATCATTCATTCTATAAGACTTCGTCTACAGACCAAGTCAATTCAGTCATTAGGTTTGATTGTATTGGTTTGTTTTTTTGTGTTACACTATTGCATTATAAGTCTTGACATTGTCATATGAATTGAATTGTTTTCAATCTATTTAATCAATCTATATATGTATGCAAACCTATGTTTACTCACCGGCTAATTCGTTAGCTGACCCGTTACTTTTTCACTTGATTTCAGGAGATGCTGTTTAGTGGATTTCTTCATGCTCACATATGATTGGACTTAGTCAAAAATAAAGAAAACTATATTATGTTATTTTGATCTTTATTGCGTTGTAATGTATTACTTGATTAGTAGTATTCAATGAAATGACATTTAATATTATTTCAACTTATTTTAATTGCATGTGCTATGAACAATCGATTTACATTCGTCCGCCCCGATGATTCCGCCGTCAGTAGGGGTGTGACATATTTTAGACTTTACATCTTCACTTAACTGAAAAACTTAACAGAAATTAGTGTTAGAGACCAATCGTGTTACGATTTGGTAAACACTTGGGATCAATCATGTAATTTCTCAAAAGTTTAGACTAATATTGCAATATGAACATACTATAGGGACTAATCGTGTAATTAACTCTTTCTTTTAAACGATTAAATATCATTTGAACGTTTTCAAATTCATTATTATTTTAAATTCTAAACATTAAATGTAGGATAAATTTTTGTTGATCAATAATTTCTCTCTTTAAATACATTATTTTAAAAATAAATAATTCACAAAATTTGACATGTTAATTATTTTTTTTGTTTATTATGAATTGTTACTATATAAATATATTTTCATTTATGTTAAAACAATTTAATACGCCACACACACATATAATAAAATATCTTATCACTTTTTATATTTTTGATAAGTTTTAAATTGTTTGTGTGTGATAGCCTAATTAAATCGGTTAATATTTTAACCCAAATCATATTTGGATAAAATTAGTTAATTTAAAGTGTATAACAAACTAATTTAAAGTGTGTAACTATTAGTTTTATAGATTCTTTTAAAAATTTTGACCCCTTAAAAGATTGAGTGCTAGACGGTCGTCTCTTGTTGCGCCGGCTTTGTACAAACTAAAACCTTTAACGAAGAGAAATCTTACTTCCCTAACGTAGAATAACTTTATTATCGTAACCGACTAATATTTAATCAGTGGTTATGAGTTAACGTGGGATACGAGACGACGTGAGTAACAGAAAATGACAAAAGTGGGAAATATTTGTTCTGTGGTCCCACCCTCGAATGAAAATGGCACGGAGCCGTAAACGTACACCACTTAACGGTGACGGTAGGTTACCCATTTTAGCTCACAGATGCCCCCCATTGGCTCATCCCTCACCTTCACCATGAACAAATATTTCCCCATTTTGCATGCACACACCACCCACCTCCTTTCTCTCTCTCTCTCTAAACCCCTTACTCACTTTCTCTCACATCATTCATCATCATACACACACACGTACACAATTCATACTTGTTAATTCATTATCATATCACCAATTTCTTTCATCATATCTATCACCAGCAATCGATTAGTAGATAGTGATATTGTTTGTTCTATCACCCCCATTGAAAACCCTCTTGATCGATACTAAATCTTGCTGTTTTGGTTGATTTTGACTCAATGGAGCCTCGGAGAAACCCCCAGATGATGCAGAACCCACCGCAGCATTACGGAATTGGGGCTGAAGGTGATTTTCAGTCAATGTCGCCGTGGGTGATGATCGACGACGGCGTTTTGGCGGGGTTTGATCGGAATCAGACGCCGTCGAATTACCCTCGTTCGATTGACGTTGATGAAGCTGTTTCCAATGTGTTTTCTTCACTCAATATCTCGTCTCATAACGATTTCCGTTGTCGGAATCTGCTGCCGGTGAATCTCGACGGTGGAATTAGCGCCGCCGAAGCTCCGATCGGCGCCGGCGAGGGTTCCGTTCACCCCTTTTGGTTAAACTCCGGCAACCGTCATCGGGGCGTTTATTCCGGTGTGGGGCATCCTAGCCCCCTTACTGTGGACCCTCATCTGCATCATCATTATCCTCTGTGGGGAAATACAGAGGTTCGTTCTTCTGGGTTTGACCAATCGCTTGACTTTGACCAATCGTCTGACTTGTTCCTCAAGGAACACTTGTACTGTAAACACCAGCTCAATCCACACTTCTTCTGTTCATCAAAATCATCTGCTAATGAAGCATTTGGTTCTAACATCATATCCAACAGTGTTTCAAGATCTGTTAATGATGATGTTAAATTGGTGTCGAGTAAAACACGCAATCACCAGCTTGTTAGCTTGTTGAATTTGAAGGAATTGAGGGGTATGGTTTATGCTCTTGCTAAGGATCAAAATGGTTGCAGATTGTTACAAGCAAAGTTTGAAAATCCCACAAATGAAGAGGTTGAATTTGTTCTGTATGAGGTTTTGGACTCCATTACTGAGTTAATGAAGGATCAGTTTGCAAATTATTTGATTCAGAAGCTTATTTCTGTGTGCAATGATGATCACAAGTTGAGGATACTTCTTTCTTTGACTGATGTCCCTGTTGAAATGGTTCTTGTTTGTATGAATCCACATGGGTATGTTTGATTATTCACGTTTTTGTGTGATTGTTAGTTTGATGATCATATGAAGGTGTGGTGGTTGTTGATTGTGTAGGACTAGAGCAATGCAGAAGCTGTTGGAGAACTTGACCGACCCATGTCAGGTTGCGTTGGCCATGGCGACTCTACGCCCGGGTGCTGCTAGATTGGCCAATGATCCAAATGGTCACCATGTTATTCAGTATTGCTTGATTCATTATCCTAGTGATGTTAATGAGGTATCATTCTCATTCTGAATTTTTTTTGCTATTAGTGTAAGGGATTGAAAGATAATGTTATTATATACACATGGAACCCTTGTCTCTAAAGGGGCAGTAATATTCTAATCTTTTCAAACATCAAAATTCAGCTGTTGAGATTATTACTAGGATATAGTATTTGTTTTCGGTCCTAAATGCAATTAACAAAGAAAATGAAATGGAATATTACATAATAGTTGTTATCAATTCTACATCAAGACGACACACGCCCTTAAGCTAGAGGTAGCAGAGATGAGATGATGAGTTGGTTGTGTGAGCACACTAGGATAGACCAGATATGAAATGTTTTACTAGTGTCTCGGACAAGACGAGGCAGTGTAGATTCAGATGCCTTGCGCATATGAAGAGAAGACAGATTATGATTTCAGTAAGGATCGAAGAAATCTTCACAGTGGAGGGGAGAAGGGCAGAGGCGGACCCAAACTAACATGAGATGGGTGGATTAGGTGGATTTGTTAGACTTGCACGTCTCCAAGGACATGAACGGGGATAGGAGTTTATGGAGAAGTTGGATTAAGGTTATGGACATTTAGGGTAGTGTATATATATGTCTTAGACTTGTCTATAGCTTAGCATTAGCCCTAACCCTGGCTTTGCTTTAGTGTTTGTCTTGACGTATAAACTTTTTAAGGGAGTATTAAGCATATAGATATGTATGGGATTTGTCTTTAGCCTTAGCATTAGCCCAATTCTTACTCCGTAACTTTGCCCTAGCGTTTGTCTTGACGAAGATTAGTGCTACATCCTTTTTTTATGTCTCTTTGATCCGTTCTCTGATGCTACTATAGTTAACTCACAACTTTCCATTAGTGATACTATAATATTATCATCATTAGTACTCTTGTATGGTTGTTGCATATATATAATTAGCCATATTTATAATGTTATTTGCACTACCATACATATTTTGTGTTGTATGTTGTATGCAGTATATTGTAAAAATGAGGTTTTTGGAGCCGGTGGTCTGAGGAGAAGCAACCTCTATCTTTTGGGATAGGGGAAGGATTGCCTCATCTCACCCTCCTTAGGGCTTAGACACCCAGTAGCTTTATTATGATTGTGATTTTTACTGCTTATGTTTGTTGTTGTTGTAGTGTTATCAATTTTAATGATGTCCATAATGTGGATGTGGTTCGTTGATAGTACTCTTTGACCTTCCATTATGCCAGAATTAATCTTGAATGTGTTCGACATGTCTATTCGGCATAAAGAGTAATATACTTTGAACTAAGATCAATCAACTAATGTTATAGATGTTCACTTTGGCAGCCTATATTGAATGAAATAGCAGATAAATGTTATGAAATTGCAACAGACAGAAGCGGGTGTTGTGTGCTGCAGGCGTGCATGGAGCACTCTCATGGAGAAGTGAGAAACCGTCTGGTTGCTGAGATTTTGCGCAATGCAGTACTTCTAGCAGAAGATCCTTATGGGTTTGTGTCTCTAAATCCATATATATATATATATATATATATATATATATATATATATATATATATATATGTATATATATATAAACATGCCTTTATTCTTTATCTGAGACATAACAGTGTATCATGATATGATGTCGTACAGAAACTATGTACTTCAACATATGGTGGGGTTGAAAGTAGCAGAGTTCACATCACGGCTTGTAAGGCAGCTTCAAGGGAACTTTGCATCTCTTTCCTGCAACAAGTATGCTAGTAATGTTGTTGAGAAATGTTTGAATGAATCTGGAGAGGATATCTCTAGACAAATTGTTATGGAATTGATCACATGCTCAAATCCTTCATTGCTTCTAATCGACCCCTATGCAAACTTTGTTATCCAGTCTGCATTGACAGTTTCCACGGTTAGTTCTTTCTTTACTTCCTCATGTTGTGTTCTAAAATTTTCCGAAAATGAAGATGCATTCGGGTTCCTTCAGCTCTTTTAGAGCAGTGAAACTTATCTTTTTTTTTTGAGCAAAGTGGTTAAACTTATCAATAATCAGTTTTTATTAAGTGAATAAAATGATTCTGATTCTGATCTTGGCAACAACAAAACTGATTATTCTTTACCCCATCTTTCTTACCTTATTTAAATGTTTATGTTCACCTACAGTTCCTGTTGTTATATCAAGAAAAAAGATACTTGTTGAAGTTTTAGATGATAAAAGTTTTTAAATTTATTAACATATAACAATAACAGTTTATATAATATATTTTAGTAGTTAACAGGAAATACGTTGTCATACCATAACTATACTTATTGTAATATAAAAGAATCTGATGTTCATTCTTTATATATAGGATACTAAAATAATCATAATTTCTAATTCCTAAAGCAATTCATTATTTTATTGTTACAACTAAATAGGGGGAGTTGAGACTGTTTATCTAAACAACTAATGCTTAAGCAATCAGCTAACTGAAATAAAACTTATTCACTTGGAGGGTAAACTTGTAATTCTTAATTTGAATCCGTCAAGAATAATTAGTTTAAAATAAGCAATCTCAAACTGCTTATTGGAAACAAGTCAATTAGCATAAGCATTTTCTTCATCCAAACACTCAGAAATGTTTATTTGCATTTTAAAAAAACATTTAGCAATCCCAAACACCCCCTAATTAGTTTTGATACACACAAACAAGCAAACAAACACCCCATTATAAGATCTTCCCAGCCATTATTTTACCTTTAGTCAAAATGTATGAAATCACCAGTCAATAATGGGAAATTGAAATTTCACACCTGAATCAATATCAACACTCATTTGTGATGATGACATGAAATAAATCTGTAACTTCATATGATTAAACCAACCAAAAACTGATACAAGATTTATCTTTGAAGCACATTAATATTCTTAGTTGATTTAAAAAGTCCTATGTTACAGGTTAGTTTAATTTTGTGTATTAATTATGATGAAACAGGGGTACGTGTATGATTGTCTATTGGAGCTCATCTCAGACAACATGTCATCTATGAGAACTAATCTTTATGGTAAAAAGATACTGGCATGGTTTGAAAAGAGGAGGATCCTAGCCATCTAGACCAAGAAGTTGTGAATACCTCAGGTTAGACGTTGTCATCAATGTGTGTCTCATATTATATATCTATATACATTGTGTTTGTAGTGAATTTGTTGTCACTTGATATGTACTGTTAAAGTTTACTCTTAGAAGACAGAATAATTTGCTACTGTATACACTCCTTTTGGTTCAAGCTTGTAGATGAAGTTATGACAGCTTGTATACACTTTACTAATGGGCGTGATTCCATTGACGTTTGTGTAGCTGGAAATGGCTTATTTCCCTTCATTGTTGCAAAACATATTCACAGAAAATTTATAGCTTCTAGGGTGTAATTTCTTGATAGTCATCATGTTGTTTGATTGTTTTGTTCTTTTGATATATGTTTATGCCACTAAGCACTGCTGCTTGTCTTCTTGGGTATGGATTGAATGTTGAATGTATAATAATCTTAATCCATATATAAGTATCTAAGTATAGTTAAACTGTGGGTCATTTACGTAATTAGTAGAAAGTAATTTTAGAGTCTAAGTATGTAAGGTTATGAATGTATAAGGGTTTAGAGTGTCAAAAACTAAAGTTGTAAACTACCATAGGGGGTATATATATAAATATCAAAGTGTCTGTAAACATTGTATCAACATTCATTCATATTAAATCATACGTATTGTTCATATTCTCTCAAGTTTCATACACAAATCTTCATATTCAAGAACATAATCAAGATTCTATCGATCCTAAAGGACCAACATTGACTAATTTTCAAATGTAGTTTGGGATTACTTTTGTAGCCAATGATATCTTCTATTGAAATGAGATCATAGCAAGAAAAAGTACAAAAAGATTTGCAATCCTATGAATGTGTAACCTTTGTATTAGAAACTATATTACCACAATTGTAATGTTTTGTAATTATAAGATGTCTTTAGAAAAATATGACACTCATGATAGTTATAGTTATTCAATATATTCACAGTTTATACAAAACAGTCAACATCAACATCAAGAGATATCAATAGGTTAAAAACTTTGAAAGTAAAAGTTGGTAAAAATGAGTATCAACTTAATAAATGGTTAAATTGTATATCAACCGTGCACCGAACTAAATTGATCAACTCACCTTCTCGATTCAAGATATAATTAACGTAAGATCAGTTAAGGACTTTTAACTTATACAAACCAACACATCTTTTATAAAAAAAATAACCAAAGTTTTATAAGATACTTTAAAACATATAAAAGATTTTTTATTAAGAAACAGGTTGGAAGGAGTCTTCCATATATGGACTAATGCCAACATAGTCTCTTTCTTTTTGATAGAAACACCTGAATTAAATTGGTTAAAACTTCAGAAAATAAAAAAAGCATCTTGCTTTCATTCTTGACTTGCTTTTACTAAAATACCAAATCAAAAGTACTTGAAAGAATGCATACATTTTATCTCACTAGCTATTTCTTCTCTTACTAACACCAATATCTTAATATTAATTTTGAAGCTGTTTGGATTAGATTGTAATTGCTTTTATTGATGTGTGAAAGAACAGTGATTTCATGATAGAACCATGGATCGACACTGCTTGTGTTTCATGAAGTTTTGGTCGTTGCAATGAGAAAAAAAAGTTGGTTTTTGCATTCTAATAGGTCTGAATCATTGAGCAAAAGTCCTTTACAACGGAGTCATTTGACCAAACCAAATAAACAGAAGTCCTATGAATCCTTGCTTTAAAAGACTAAGCCATCTTTCCTTTTGTTAACTTGGCTTAAAAACAATCTTCAACCCTTATTGAGTTTTGAATGGACTGTTGGTACATGGTGCTATTGTGAATCGACTATATACTTCCGTCTTGTTTTCCTTTGTTTTTATCTATGAATGTAGATTTTGTACCTTCATTTTGAAAAAAAAAAATAGACTATAAACATATGGTCATTTGTAATTAGCATTCAATTTACATGCTTACAGTAAGTGGAGTATTATGAAAATGTTAATCCATGGCAAGCATGACTACTTTATCAGTTTATTGTGTCAAACATGAAAAACAAGTCATGTCTCTCTTCTTGCACATCAAATTTTGGGTCTCACCTCTGATGGTACTTACGGAAGTATATACCAACACGAAAGATGAGAGATCTCACCCCCTAGCCTTGGAGCACAAACATCTTGATGCCCAAAACTCTTCAAAGGATGAATTCTCATACAACAAAAGTGGGGCACCAAAACGCCAAGTTGCCGTGCATCATCATCTCAACAAGAACGAGTACCATTTAATGAAAATGAAATCATATACAACGGTCAAAAAAATTTTGAAGAAAATTTATAATTTTATAAATTAAAGGTAATATATGAAATTATCCCTTAATAATAAGAATTTATTTCTATTTATAAGGTAAACTTAAAAAAAAAAAAACTACCTATTAGCTTTTCATGAGACTTTATTTTTCCTTAAAGTTATAAAACATACATATTCGTTAGAAATAATGTTTGCCGTAAGTTAATCGCATAGAAATAAAACGTAAAGCTTTTTGTGTAAATTTATAGAAGGTTTAAAGGGTCTTTATGTCATTTCTTCCCTTACGTTTGTTTAATTTATAAATCTAGAGATATAAGAACTCTGAACAAATTCAAATTCCCTTAACGACTGAGGCTGTCCCTAACATAGTTGTTAACGATCTTAAGATCTTACAACTTTATGATATTTTCCAAACCCTAGTCACCATGATCTCAGTTAGATTCGATTACGCGGGCTCAATTAGCAGGAAAATGACCAACTTTGTTTACACAAAAAAGAGTAAATACATAAATCGTAAACCTGGCAAACGTGATGGGTCGGGTGGGGTCGAGGGACAGGTTAAAAGGAGTTCGAATCAGAATGGGTTTTAAGCGAACTAATTTAGGGTCAAAATGGCCTGTTTTAGAAAGTAACATTTTGGTATAGTTCAGATTGGGGTTTGGCCAATATAAAGCTGGGTTGAAATGAGTCGTTTGTACAAATATTGGTTTACCCGTGATTTTTTATTTTCTGTTGACTAGTGGCTGGTGGTGGAGGCAGCAATGGTGGTGTGCTTGTCAGTGAGACGTGAAAAGTGATGGTGGGCATGTTAGTAGCAATGTGTCAGTGTCGACCACGATGGTAGAGACGACGGGGAATGGTGGCGGCGGTGGTAACGATGGAGTGGGATTAGCGGTGCCGTTGGCGGTGGTGGTGATGATTGTGGAAGAACTTGGTTTAGATCCCATGTCTAAAAACCACCTCCACAATAAGAACAAACATACACATGCAACCACATAGGATAAAAACTAGAAAACTCCCTTTTATTGGGGATGTCTTATTTAGTTAACAAGTATCATGGATAATTTTTTTCGTAACTTGATAGGACCATCTTCGATAAATGTTTTTCATACCCAAAACAACCACGTGGATGTTTATGAGGTTCTTCACCATTGGGAAGGTGTGTTTTTGTGGCACCCCATTACTCCTATGAACTCTCATAAATGAGTTGGTGTGAGGCTCATGTATTATATACTAGATATATTACAGAGAGAAGAAATTAGTAGTTAGAAAATTAAAAAAAAAGTGATAATGATGTAACAATGTTTTCAAGTTTTCTTATCGGATAGATTTTTAAATATTTTAAGAATGGGTGTTTTCTTAAAGACACATTTTTTCTAAGACTTGTTAGTGGTGATGCTTAACACCAATGATCCTCTGTTTAGATGATTGTTAAAATGATTCATCAAGCCATGTCATCTTTCTTAAAATGATTAATAATTAAGAAATGGTCATTTTATTTAATTATGCATCCAGTGTATATTAAAGAAACCCAAACCACCCGGCTAAAATTTTTTTTATCAGAGAAACTCGTTTAGGCATACATGGAAAATAAAAGGCATTTGAGCATCCCTTCATGAACATTGAGAGGCTTTTGACCGAACTATACACTGAAAATTACAATCCCTCATCATGTGACCGAGTGTAGAGACGCACAAAATGATAAAAAAACCGAGTACCAACTGGTTCCTCCCCTTTAGGCTTATTCTGAACCCTATGCGACCCGGACCCGATTGTACCCCGGTGGTACATGGTTTAGACAGTTTTCCGGACGATAAAAAATCATCGTTTTTAGCGGCGTAAAGCTGTTAGAGTCAATTTTTAAACTGTGCTTTTTAGCCCTCCTAAGTTAATATATATAGTTGTGGGATGAGTTGGTTAAGTACCTAACTTGAAAACGTAAAACCGAACGCAAAAAATACAAAAAATACCCTCATTTTACTCTCGTTTTACACTTCTACACTTTCTACTCTTGTTATTCACTTTACTCTCGTTATGGCACGGTTGCAATTTTCCATTGGCCAATGTTCTTCCACCACCGAATTGTTGTTCGGGTTCTTGCGCATAACAGGAGCCTGAAAGTTTGGTGTAATTGGGATTTTGTTGAGATGAGTGATAGATCGATGAAAGCTTGTTGCAAGTTTTGTTTAACTTTATTAGCAAAAGATTCAAACACCACTTTATAGAAAATAAATCATGAAGAAATTTTGCAAGGCATTGCAAGAAAATTCGGATTCTGAATAAAAAAAATTGGGTGAAGATGGTGGAGCATTTCATTATGACATTCATACAGTTCAGGATCAAATGGAGAAGTCCATGATTCAAGAAGTTTTGTTGTTTAACCACTTCAACTAGTGGTGTTAAAAAGTCGGATATCCGAAATTTCGGGTATCCAAAAATTTCGGATAGTAGAAATCACTATCCGTATTCGTATCCGTATCTGAAATTTCGGATATCCCAAATTCAGATATCCAAAATTGGGATATCTGAAATTTCATATACGGGATACGGATAGTGATTCGGATATCCGAAATTTATTTTTTATTTTTTAGTTTTTTAGTTTTTTTACAATAATTAGGCATATGCTATTATAAAAATAATATAGAAAACCAACTCATATCATAAAAGTCTTAATATACACTAAAAAATCTCAATATAAAATAAAAATAAATCTAAAATTTAAAAAAATAAAAAATATATTTTTTTAGTTTTCAGATAATCGGATATCCGAATATCCAAAACTTTTGAAAATCACTATCCGAATCCGAATTTTCGGATATCCAAAAATTCGGATATTTCGGATTCGGATATTTTTTAACACCCCTAACTTCAACAACTCTCGCTTGACTAGCATGATTTGAAAGACGCTTTAACGTTGTTACACCCACGAAGTCGTACTACACTTATGCTATTTGTTTAAATTTGTGCAAAAAAGCTAAAGAAAATGACCTAATTGTTTTTTATGAAAATTTAAAAACTAGTATGAACTTAATTAGTGATGGTTTGGTTGGCTCCACACGGTTTACCCAGTGGAATGGATGTATATCCACTTTAATTGCGGAATAATATCATGAATTTGATATCTCGTTTGGTGGAAATGAAAGGAATCCTAATTTCAGGTTCTCTCAATAACCCTGGATTTACTTACGATCCAAGCTTCTACAGTATCTTCAGAATATGTTTTTTCTCTTCGTGGCAAGGTAATATCGTTATGAAAAACAAGACTCACTCCGCAGGTGGTAGAGATGGGCATTTGCTTAAATGATTGCATGGACGTGATAGATCGTTTACAAAACCAAACAAACCTCGAAGACAAAATAGTACTTGAACCAAAAGCGCGCGATAAAGACGTGGAAGATGAGTATTTTCACGCATATCCGACGAAAAACTCGTCTACGATGATGCATCTCATAAGAAATAGTACCGGCTTAGATGATGACTAAATATGTATTAATTTCAAATAATGTATTAGTGAAAGTATTTTATTTTGTTTGTAAACTATTTAAATAAATAAATGAGGAATTTTATGTTTATTTAATTGAGTTATTTTTTATTAAACATTTTCCAGCTTAATCTTAAAATTAGCTTAAATTTAAAAACTTCTAACTTAAAATTGAATTTAATTAAAATTAAACAATTTCTAACTTATATAACATAATATTAAACAACTTCTATATTAAAGATAAAATTAACTAAAAATTAAACAATTTCGAACTTAAAATTAAAATTAACTTAAGAATAAAAAATTTCTAACTTTAAGAAAATTATAAATTAATTTTTAATTAAAATCTCCCAAATTACTAACTTTACAAACAACCTATCATAAAGTCGTGTGTATTCGACATAATATTCTTTAACATCCGTCTCATCGTTGGGTGATATTTTTGAATAGCCAAGGTTATTTTCCTTTATGTTTTTTTGTTATTTTATCCATTGTACGCTCCTAGGTTGAAAAACCTATTTTGTCATCAAATTTATCGTTAACTCGATCCCAGAAAATTGGAACTAGAAGTCTTGGTCTAAATGTGTACCAAAGCAATGTCCAAGGCGTACGTAATAAATGGTTAAACTATACAACAATTGCCGAGGGGTATAAACAGATCAACTATTAATAAATGGTTAAATTGTATATTAACTTAATAAATGGTTAAACTATATATCTCAATTATGCACTAGACTAAACCGATCAACTCACCTTCTCAATTCAAGCTATATTTAACATAAAAGTTAAGGACTTTTAAGTTATACAAACAAACATATCTTTTAGAACAAAAAAACAAACTTTTATAAGATATATTAAAACTTGTAAAAGATATTTGATCAAGAAACACGTTGGAAGGACTTTCATATATGGAGTAATGCCAACATAGTCTCTTTCTTTTTGATAGAAACACTTGAATTAAATTGATTAAAACTTCAACAATTAAAAAAACATCTTGCTTTCTAACTTGACTAAGTGGTTCCTTGTAATCTTCTTTTTCATCCTATTCGGGAATGGACCGGGTTGAGTTACGCATTCTTATTCTTAAGAAAGTCCTCGAAAGGGCATGGTTGATGCATGATTTAGGTTTCATCTTTCTTTTCCTTTTAGTTTGTTTCGAGAAATATATATTGATCAATTCTGATTCTTTTTTTTCACTTGATTCTTTTCCAATCGAGATGTATAAATCCTTTTCATGGATTAACAAAAATATGCAAAAGCACTATTTGCCTCTGCCATTCTATGAGTATCTTTTTTTTCGTATGGTATTGTCACTCCCTTTGGCAGCATCCACTAAGGGAACATAGGTTGGTTTTGGAGAGGGGGGGGGGGGGGGCGGTGGTGGTGGTGGGGGTGTGGGGGGGGGGGGAGATGGGTCACGATATGAGGGTCAAGGAATGCATTTTTGGATGGGTCAAATGTGAATTGACCCGGTGGACGTTGAGGGCAATGTTGTCAATATTGAAATGGTTGGCTAGAAGCAACCTTTGCTTTAGTTCGTTTTAGGGATGAGTTTGTTTTTCTCTTGACTCCATGTGAGTAGAAATAGAGTATAGAGTAGTAAAAAGAAGTTGAAAAAATGTCTGTTGATTTTAATGTAAAAATAAGGTTACTTTATTAAAAAAAACACAACCTCAACACTTATATAGTCATTCCCCAACGTTTCAAATCATGTCTTCCACAACAGGTTCACAAACCCACAACCCAACTCGCCCGCCCTACCCGCAGTAGTTGCGGTGCTATACCCGCCTAACCAGCAGGTGACCAACTTGCGATACAAGTGAGTGCCCCGGGTAACTAGTGATGGTTGATAAACTTCTGAACATGGTTGACCTTGTGGCGGTTAAGGAAGTACGCTAGGACTTTCAATTGGTCACCTAAGAATAAACGTATTATTCAACACACCTTTATTAAAAAACCGAAGTTTTATAAGATATTTCAATACTTTATAAAAGGTTTTTGATCAAGAGACCATGTACGTGAATATGTATGCCATCCTTGATCTTGAATCCTTAAGTAGCTTGGTGAACATATGTTTATTCTTTTAACTATTTATTCTTTTAACGGGTTTCATGTTCTAGTCCGAGTTTCCAACACAAAATAACTCACTTATATACCTTTAGATACCACAACCATGATATCATTGATTATGTATTGTAAATATGGAAAATCATGAAAATGTTCATGCATGACTAATTTAGGTCTCAAACATGGAAAACAAATCATATCTATCTTCTTGCACGCACTTTAATTTTTGGGTCTCATTTCCGAAGGTACTTGTGGTTCTTAATACAAGATGTTACTTACCAAAATATTTAACATCATGAAAGATCCCAAGCCTCGGAGAACAAACGTCTTGATGTCAAAACTCTTCAAAGGATGGTTTTTTCATATGATAAAAGTGTTACATAACATTCTTGTACAGTTTGTTTTTAAGATTTTATATTTTAAGTTAGAACTTAAGATTTAGTTGTGGATAGTTTGTAACTAGTGGATCAAATGTAACAATTAGTTGTAACGGATTAACTAGTTAGTTAGTTAGTTAGTTAGTTGGAGCTATTAATAAATCAATTAAGTCTAAAATGATCAAAGAGCTTAGCTTCGATTAGGATAATCTTCTTTTTTGTTTCTTTCTAATTGCAATATCATTGGTTTCAAGTCGTCAAAAGCTCCTCTGGCCACCGTGATTAAAGTTGATACCCAATTTCACAATGGCGAAATTACAATCAATACTATATTGATTATATCTTGAAACATGGATCAAAACATAAAACCCTAATCATGTTTATTCAATCATCAAATTTAAACTAAACATCAAAACAATAAAACTTACTAGTGGAAATAGAGATCTTTGATGAAGATGATGATGCCATGATCGAGTGATTCGTTCCTGTTATGATGTCTAGAAGGATCGATGGATGATCTTAAGAGAATATGTTATTGGCCTGTATTTGGTTATCTCACCACTCCTTTATTTATAACATCTAAGAAGAAACCCTAATTATAATTATATGGTATCTTCAGCAAATAACCTCCTCATACGTTTAGGGACAAATTATGTCATTTGATGAAACTTATTTATTTGATCCATAGGTCACATGTTACGGGTTATTTCTAACATTCTCCCACTTGACCGAGTGATCATTTGTGATAAGTATACATAAGTTTGAACCAATTAAACACTCGTCAAGTTTCATATTGAAACTTAGCAAATAGTTACAGTAAATCGAATTGAAGTTAATTCGAGACCCCAACAGTCATAGTAAAGTCTCAATATAAAACATTAAACATAAAACCAAAGTGACTTAAATAAACCCTTAATGTACAAAATTCATCTATACAAATTTGTCTATAGATCATCAAGCGCACATATAAGTTACTATAGACAAAAATAAATATTCGAGAAAATTACACTAATCATTAATGCACACTTGATATGATATTATATAAGGTCTCTAGCAAAGCCCATCATTGCTACGAGTTCTTGAAAAGTTTTGAGCGATAGACCGTTAGTCATCGGATCAGTAAGCATATCTTTTGTACTAATGTTCTCGATACAAAGATTATTTTTGTCTACTCATTCTCGTACGAACAAATATTTTATACCGAGATATAAATAGCTCCACTTGAAATGTTACTATTCGAGAAACCAATGGCAGCTGAGTTGTCACAGTAAATCTTCAATGATCGTGATATGGAGTTAACAATTTGAGTCCGGTAATGAGATTTCTTAACAACATTCCCTCGCAAATTGCATTATAAACCGCGACATATTCTGCCATCATTGTTGAGGTTTCGTCAACTGCTACTTATGACTCCTCTATGAAATAGGTCTGCATGCTAACATAAATATGCACCTTCGATGTTGATTTCTTATCATCTTTGCACTTAGCAAATTCAGAATCAGAATAGCTCACCACTTCTAAGTTATCAGTTCTTCTGTATGTCAACTTATATTTTTTTATCCCTTGAAGATATCGTAATACTTTCTTTGCTGCTTTCCAATGATCTAGGAAAGGATTAGATTGATATCGGCCTAGCATTCTAGCAATATATGCAATATCAGGATGAGTACAGACTTAAGTATACATTAAACTTCCCACTACTTAAGCCTAAGGTATCAATTTTATCTTTTCCTTCTCATCCTCTGTTTTCAGACATTGAAATGAACCGAAAACGTATCTTTTTAACTACTAAAGCAACTGAGGGAGAGCAATGTTGCATATTATAACATGTAAGGACACATTCAATGTACACCTTTTGAGAAAACCCTAATATCCCATTGGCTCGATCTCGATGTATTTCGATGCCTATTACATAAGAAGCTTCTTTGAGATCTTTCATGTCAAAATTACTCGAAAGTAATCGCTTTAACTCATGCAACAAGTCTAAACTATTACTTGCCAGCAGAATGTCATCTACATAAAAGACAAGTATATCAAAATTTCTCCCACTTTTTTTGAGGTAGGTGCATTGATCCACTTGATTTTTTATGAAACATTTTTTCTTCATGACTTCATCAAATTTAAGTAACACTGACATGATGCTTGTTTTAACCCGTATATGATTTTTTTTAACTTATAGATTAAGTGTTCTTTGGCTTTAGATTTGAAACCTTTAGATTGGTTCATAAGCACATCCTTATGTAAGTCACCATTAAAGAAAGTAGTTTTAACATCCATTTGATGTAATAGTAAATAAAAATGAGCTACTAAGGCCATAAAGATCCTTAAGGAATCCTTCCATGAAGTAGGTGAAAAGGTTTCCTGATAATCGATTCCTTCCTTTTAGTATAGCCTTTAGCAACCAAACGTGCTTTATGACGTTTAATATTACCATTCGGGTCTATTTTGGTTTTGAAAACCTATTTACATCCTACGAGTTTTACACCCTTGGATAATTCAACCAATTCCCAAACGTCATTCTTATACATGGAATCAAGCTCATCGATCATAGATTTTTTTCATTCAAACGATTCATCACTACTAATGGCTTCATTATAGGAGGTTGGATCATTATATTTTCCTAAATCAAGATAAAATTTATTAAGATAGGTTACATAATCATCAAAATTAGTAGGCCTTCTAGACCGTGATGACCTCCTTAAGTGATTATTGGGTTTTGGAGTTTCAGCAGTCGTTTGAGGGACTTGCTCTTGTGGGTTTGATGATGCTTCATTTACAGGAATGTTTGGAGCAACATGAAATTCTAAGTAAACATAAAATAATGGTGCAGTGTTTTGTAATGGCTTAGTGTCAAGTACAAAAGGTGTAATAGGAGGTTAGTGTAGAGAGCTCACCCCCCTTCCTCTTGCACCTCTTGTAAGTCAAGCTCCCACTAACCTTATAATCCTCTAAAAACATATCATAACAAGTTTCCATGATATGAGTCGTATGAGAGGGGCAATAAAATCTATATCCTTTTGAATGATCAAGATATCCTATGAAAATACAACTGGCTGTTTTCATGTCTACTTATTCACATCTGGCTCAACAGGCTCATCATTTAAATTTTTTATGCTTATTCACATCTGCTTTAACAGGATTATCATTCAAATCTTTTTGAACTAACTTATCAACAACCACTTCATTTAAATTTGTCTTATCATTCACATTACTTTGATTTTTCACTTCTACCTGTTCAGTATCAACATCTACATGTTCACCCCTATCCATATTATCACTCATTCCTTCTTGCAGATGACTTGGTTCTCTATCCCATGTTAAGTACAACTTTCTAGGAGGCATAAAGTTATTAACATCCTCTAATTCCTTGATCAAAACTCTGGAATTTATGCTTCGATCATAAGTCCCAACCCTACTTTCCCCATGTTCAATGTATACATCTATGATCTTATGCTCTCCAACATACTTTGCCAATAGCATCATATCATTATCATTTCCTAAGGCCGATAACCCAAAATCTAAATTCTTACCTGGAATCCGAAAATGATAGTACAGGCGCCTCCTATCTTCATTTAACCCCAACTCATTCATCATAAAGTCTAACTCAAACTTAGAAAACTGATCAATGTCACACATATCAGTGAATGCAACCCTACCATAAGCGTATTTTCTTCCAGGGAAGTTTCTAAAAACCCCACTATGATGAATCTTAAGAGAAAACAAATTTGGTTGGTTACCTTTTCATCAAAAGAGTAATAGAAACATAAAAAAAATCATAAATTTCTTGGTATGAAAGAAAGAAACACAAAAATGAAGGGTTTTTAGACATACCATAAGCTTCAATAAGATCCTCAGTGGTAATGTTGGTATTCACAGCTCTGATATACCAAACCATCCTTGATCTTAAAGCTTTCGTAAGAGTTAGCAAGTAATGGGTAGGGTTTTCTTGATGATTTTCAAAGTCGATGAAGGAAGAAGACGACGGGTTGAAAGGTTTTATGGAGGGAAATTACCGGTATCGATAAAAGAAGAGTATAACATAGGTCTGCGCATTATAAAAAGGGCTTTGAAATGACAAAAGTACCCTCACGTGTGGGGCACGTGTTTTGACTTAACGTCAGTATTTAACGCGCATCCAAAGTAGGGACTGAAAGTGTGCATACCATGCAAAGTTCAGGCCCACATCTGTAATTTATTAAATATGGAGACTAAAGTTGTAATTCATGCATAACCTAGGGACCATCTGTGTAATTTGCTCCTAAATTTATTTTAAGTGGAAAGTAAAAGGAAGAGTAAAGTGGGGAAAGTGGTCTGTGAAACCACCGAGGAGAAAAAAAGGATTTTGACCAAATTTTTGTTTAAGTGGAAAGTCAAAGAATAAAAAATAAAAAAAAAAGATGGAGATCTCAAGTCAAGATCAAGGAGAAAAATTATGAATACTGTGTTTACTCAAAAAAGTGAAAGTTTTAAGAAAGTCATCGTGATCAAAGGAGATTGAAATAAAAACAAGTATTATTCGTGGGTTACATCACAATAATTTAGAGATTCAAAGTTAAAGGATTACATTTTTCAAGAAAGTTAGATTTGGAAAATCAAGTTTGTTTTAGAAGAAAACTGAAGTCAAGATGACAGAAGAATCATCAACAGCAACCAATAAAAACGCAGTTGTAATACATAAAGATGTGAGTTCATTTTCTCAATTCCAATGTCCCCTTTTGAAATCGACAAACTACACTATATGGTCAATCCGCATGAAAACCATACTTAAGGCAAACGGATTGTGGGAAATGATAGAACCGAATGCAAATACTCAACCCGATGAAAAGAAGAATATGACGGCAATTGCATATTTATTTGAAGCACTACCCAAAGATATGATGTTACAAGTTGCAAATTGTGAAAGTGCAAAAGAAATTTGAGATGCACTTAAGAAAAGACATGTAGGTGTGATCGAGTATAAAAAGCACGTCTTCAAACACTCAAAACTAAATTTGAGTTACTAAGAATGAAAGAAGAAGGTACTATCGATTCATTCACCGCAAAGCTTAATACTATCGTCACTAGAGCAAGTGGTCTGGGATCAACGTTTGATCAACCAACTTTAGTACGCAAACTCCTAAGCTCTGTACCTAAAAGGTTTTTCCATATCGTAGCAACTATTGAACCGTTCATTGATTTAGATTCAAAAACTCTAGATGAAATAATTGGAAGATTAAAAGCTTTTGAAGAAAGAACAAATCTATTGAATGAAGGTCAAGTGGACAATCAAAAAAAACTTTTGTTCACCCGTCAAGAAAACAAGTCAAGTCGTAGAAGAGGTAGTTTTCATCCATCAAGTGGTCGAGGCCGTGGTAGATTTAAACAAGAAGAAAGAGGAGAAGCTATGTCATATGAAAACTCAACACAAAATGATGATAACTACAAAGGAAGGAAAAGATATCCAAGAAAACAAAACAAAACCGCATTTAACAAAAGCAAGATAAGATGTTATAACTGTAATGATCAAGGACACTATGCAGTTGAATGTCTTAAAGCAAAATATAAAGAAGAAGAATCACATCTTATAATGGAAGACGAAGATGTAATTCTTTTATTAGCACAAGTTGAAGAAAATGATGCTCAAAAGGAATGTGAAGATATAAGAAAGCTCGTTTGTGTTAAAGATAAAGTTCAAGAGATCAAAGTAGACAATTATAAAGATGTTGAAGACATGGATTAAGAAATTGAGGGGGGGGGGATGTCGAAAGTATAATTATCTTAATCCATATAGGAGTGTATAAGTATAGTAAAACTATTGGTTTAATTGTGTAATTAGTAGAAAGTTAACTTAGAGTCTAAGTATATAAGGTTATGTATGTATAAGAGCTTAGTATGTCAAAATGTAAAGTTGTAAAATATCACATAGGGTATATATATGTTCCAAAGAGTCTGTAAACATTGTCAACAATCAATCATACGTATATTGTTCATTCTCAAGTTTCATAAAAATTCTTCATATACAAGAACATAATCAAAAGCCTAAACGATCCTAAAGGGCCAACAGGTTCTAACTCGATTTTGTTGCGTTCCTCGACCAACCGAGCTAACCCAACAACCTCTGACAAGGACCGAGGTTTTTAAATTTCATGTCATACTTAACCTCATCTTTCAATCCTCCAATATAACAACTGATGAGAAGCAGTTCTGGCACAGCGTGTACCCGATTGGATAAATGCTAAAAGCATTCGGTGTAGGCAGCGGTTGTGGTGGTCTGTTTCATGTGGGAGAGAGCTTCGGCTGGGTCTTCAAACTCGGTAGGACCAAAACGTTGCAAGATTGTGCGAGTTTATATATCTGTCCAAGTAACCGGTCCATGGTGTTTTGTGTACCATCGGTACCATTGCAACACGATCCCTTCAAATGAAAAGAGGCCAAGGAAACCTGTTGGGCAAGGGGAACCTTTGCGAACTCAAAGTATTGTTCGGATTGGAACAACCATCCAGTGGGGTCGTCTCTAGAGAACTTGGGGAAGAAAAGCTTAGTGTGTGTCTAATTGTTCCCAAAAGAGGGGGGTTCACGTTTGTTGGATGACCCGGAAGAATGACAAGCTGTCTCCAAAGCCTGCAATTTGGTGAGGATGGTTTCCAAAAGAGCATCATATATAGTCGCTTGATGTCGGGTCATGAACTCCTGCATCTCTTGGCGGAATTCAGTGTTAGTCTTGTTACGAGTATCCATAGGGTCGAACCTGGCTCTAATACCAGGATAACAGTAGACCAAGAAGAAGAAGCAAGGGGAAGAAGAATAAGTGATCCAATAGATAACTTTCTTGAATACAACTTGACTCCTAAATTGAAATACTAATGGCTACATATAGCCTTACATTGACCCACTAACATTAACCCTAAACTACTAATTGAATTAAACTACCCACTAAGGTAATTACTTAATATTAATCAACATAAACAACTAAAGAGATGTAGGAACATAGAACGTGCAGTTGAAGACGTGCATGGAATCATGGGTTTGCACGTATCACTCATATTCTTATTCCGTCGATTATCAAAATATTATCTCTATTGATTTACAATAAGATATATATTCAATTCCAAATACAGTATCGTTTTATCGTTATGAGCATAAAATATCCGTGGCAAGATTTGCACAAAATCACCATCTTTTAACTTGAAGATTTAGAAAACAAACCCATGAAAATCAACTTTAAAGAAAATTGTATGTTTACTGTATCGATAAAATCCATTATTATATGAATAAATGATCATATTGCAGATGGCATCATATCATGGTGTTTCTTGTGACAAACTGAACTGCAATTTTTTTTAAATTGACTTACCAATTATCAATCATCAATCGTTGAAAAGCAGTAACTTCTAGATTGCAAGAATTGATATTTATATTTAATTGTTTTTCATGGATCATCAAACGAAAACTAGTTCTTTATTTGAAAATTGATTCCTTAATCGCTCATCAAAACAAATTGATTTCTAATGATTAATATAATTAATATTTGCTCTGATACAACATGTTGATTATAAATTTAAAACATGAATCAAAACATAATACCCTAATCATGTTTATTCAATCATTAAATATAAACTAAATATCAAAACGATAAAACTTACTTGTGGAAATATAGATATTTGGTGAAGATGATGCCATGATCGAGTGTTATGATGTATAGAAGGAGCGATGGATGATCTTGAGAGAATAGGTTATTGGTGTGTATTTGGTTATCTGCCTACTCTTTTATTTATAACATCTAAGGGGAAACCCTAATTATAATTATCGGGTATTGTCATCAAATGATCCCTCAACTTTAAGAGACTAATTATGTTATTTGGTGGAACTTATTTAAATATAGCGTAAGCTACATGTTACGAGTTATTTCTAACATACTCATAATCAAGAAATGGAGAAATTGGTTGAAGATCATGATAAGTGATGTTTTAGTCGATGAGCTTCACACATCTATGGATGGTCTTCACACTTCTAGTGTGGCGATTCAGATTGCTTTGGCAGAATTAGGAAGTTCTTACTGAAGCTCATGCAGTTTGTATGTTCATTCATGGTTTAAGAGAGGAAATTAGAGGTCCTTTGGGAATGTTTAAACCTTAAACATTGTGGAAGGCATACTCTCTAGCCCGAATTCAAAAAGGAAATATCATTAGGAGTTCTACTAATCAGAATGCTAAAATGGTCACGCTGTCCACTGTTAGTACTATTAATGGTTGTATTAGTGTTGCTAAATTGCCACTATTACCAATCCTACTTATAATACAATTGTTAAAAAAGGTTTTAACAAATTAATGTCTTCTATAGAAGTAGATGCAAAGAGGCTAGAGGTGAAAGTGCTCATTTGGATGGCCTTGAAAGTTGTTGGAACTCTGTTGGACAACCCATGATTTGCAAAAATGTAAAGGAGCGATCATATAGAGGATTCTCTATTTAGAGCATTTAAAATAGGTTTTCTATTATCATATCTATAATTTATCTAAAAGTCATCGTCCTTTAAGTTTATATCATAAATTTTTTTAAAAACCTCTCACATCATATTCCTCATATCTATGATTTGGATTCGTGAGTAGACGAATCCAAATTTGGGAGAGCATCATGTTTTCTTCTAAAAATATAAAGGATAAAAATAAAATTGAGGCATCTGATATAAGGTCAAATTACACATATTATTATAATTTCTTTAAAATTTAGATATAGCGAACGAAATGTGAATGCTCTTAGCTTGCTATTTATATAGGGGAACGAGACGTGCACGTCATCAATAAAATCCCAATTTCCGCTGCTAAAATTTTGGATTTGTTTTGTCGGATAAATTAGTGGAGCTAATTAGGGGAGTGCTACTTTCACAGGGAGAAGCCAAAGGAGAATAGAGGGAACTTGGGTTTATTGATTTGTTTAAACATTTGATTTATATAACTACTAAATTTAATTTATCTACATCGTTTATCTTTTAAATTTCTAAGGAATCCCATTAAACATTTCTACAAATTTATTTCAACTTCAATTTTTTATAAGTTTGTATGTATTTCAAGATTTTTTCGAATGTTAAAAGAAGCCTTCTTGTGATTGTTGTAAAGACGAGTCGTTTAATCCATCAACTCAAAGTAAACAATGTGTTCCAGCATAGTGATCTAAAGGAAGAGATTTACATAAAGATTCCACAATGGTTTTCAAAGAAAGAGGAGACACGGATTTGTCGTCTTAATAAATCTTTTTGTGGGCTGAAACAAACATTTCGAAATTGGTATCAATAGTTACCCATAACTCTTCTTGACTTTGGTTATAAGCAATCAAAGGCGAATCACTAATTGTTTACTTTTGGTTCAACTATCATGGCTATTCTCATTTATATTGATGATATCATCATTATATGAAGTTAATTTAAAAAAATAAACAAATCAACAAGCACCTTGCATAACAAACATTTTAGCATTAAAGATGCTTTTTAAAGTATTTCTTAGTCATAGAAATTATCATGACATCAGACATGTTAGTTCTAAGAGAAAATACACGCTAGACATCCTTAATGATAGCAATCTAATTTAACCAGACATTGCTTATTCAATCACTATGATGAGTTGTTTGTGGTCCTCGTCAAGACTATGTGGATGCTACCATACGCGTGCTTCAATACTTGAAAACGCCACCGAGACACTGTATCATCTTTCCTAAGGATGGTGATCTAGACCTTGTCATAAATTGTGATGCTAATTGGTTAGGGTGTAATTTCACCACACGGTCTAGAATTGGTTACCTATTATCCTTAGGTAATACTCTGGTCTCATGAAAAGCCAAGAAACAATCCATCATCTCTAGATCGTCAACCGATGTGGAGTACCGTGCAATACCCAGCACCATGAGTGACGTTTTATGGATTCGTCGGTTACAAGAAGTTCTGCATGCAAATCAACAAGTGCTACGCTTCTTTTCTACGATAATCTTGTTGCTCAACATATTGCCAACAATCTTGTTTTTCACAAACATAAATCTTGTTTTTCATAACGTACCAAACATGTAAAGATGGATTGTTATTTTGTTAGGAAAAAATTGAAGTTTAAAATTTTTTTTGCCATTCCATATTGACACAAAGAAACGAGTTGGTAATGTATTCACAAAAACTTTGGGAGTGCAACAATTACAGCCCTTGCTTGACAAGTTGGGCATTAGTGACTTTTATGCTCCAACTAAAAGGAAACAAAGATTTATATTAATAAATATCGTATACCTATATACCCTTTAATGTTAGGCCTTATCATTATCTCCCTCCATGTTTATCTCCATTTCATCTCTTGTATTAAATCTTATTTCCTGGTTATTAAAGAACAACTCTTTTAATATCATAAATTTTAGAGAAAACCTTTAAACTCAAAGGTGAAATCAACTTAACTTTACTATAGATGAAAAATAAATACGATCATAGAGAAACCAAATTAAGAAAATAGAAACATTTTGCTTCCTCTCTCGTGACAATCGGCACTTCTAATATTCGCATAATAATCTTAAGTAGAATATCCAATTACTAAAAACCGCAAATGAAACAAAATGCAACATAGTATACATCATATGTAAACATGAGATTGTCTTGGTTTAAAACAGCACCCCTTTTTTTTAGATATGTTGATAATATTATATAAGGGTTTGAGTTTGATACTTATATTTGAATATAATTCGATAAAAACTAAAAGAATGTTCCATAAATCAACAAAAATAAACCCACAAAGAATATGCCTTGTTCTTTGCTTTCTCAACCTATGAACATAACATCCAAACTAAAAACGCCCCATTTCACTCTTTTCTTCTTGCTATATATAGCCTAACTTCAAAAACAATCTCCTCATTCTCATTAATAAAAAACAGCTAGTACCAAATAAATATGGATATTATACAACAATTGTTCATGGTAGCTTTTGTTGCTTTCGTGTTCTCGATACTACTCGAGAAGCTAGCTTTTGTTGCCATCAATGGTGAGGAACGGAAGTCGAGGAGAACAAAAGTTAACTATACTCAAAGCAAAAGCAAGAGTAAGAGCAAGAGCAAAAGCAACAAAAAGGTTCGATTTGCAGTTCATGACCAAATAGCCATAGTTATTAACAATAAGCTCGTTAAATTAGGCGCCATCAAGCGATTTCCAACGAAGAAACAAATGTTTACGCCTACCATTGATGATTTGAATGAGTCATATCTTGGTGCTATTTGGATTGGAGAAGAGTTGATGACCTACAAGGAAGATGAATTGGATGTGGAACTTCATCAACTAGCGTTATGTTGTATTCAAGATCAAAGAGAAATACCACATGATGAGGCACAAACGCTCTTCGCTATTGATGATAAAACCGAAGATGGAGATAATGAAAATACCGCGCGTGATTATATTGTGAGAAAACTTATTGACTAATAACAAATATACAAAAACGTTAGGATGTACATATGTTGTTTTATGATGATGTAGTGAAGGAAGGATATAGTTTCGTAACAAAGAGTGTTATGAAGAGTGTTCAATTTTATAATCATGATTATTATATAGTGAACTTGAGTAGATTAAACTTGAGGGACACAATAGCAAATCGTTCGTATGTAATTTTTTTATTATTATAATTGTTTTCAAATTGGAATCAAAATACCTTAAATTGGTTTTGTTTTATTATTATTTTTGGTTCTAATCCGATTGGTTTTGATAGGTCAGTACCATATAGGACAATTTTATCGGATGATCCAATCGTACATTGGATATAACTCTAGGTATAAAAGACAAAATGTCACTTTTGTCTATATAAACATATAGATATAAAATATGTATGTGAATTGAGAATATTCGTTGAAATTATTATTTTGAATTATATCTTTCTTAAAAAATGAAATTTAGATTGATAATAAGTTTACGACAAACTTATCAAAAATAAATAAATGCAAAATTACACTATTGACGTTACATGAAGTCGATCATGAGTTCCAAGCAATTGGTGTTATTTATATAAAGGGACGCTACATAAATATCATCCGACTATTGATAACTTATATATTTGCCACTAATCCAACGACATGAAGTAAGAGTAACAGAGCTTTGGACCAGTGGCAGAGTTTAAACATTCTCGTACGATGGACGGGGGCGAAATTAATTTTTATTTAAGGGGGGTTAACTCGATATTTATATAAAACTTTACACTACCGGGCCAAAAATTTACGTTACCAGACCAAAATTTAACACTACCGACGAAGAAAAGAGGGAGCGGCGGCTCCCCCGACCCCCACTATCCTCCGCCAGTTGTAACACCCGGAAATCTATAAAAAGGAAAGGAAAAGAAGAGAAAAAGGGGAAAGACAACATTTTTCAAAAGTAAAAGGGGTTAAAGTGTGCAAGTGACAAACTTGCCTCTAGTGGGTTCAAAAAGCAGGGGATGGCCTCCCACACCCCTATTTCCCCACATCTGTTTTCGGCTGCAGGAAGAGAAGAAAAAGCTGCCATCAGTTTCTAGAGAGAGAAGGATGAAGATTTGCTTGAAGGTGAGATTTTAAGGTAATTCTTCTCGGTTTTCAGTAGGGCTTCAGCTTCTGGACCGAGTTTCTGGTGTTTAGTGCTCGTTTTCATGGGTTTTAGGTGCTGGAACTTCAAGTGGGTTCTCGGGTTTGAGGTGTTCTACTCGAAAGCTATTTAATGTGAGTTCTAGATCCCCTCTTTTACTGGTTTTCTACGTGTTTAGGGTTGTTATGCATACTGGACAGAAGGTTTCTAAACCAAACTATGAACTTTAACATGACGTGCGACTATATATGGTTGATGTATGTTTTTAGATGATTTCTAAGTTGTGTATGATGTTTAGTATGTTTTAAGTGTATAACTGATAGATCCATGCTATGTAGATGTTTAGAAGTAAGGTTGAATCGCAAGTACTGGACTTAGTGTCCTCTGTGGACACTAGTTGTCCGCTGTGGACACGTGCATGGATAAGGCTCAAAAATGATAACCATTGTGCCATAACAAAGCCCATTTTTTGACATTGTCATCGCCTATCGAGTGAATAACAACAAATTTACAAGAACTTGATTCATACTATGCCACAACAATAAAGTTAGATCACGGTTCAAAATTAATGTTGGTTGTGGCTACATGCCAAAAATGGCTGCCAAGCCAAGGCAAACAAAACCATTTTAGGAATATTATCAAAACTTGAAAAACCATAAAATTACAAAAACATCTTGTTGAGGCGTAAACATAGAGTGTCTCAAATGAACGCAACTTCATCATCATCGACATTGAACAAAAACCACATATCAGATTAACCAAACACCATAAGCACGTCTACAAAGGTTCAGGGCAGCGTTGGTCATCATTACCGGCGAAGAACTTGCACCAAAAAAAAACTTTGTGCAGCTTCTAAAGTGTGGTTTTCTGTGCTGCATTTAAGAAAAAAAAAACAAATCAAAGGAATTTAATTAATAGATCAATTCACAACTTGTAAAGTGTGTGTTTCTTTATACTTCGGTGAAGGAGACGTGCAATTTCCCAAAGAATCCTTCATAAGTTCATATGTCTTCGATAGAATATCAATTCATTATTACCACCAATTAAATGACAATTTAGAATCAGATTTGTTTACCTTTGAAGGTCAAAAATAAGATCGAATGATGGTCGGTTACTCTTTGATTCATAGGATGCTAGGGTTAATCGAAATGGGAGATTCCTTTTAGTCTTTTAGCCATGTATTATAATTCAATTATTTTCAGTAGTTATTAAAATAAGTCAGTTCCATAAATTAATGATAGGTCAAGATATAGTTTAACACAAAATTCCACCCTGTGTCAAATTTGACCAAAACCCAACGAAAATACATATGGCAAAACATCTGATTAGTCTATATAATGAAGATAAATGGATTCTAACACATTCTAATCATGAATATGAGATTATTATTATTAGCTTTTGGATATTTTATAACATCAACTACCAAACTTGGGGTGTAAAGTCTATTCTACAAACTGCACTACTTGAGTTGTAAATTATTAGCGTACTTGTACCTGGTCCTGTTTGTGTAACCTGCGAAGACAAGAGGTCGCCACAATGTTTGAGATCTGCATATGGCCGGATAACCGTCGGGGGAAGAAGAGTGGTGCTTGTAGCTTTTGATCTTTGAGCGTTAAAAGCGTATTTCTACCTACAAATTACTAAAACAAATTAAAAAAGAAGCTGGTGCATTTCATATAAAACTGACATTGTTAAAAGGCTTAAACTTTAATTGCATGGGTTATTATTTGTTGAAAAGTTCTTAGATCATAATGATGCTTTCCCATATCTCCTTCTTTCTCAAGAGATTTTCAATTAACCTACATTAATTTGCATCTTTTGCAACTACGTATTCTTCTTCAGATATTTGTTTACAGTCTGTGTGCATTCATTCTATAACTTAGAGAGTGACAAATTAGATGTTGATGTTCAGCACACATATTGTCATGCAGTTGGATCATTTGTTTTCTGCAATCATACAATTGCCCAATTGCTAGAAACAGATAATACATTCAATGACTTTAAAATCACAAACAAATAAACCCTAAATGCACAACAGAAGAACCACCTTAAAGTTGAGGGATGGACAAATCACATGGCAAATCTGGTGAGGGGGAGAAGTCGAGAACTTGCTGCTTCTTCAATGAAATCCACAGTGGTGATGTCGACAACCGCATCCCAGTAAGCACCTCCACTGCCAGTAGGTGGTTCCCTCTTTCTCTCTCAACAAAAAATCAAGAAAACAACCGGATCCTTCAATGGCGGCAACGGTCCCCCTTTCTCTCTCTGCAAAAGACCCACAGCAACAACAGGTGAGATGGACAACATGCGAAATTTTTAGTGGTCGTCGACAGGCCACCACTGGAGGAACCTCCCATTTCTTTCTCTATAAATAGGTGAGAGCTACAAAAACCACACACAGAAACCTCCCCTCTTCCTATCTATAAACATATGAGAGGTAGAAGCTGCAATTCCAAAAAACTTTTGCGGCCAAACTCGCAACCTAAAAATTACTACTATTTCTTCTGTTTCTTTTTAAACTATAGGATAATTAACTCATGGGTTTTATAGGGTATTTAATGTTTCAAATTTTGAGTTTATATGCATTTTTTTCTATAACTAATGGAGTCAATGTCTAAAAACACAATGGTGTCACTCGAAAAACTCGTATATACGCGCAAAAATTCATTGAATTCCTTCAATCTAAGTTCGCTCTTGCCTCTAGACTTTGATGAAACTAAGAGAAACATCTGATATACAAGTTTCTTCTGTTGGGGGACGTGCCAGGTGATCAACTATTGTTGTTTAAAAAATAACTTAAAAAATCAATTACATATTTCCTCTTTCTAATACATATATATTCGTTTCATTAAAATTAACCCATGAAATAACTATTTTAACTTGTTTTTACTAAGATATTTTTGGGTATTGATGTTTTGTTGTTATAAATTTTTAAAACTTGAACAATTGTGTTTTGTATTTAAATATATAACTTTGATTATCAGTGATTATTGTTTTAAAATAAAGTTTTAACTTTTGTAAGTGGAGTTGTATTTTTATTTATATGAAAAACTAGAACTTGAAAAAATATATATTTGATGTTCATAGGAAGAAAAATGTGTAAAAATAACTTAATTTTAATATAGATACAATAATCATTTAATAAGTAATTTTAATAAAATGGATAAGTATGTAATATATATGTTTTAGAAAGAAAAAATATGTAATTAATTTTTTAGCTTGTGTAGATATGTAATTAATGTGTTTAGAAAGGTGAAATATGTAAAGCCATTCTTAAATATGTATCCAATTGAGATTTTATTTTATGGGGATCAGATAAATAACTTGCATATGCATAACCAACCAACCCTTATTTTAAATTATTAGGATAAAACAAGCCTAAATTAATAGTACCTCGAATATATCAAAAAATATGTTCAATCCCGTTCCAGTGCCTTTTAGTAGGGGCTGAACTAAATCTTGCTAACAAATTAACTGTAAAAAAATATCAGGTCTCGTACAGTTATTAAGATACATAAGAGCTCCAATTGCATTGAGGTATGGTATCTCTGGACCAAGAACCTCTTCATTATCTTCGCAAGGGCGGATTGGATCATTGTCAATATTAAGTGATCTAACAACCATAAGGGTGCTTAAAGGATTTGCTTTGTCCATATTGAAACACTTTAAGAGTTTCTTAGTATAAGTTGACTAATGCACAAGTATTCCATTATGCATATGCTCAATCTGCAAAGCAAGACAATATTTGGTTTTTCTAAGGTATTTTATTTCAAATTCTTTCTTTAAAAGAGCAATTGCCTCATTAATTTTCTTTTGTTTCCTAGTTATATTTAGATCATCAACATACACAGTTATGAACACATCTCCTGATGTTGTCTTCTTAACGAAGACACATTGACAAATAAGGTTATTTGTGTTTACTTGTCAAATAATCACTCAAATGATTGTACCACATCCTTCCTGATTGTTTCAGTTCATATAAGGATCTTTATAATTTAATGGAATATATTTTTTTAGGCTTTGAGCTTAATATTTGGGAATTTTAAACCTTTAAGAATTTTCATATAGATATCACTATCTAGTGATCCATATAAGCAAGTTATGACAACATCAATAAGACGCATCTTTAAATTCTTTGTGATTGCTAAGCTAATTAAGTATCTAAAGGTTATTGCATTCATAATGGGAGAATATATTTCATCATAGTCAATTTTTAGCCTTTGTGAAAAACCTTAAGCTACAAATCTAGTTTTATATCTTGTAACTTTATTTTTCTCATTTTATTTTCATGCAAAACCCCATTTATACCCAACAGGCTTTACGACCTTCGGTGTAATGACAATAGGTTCAAAAACCTTTTGCTTATTAAGTAAATCTAATTCAGCTTGCATAGCCTTTTTCATTTATCCCAGTCATGTCTATTTTGACAGTCACTAACTGATTTTGGTTTAGGATCATCATCTCCACTCATGATATCACTTACTATAGAACAAGAAAATATTTCATAAGTATTTTTCATTTCATCTTGATTCCATAAGATATGTGTGACCATAATTAATTGACGTTTCTTTGTTATTGTCATCCAAATCTTCCTCATGAGAGGTTTTCGTATTTAGCGTTGCATTAAGATCATTTGCTTTATGGTCAACCTTCTTTTCAAGGGTTTTTCTTTTTTGAGCATTTTTATCCTTGGAACCGATTGACCTTCTGTGTTTCAAACGTCTTTGAGATTCATGAGCCATTGTGTTATCTATTTGGTTATTTGAAATCCTAACTAGATTTGGAGCATTAGCAGCTGGTATAGGAGATTTAGTAACTCTGTTTGTATCAGTAAATACACCAGGCAATTGATTTGCAATTTTTTGCAGGTGTATTATCTTTTGAACCTCTGTCTCATATTATTTAGTCCTTAGATCAAGATACAATAATGAAGGAACATACCATGAGATATCATTTTCTTTTTTTTTTTCTTTTCTCCCCCTAATGCTGGGAAAATTACCTCGTTAAACTGACAATCAGAAAAACATATTATAAATACATCACCCATTAAAGTTTCAAGATATCTTATGATGAAAGCTGATTCATATCCAACATATATTCCCAACCTTCTTTGAGGACTCATTTTTCTATGTTATAGTTGTACAATAGGGACGTACACCGAATACCAAAAAATTCTAAGGTGGGAAATGTTTGGCTCATTGCTAGAAACAAGTTGTAATAAAGAGTATTTACGATTTGCACTTGGTCTCACATGAATTAATGATCTAGCATGCAAAATTGTATGACCCCAAATAAACACAGGGAGTTTTGTCTTTATTTTTAGTGATCTAGCTATTAGTTATAGATGTTTGATTAACAACTCATCTAAGCCATTTTGTGTGTGTATATAAGCAACAGGGTGTTTAAGAGTAATTCCTACAGACATGAAATAATCATTAATACAATGTGATGTGAATTCACCGGTATTATCAAGTCCTACCCTTTTAATTGTGTAATTAGAAAATATGATCATAGTTTGATAATTTATGCAAGAAATTTAACAGATACTACATTACGAGTTGATAACAAAAAGATATGAGACCATCTACTTGACGCGTGTATCAAAACCATAAAGTATTTAAATGGTCCACATGGTGGATGAATTGGACCACATATATCTCCTTAAATTCTTTCAAAAAACATAGGTGATTCTTTTTCAACTTTCACAGGAAAGGCCTCGTAATTAATTTCCAAGAGAACAAGTACATAAAGGAATTTTATCTAATTGTGGGATCTTTTGATATTTTAATGGATGCTCATAAGTGTTTTTAATTATTATTCTCATCATTATAGATCCTGGATAGCCTAATCTGTCATGTCATAAGTTAAATTTTTCAGGATCACAAAATTTTTCTTTGACTCGGGCACGTTAATATGTGTATAATGTAAACCAGAATAGAGCATTGGTAATTTTTTAATATTTTATTTTCGCTTATGATATGCAGATATTTTTAAGTATCAACAGTCCTTGACTGAGTACCATATCCATTATGATATATGTTTTTTAAAACTCAACAGATTTCTCGTTGGTTTTGGGTAATATAAAGCATTTTTTATTATAAGCTTTGTACCACTAGGTAATGCTAAATTAGACATCCCACTCCTTCTATCACGTCTGTAGGACCTGATATTGTATTAACAATTCTTTTTGTTGGTTCATAAAAATATCTTTAGATCTAACTAGTATAGTGTGCATGGCTCCACTATCCGATATACATATATATGCTTCACTTGTTTGATCTTGTGCTCCAGCGATATTCATTTTAATCTTGAAAGTATAAAGAAAAATAATAAGTAAATAACGGTGATATTATTATATTTTAACAAGAACTTTATTTAATCGAAAGAAAAAAAACATTACATGAAGAAAAAGACATAATTAAAGATAGTTATAATAAGAAAAACACTTAATTTTTACATATAACTATTGTGGTCAAGCAACATTTGTTCCAGAGTTTCACGTCAAGATTTGCAGTGTTCAGCTCAACGTTAAGATCATCAAAGTTATCCACATGGTTCACTTCCTTCTGTTTTCTTTCAATAAAGGCTTGGTATGGTTCACATAGATGTGGAGATGTACGACAAGCTTTGACAAGTGATTTGTGCTTTCACATCTAAAACAAAAAGTGCCATTATTTCTAGATCTATCAGCTTCATTCTTTTGTTGTGTTGGTTGAAATTGTTATTTATGGAGCGTGATAATTGGTTGTTCTTTGATTTACACCACGGCAATGTCCACGGCCATGGCCAAGTCCACGACCATAAAAGTTACCTTGGTAATTGTTATTACCTTTAAAAGAATGGTTGGACCATTAGGATAACTTTTATATAAAAAAAACCATGACTATGGCCTCATCCCCACCTTCTTCCAGAGTTTTTAGTATCATTTTTAGTAGAAACATTTGCTTTTTGGAATCGCTAGTGATCTTGTGGGATGAGTTTCATGATTTTTCATTAAAAGCTTGTTATTTTTTTCTACTACGAGGATAAATAAATTTAGATCAGTATATCTTTTAAACTTTGGCAACCTATATTGTTGTTGCACATTTATATTTGATTCATGAAATATGGAGAAAGTTTTCTCCAACATATCTTCCTCGGAAAAATTTTGTCCATAGAATCAGAGGGTAGAGCGCATTCAAAACAACATAGGTGCACTAATTTACCTTTTTGAAATCTTGAAACCTGAGATTGTTCCATTAATCTCTAGCAGTGGGAAGTAACACTCCCCTTTGATGATCAAACTTGTTTTTTAAATCTTTCCTCAAAACGTATGGATCTTTACAATTTGAATACTCAAATTGTAACATCTAGTCAATGTGTTTGTGGAGGAAGTCATTGGATTTTGCCTTCTCTTGTTCTTGGTAATTATTTCCAGTTGTCGTTTCCAAAACATCCATTGATTTGAGATGTTTTTTAACATGTGTCATCCATGGCATATAATTATCTCCGGCGCTATTAAGAGCCTGAAATTCAAGTTTTGCGATGTTCGATATTTTTGTTTGCTAAACAAAAATTAAGCAAATTGTAAGATGATTACTAGAATTCATATAAAATATTACGATACAATAGAGAGATAGAGCTATAAATAAATACAAAAACATGAAAAGTTTAAATTCTTCAGGTGGGATTTCAGCAATAGGGATAAGAATTAAATTGAGCATCATGGTTGCTAGCACTAAACGCAGATGGATCAGCTTTGAAAAATTATCTTGGATAAACTTGAGAAAAAAGTTAATCTATTTATGGTAAACGAAAATAGATTGATAGTGGTCATTTATAGTTTAAATTATAACTGTTTGCAATGGCAATGTAATAATTTACAATGGCTATATAGCCATTTATAACGACTATATAACCATCATGTGTGTGTACAACTATATATTGAGAGTAATTTTAAATAAAAGTGGATAATTATAAGATTATGTTATGAAACATGAATTTAGTTTATGAAAACAAGAGAGAATAATAACAAAAAGTTAGGATAAAAATAAGATGTTAGTACAAATAAATATTGATAAACATAATTAAAATGTTTAGTTGTATAAAAGTTAGTTGACACAAAAGGAAATGTTAGTTGTATAATTAAAGATTAAGTAAAAGTTAGATGCATAAGTAAATCTTAGTTGCATACGTAAATATTAGTTGTATAATTAAAAGTTAGATGCATAAATAATAGTTTAGATGCATAAGTAAAAGTTAGTTAACATAAAAGAAAATGTTAGTTGCATGATCAAAAGTTAGATGCATAAATAGAATTTAGTTTTTTAGTAGTCTCATAGATTATTACTTAATGAAGCACTTACCTTGATTAATGGATGACTTTGTATTTTACTGACCTTCTTGATGAAAGTTTAAGAGCTCTCATGCTGAAAACGTGTTATAATATCACAATAATTAACACAAGATTAGTGTTATAGCTTAAGAACTTAAGAGAGAATTGCAAGAGCAAGAAGAACATAAATGTATAACTTATGAAAGTGTATACAAGATGTGCATTTTCTCATCTACATTGATGTAGTATTTATATTACAAAGATCAATCATTATGGTAGATAAGTAAAACTATTTGATAGATAAATAGTATAGTAAACTTATCTACAAGTTTGACAAAGAGTTTATCCACAATTGTTAATTTATTTTAATACCAGGTACCATTTGTGTAAAATACAAAATATAATAAATCAACAACCAAACACACATCTGTTCATCCCACCTATCCCACCCCCAAATTGATCAACGACCTGAAACCCTAAAACGATTAAATCCAACCACTGCCTAACCACCACATGCTGATCACTAACTTCGAAAAATTCTTTGTGATTCCCGTTGAAATCACTTGTGTAATATATGACTATTGTAATCTGTTTGGAGTTGGTTTTTTATCCACAGATATATAGTATTGAGTCTTGAAGCAATTAAGACTTGCGTTTTGTTGGAATTGTAAGAAAAACCAGAAAAAGCTTAATTATTGAAGCATATATGGTGGCTGTGGTAGTGGATGTGGTTGTGGTTGTGGCGGTGGTGACGGTGGTGTAGACGGTAGGATAGTGATGGCAGGAACAAGAAATGGGATGGGGAAAGAGTGATATTTTTCTTAAAATTATTGTTTTATGTAACTTACAAAATAGTCGAATGAGTAGGATCAATTACATGATTGGTTCTTATGTCAAATTAATCAAAGGGTATTTTGGTCATTTTAATTCAACTTAAGAAAATATAAATGAAGTTAGTCTTAGACCACAAACTTTGTTTTAAAATTAGAAGTCAGTATTCAAATATATTAATTTTTTTGCTAGTATCCAAATTTGTTATTTTGCCCGAACCACAAAAACCATCTATGTAATTAACTATTTTTATTTATATCAAACAGATCGAATTTGGGCCAAAAAATTATAAAATGATATAAAAATTGTTAACTTAAACAAATTAAAATTATACAAATAAAAAGACTTTAATGTTAAATACTTATTAAATACTTTTATTACAATGCATATTTTCCTTCTTCAAAATGTTTTAAAATGATATAACTGGCATTTCAAATTATAAATTATATGTTACATGTACTATTTTATGTGTAAAGTTACCTGTACTTATTGTATATTAATCTTAAAAGGTTATTGTGTGTTATTATATGTTTGTCAAGTTGATAAAGTATATGGATGTATATTATATATCTATATTAGAGAAGATGGGGAATGAACAGTGTGATACCACTCTTAAAGCATTGTGTACAAGTTACTTCTGGTTTAGACACGTGTGTACAGACGTACAGTGCTCTACTGCATCCTTCTTTTCCCTCTCAACACCTTTGTTGCCGGGAGTGAGACACAAATCGATGGAAATTAACGAAGAGGGAGAATCGATGAAGATGATGGTGTTTCAAGGTTGGTGGTCGGTCGAAGTCGGTTTCTCTGGTTCCGGTGGTGACCGGAGAAGGTAACAGAGGGTCAGATACAAAGCACCCTGATCAACGATTTTCGCTATTTTGGGTTTGTTTTCAACCGATTCGTTCCATTTTAACTCAAAGAAGTAAGAAACTTCAATGGCATTACGCATTATTGCGACTTTAATGTACACCGGTAAGAGTCAAGGTGTCGAACGATGTGGTTAAATCAAAAAGATTAAAGGGGTTTCTAGGGTTCTCCAAGGAGATACCGAAAAAGTAAGGCTGAACTTTGTAATTCATGTTGCTTTATTTTTACGGAGTAGCTGTATATATAACTTTGTGCATATAATTATAGTGCTTGATGTGGTTGGGGTTTCTAAAATGATGGCAGACAAGAGTAAGAAGCAAGAGGTCGGTGAAAAAATGGAAGACAGTGCTGAGAAAAGTGACGTTGTGCTTGGAGATCCAAGATGAGCTCCAATAGGTACTTCTATTTCTTTTTATCATCGATTGATTACCTTACTTCATAAAATTTTATATAGGTTTGCTGTTCTACGTGAATTGAGAACATTTCTTAAAAGAAGAGAAACAAATATGGAATGGAGAGGTTGTAGAACCATGGAAACTTACAAAAAGATATTTGATATACCCACGTATATGTTTTTGTTATCATAGCTTTATGTTCTTATAATGCTACTACTTATTTTTCAATGATTATAGATCTATTATATTTTCATTATGGGATTTGTTATGAAGCAAATATCTTTGGTTCATGTTGATGGTGTTGGAGAAATAATAATCTGACAATTGTCTGAAATATAAGCATACAAGTATCAATATAATCAAAATTGTTATGTAATCATTTGAGACTGGAGTTGAAATATAACCACCTATGCATCTCTTATCAATGTTGAGACTGGAGTTGAATTAGTTACTTTCATTTTCATGTATAAAACAAAATTTTCTATTGAAGAAGTTGAAATTTATAATTTGTTTTAATGTTCATGTTGAATGTAGTTTATAGATTTGTATTTTGATTTTGATGACAGAGTTGTTCTTTTGAAATGAATTCAAAATGAAGAAATATAATCATATCTTTAATATTAGATCTGAGTGGTAGATATGATATTGTTTGAATTTTTTATCTCACTTCTTATCTATAATTTGTTAATTCGTTAGTAGTTTTCTTTACTTTCGATTCATATGGTTAACGTAAATGACAATCAATAGAATCTAATTGCTTAATGGTGTGATTAAGCTATGTATGCAAGTGATCTTTGACGTTTCTGACCCATTAATGCAACAAAAAGAGTCGTTTGCAAGCAAACTAAGCAAAGTAATGGTCAAACTTCCACGATATTAATGTTTCAAAGAACTGTTATAACAAGTTTTCTTTTTTATCATCCAATTTTAATCACTTTTGCAGATGAGGTAATGGCCAGCTTCAGTGATCTTTCATATCTAGCAAAATATTGCCTGTATTATTTTTTATCAACCATTTTGCAATTTGCATTACTTTTATGGACGGGTGATGTGGATGATGTAACACCCAGGATTAGTATATTAACAGTTGTTAGATATCAGTAACCTTATTTCTGTATTTAATCAAGAATGATATTTTAAGAGTTTTATACTTAATAATACACTTTTAATTTATTAAATTTTACTAAAACTAGAAAGTAATAAGTTCTTATGAGGGATATGATGTGAGTTGATGGTGTGCCTCTTTGTCAGTTTGTTGTTGGCTTCAGTAGAGCATCATGAAAATGGATTCTATAGCTTTAATGCTCATGCAAGTCCTGCTGGGATCATGAAATAAAACTGTTGGTGGCAGCAAAAATAAGATCACAAGTAATACTAATTCTAGATCCCGCCGCAACGCGCGGTGGGGACAAAACTAGTTTTAATATATTAAAAGTCAATAACGGTGTCATTATGGTTAACAGTTATAGTCATCGTTGTGATAACACCAGTATTTATAAAAAGTATATTAAATATCGCCTTCATTTCTTTCACCGATTCAATACATATATATATGGGTGGTCAATATCGATTGTAAACACTGTTGTGCATGTTTCTATATCAAACCTATATAATAAACAAGACTGCAAAATGATGATATGTTGTTTATAATAGGTTATGGGCAGATTTGTTTGAATATCAATGAGAATACTTTGATGATTCCAAATGTGTTTTATGTCCCTAATTTAGATAGCTATCTCTTATCTATGGATCGATTAATATAACAAGGATATAATGTATTGTTTTAGGGTGATAAGTGCATTATTAAAGAAAAATTTGGTAATAAAAGAGCTAGTACAAGTGAAATTAATTATGCACAATTAGACAAGGAAGAGAATGATTATTTAGAAAATTACTTTAATGCCCTTGATTTTAAAGCAAAGAGTAAATTACATTTTCGTCCTTTAAATTTGTTGTAAATTTCAAGTTTCTTCTTAAACTAAGAAAATATATTACAGTAAATATCCTTTATGTTTAAAAAAGCTTACACATTTCGTCATTTCCTCTAACGGATGTTAAATTTGTTTGTTAAAAAATTAATAAAAAACATAAATCCATCTCCTCTTTCTCTTCCCCACCCTAAAACCCACCATTTCTTCCTTCACAGTCCACCACCGCTGACCACCGCCACCTCCGGCCACAACTGCACCTTATCAACGCCAGATTCGCCACCACCTCACCCTATACCAATCAGCCACAATCTGAGGTCGTCTAGGGTTCCGACAATTTCCACCATCCCTTTTGCTTGAACCAGAGTCCACTAATGTTGGCGGTGTTATAAGCATATGCAATCGAGAGCATAGATCGAGTGGAATGGCAACCAAGTGTATTCTAAAGATTGATGTTGCAGATGACAGATATATGTGTGGGTGGTGCCTTGACTTCTGGTGTTGTAATCTATCTTCTTTTTCCACAACTAGATAGAATCATAAGCAACTTCATTATATGATTCTCTTCTGGATCACAAATAGACAAATTGGCAATCGGGTCCACTCCCACCTAACACATATTATTCTTACATTCTTTACTCAATAACCTTACCTTTTTTCAGTCACATAAAGTGGATATCTGTTGGTTAAGTTATGTGGAGTGTGCTAATTTTAAAAGCTTTCTGAAAGAAAGATGGAAGTTGTTGAAGATGATTTGTTGTCTGGAGACTTAAGTAAAATGATCTCTCTTTTGATTATGGGTGATGGTTAGAAGAGGGATGAATAGATGTTGAGACCACTGGAGCAGGGGGACGGGGAGGGAGAAGCCGGCAAGGTGAGGTGGATGTCGGAGATGGGTCGTGGTGGTGGTGTGGAAAGGATAAGCGGGTGGTCGGTTGGTCGACTTTACATTCTATCATTAATTATTAGTTCATATGTTAATTAGAAATAAAACAATAATTAACCTAAATTACATAAATAGTCCTTTAGATACGAAAAAGACCATTTTACCCTCACATGAGGGGCACATGTGCACATTTAACGTTAAAATAGACGGCCGTTAGTGGAAAGGATGAAAACTGTTACAAAATATGAACATAAAGGATGTTTACTGTAATTTCCTTAGGACGAAACCTGAAATTTACAACAAACCTAAAGGACGAAAAGTGTAATTTACTCTAAAACAAATGAAGACACACTGAAGAATTGAATACTTACAAGTTATAGGTTAAACCATCTCTTCATGAACGCATGAAAGTCCTTGATATACTTCAAGGCCACAGACTAGTTGAAATGTTCTATGACAACTTTAAGGAAGAGTTCTTGCTGAGTGCTCTATCATGAGTATTTGGAATCTAGGTTTGAGCGACCCATTCCAACACTCTTGAGCAATGGAAAAGAAATAGAGCTTTATGATCTGTTTATGATGGTGCAAAGAAACATTGGATATGAAGAAACTACAATGGGAAATTTTGGAGGATGATTTTCGTTGACATGGGTTTTGATTTCGACATGGAGTTCGAGCTTAAGGCATTATATGACCTCTATTTCAACATAATGGAATGGTGTTATGCCATCATACTTTAAAGGAAGGTTCATGTCATGGAGGATCGATTCCCACTCAACTGGACCCGCTTATGTCCAACTCGAAAGGAAACAAAGAAGATTGGAAACATGAAGTTTGAAGACCTTTATGATAAAAGGAGTATTGCATATTATTTATGTATTAAATACAAAGGACGGTGTGTGAGAGGAGGTTACTGTAGCTAACAGTACCTCCTCTCATCAACATAGTACAACTCCTATTGCGCTGCCCTCAATTTTTTTCTGCCACTACCACCACGACAGTCACGGCTACCGCCACCTCCAATTGCCACTATCCACCACCACCACCTCCAATTGCCACTAGCCGCCACTGTCACGACTCCCATCACCGCCGGCTACCTTAACAGTCATGAGCCTCCATTAATTTCAACCCCAAATACTCTCCAATAGAAGGCTTTTGTTGACCATACAATCGTTGATGGTGTTTCCGTTTGAAGAGTCATTTTGATTTGTTAAAATTATAGTAATTCTACATCCAAACATATCCTTTCATTATAATAATTCTTCTTTGTTTTCTGTTGTTTTTGCATATTTATGCTTATGGGCTTTGGGCTGGAGTGTTGTTCGTGTTGGGATGGATAGCTTTGTTCGTGGGCTAATGTTGGGCTGCAGCTGTCTTCTAGTTTGTGCGCTATTTAGGGTTGTTGTGGTGTTCGATCTAATTCATTCAGATCTCATACCAACACGCTCCCACTCTCAAGAAACATTCTTCTTTTAGGGTTTCAACACAACGTTGATTCCTATTGATTCTTGGTTATCTTGTTCATAATATTTGTCACAAATCATCGCAGTAATGATTTGTGATTAGTTCTTCTTGTTGCTGAGTTTTTGAACTTGTAATTTGTTTGACTTTTGATTGTTGCTTTGTTTAGTCGGTTATACTTTCTGGTTTTGTGACATGGTATCAGAGCCGAAGACTCTGGTCGATTGGAACATCTGATTCTGGATTATTGCTCCGCTAATTAGTGTTACTGGTTATCTCAATCTAGGGTTTCACAAATCGGAAACCCTATTTTTCGTTGGTCTCAATGAAGGCGACTCTGATAACCGTGGTTCTTTGACTCGTTGGTCTGGTATTAAGGGTTTTTCCTCCAAACCCTTCTTGTTTGTTTAAATCTACAGCTGGAGGGTGAAAAGGGTCTAGAAACTTTGTTTCTCGCATCGTTTACTTTGGGTATCTCTGGAGTTTTTCTAATTAATCGTTGCAATCCTAAGTGAAGGTTACAGTGGTTAATCCTGCTTTGGAATACCCTTTATAGGGAGCCCCTACTATAAGATCCTTCTAAATCTTCTCATTCTTTGTCTTGTTCATTTTCTAGGCATTATTGGTCGGGTTAGGAGTACCAGATCTAGTGTATTCTTCACAGGGAGTGTCTCCTCCATGTCTTCTGTGTTGTATCTTTGTATTTGTTATCTCTTCTTGTGCATCACTTGTGTGTTATTTTTATATGTGCTGCACTATAACAGCCTGGATTAACCCTTGATCTGCCAACTTGATTGGTGTGAAAACCTGGATCTAATCCTTACTGTTTTATCTGTGCATGTGATTGTGTGCCCTCACTCTTATTTATGGGATTATGGTTGTGTTGAACCCTGATATGATCCTAGTTAGTAAGATAGAAGCTAGCGACCCATTGTATCTTTATCCCAGTGACACCAGTGGTCTAACTGTTACTACTGTTAAGTTAAAAAGAACTGATAATTACACTATTTGGGCTACTTTATTGAAACTAGCCCTACAAGTGAAAAACAAAATTGGTTTTATAGATGGTTCATGTAAAAACTCAACTACTGATAATGTACTGGCTAGTCAATGGGAGAGATGCAATTCGGTTGTCCTTACTTGGATTTTAAACTCTATGTCTGAGGAACTGTATGTGGGACAAGTGTTTTCTAAACTTGCTTCTGAGGTCTGGACAGAACTGAAGGAAACTTACAATAAGATTGATGGGCTAGTGGTTTTTAGTTTATATCAAAAGATAAATTCATTTTCACAAAATGGAAGTACTATCTCAGAATACTATCATAGACTAAACTCAATGTGGAAACAATTTGACAACATGTTACAACTTCCTTCATGTACTTGTAAGGCCTCAAAAGAGTTTAAGGATTTTAATCATATGATCAAACTTTTCCAGTTTCTCATGGGACTTGATGATGTTTATCAGCCTGTGAGAACCAACTTATTGACCAAAGAACCTCTCCCAACCTTAAAAGCTGATTTCTCAATTGTGTCAAGAGAGGAATCACATAGAAATGTTAATGTGGCGTCTAAAAGCAATCAAAATATAGGGTTCGTCTCTAAAACAAATCAATTCACCGAAAACAAAAAGAAATTTAGTAAAGGTCCTAATCCAAATTTAAAGTGTACACACTGCAATAAGATAGGACACACAGTTGAGAGATGTTTTGAGTTAGTTGGTTATCCTCAAAATAATAAACAACGGGTAGGTCAAAACTTTAGTCAAAGTTCAAAGGGAAATAACTCCGGTTCTAACAAGACTCGTACAACAAATTCTGCTACTCTTTCACCTGTGACAGCTCTTACAGCTAATCAGATCTCAAAACTGTTAGGGTTGATAAATGAAAATTCAAATGACATCCCATAAAGTTCCAATATTGGCGGTAATAGCTTTTGTTCTTATTTTCAAAATTTTCAAAATTAACCGGCTTTTAGCTTCTCTTCTGACTTAAACACAAAATCTACAACCGGTTGGATCATAGATTCAGGGGAAAATCAACACATGGTAATGAGTGATAAAAGTGTTTTTGATCAAATAAATGTTTCGAAGTTTAATATCATAGTGAAGCACCTCAATGGAACATGTGCTTCTGTTACCAAAATAGGTAACATTCAACTAAGTGAAAAAGTATTTCTTAAAGATGTGTTTGTTGTCCCTGAATATTGTGTAACCTCATCTCTATTTTTAAACTTGCTAGAGATAACAAACTCTTTGTAACTTTTGATGAAACAAACTATTATATCCAGGATTCACTCACAAGGAGAACCCCGGTGACTGGTGAACAAATTGATGGTCTTTACTTTTGTAGGGTAGGTTCCAGGTCTATTAAAATGTGCCTAACTAGTCATGAATCCATAAATATGTGGCACCCAAGACTTGGTCATCCATCTGATCAAGTCTTGAAGGACTTAGGTAATTCCATTAAAATCAAGGTCCCTAGTAGCTCCCCTCCATGTGATGTGTGTCATAAGGCCAAGCAACATAGGGAGCCATTTCTTTTAAGTGATCACTTGTCTCATTTTATTGGTGACCTTGTTCATTTAGATGTCTAGGGTCCTTATCGTATACAAAGTAAGGAAGGGTACAAATACTTCCTTACCGTTGTCGATGACTATACAAGGGCAGTATGGGTCTTCTTAATGCACTGTAAAGATGAAGTGTTCTCTAACATTGAAAGTTTTACAAAACTATTAAAAATCAATTTGGTAAGACTGTTAAAATTTTCAATAGTGACAACGGTACTAAATTTGTGAATAAAACCTTCTCTGATTTCAATAGACAAAATGGAATAATACACCAAACCTCCTGCCCCTACACTCCTCAACAAAACGACATTGCCGAGAGGAAGCATAGACACTTGTTAAATGTTGCTCGTGCTCTTCTCTTTCAAAGTGGTATTCCCCTTAGGTTTTGGCCCGAATGTATTCTAACTACCGCTTATTTAATTAACAGGACACCCTTATATGTTCTAAGCGGAAAATCTCCGTATGATCTGTTGTTTGGTTTTTCACCCTCCCTTACACACTTAAGGTCTTTTGGGTGTTTGTGTTTCAGTACTATTTTAAATAAATCACAAAATTTGAAAGTAATGCTGAAAAATGTATTTTCATGGGTTACTCACATCAATAAAAGGGTTATAAACTGTGGAGTTAAGATAAAAAAAAAACCTTCATTTTTTCTCGCGATGTCAAATTTTATGAATCTGTCTTTCCCTACAAAGACGGGTCTTTACCAAATGAAATTTCAGCAAAAAATGGCATCTCAAACTCTCTTAATTTTTTTGACCTTTATAACACAAACACTCCAAATGATTCCTTAAGTGATTGTGATGCCTTACGTGACAAACTCCCAAATGATGATGAGAAGGTGCAAAATGATGCTTCCATTCCTCCTCAGCAGCCTGATTGCAGTCCTTAGGCTGAGAGTGAGGCTGTCCTGCAGCAGCCCTCGGCTCGGGTGAAGGTACTGGCGTGGCTAATCGAGTGAATGACCCAAATAAAGCTAATATCCCTTTTGAGGGGTCCTAATCTCAAGCTGATCAATCTGGCCTACAGAGATCCACTAGAACATCAAACCCTCCTCGAAAACTTCAAGATTTTATCATTGAAGGAAAAGTGAAATATGGGAAAGAGAAGGTTGTTAATTACTCAAATTTAGAGAGTGAAAATCTATCTTTTACATCAAGTTTAAACAAGGGTTTAGAACCTACAGGAAGCTTCCTTTGATTTGAATTGGGTAAATGCGATGAATGATGAAATGGCTGCCTTAAATAGAAACAACACCTAGGACCTTATTGACCTACCCCCTAATAGAAAACCTATTGGTTGTAAGTGGGTATTTAAAATTAAATACAAAGCAACAGGTGAGATAGAACGATACAAGGCCCGGTTAGTGGCCAAGGGGTATAACCAAAGGCCAGGGGATTGACTTTGATGAAACATTTTCTCTTATGGTTAAAATGGTCATTGTTAGAGTTATTCTATGTTTAGCTGTTCAATTTGATTGGCCTCTCTAAACTTGATGTAAATAATGCTTTTTTATTTGGAAATTTAAATTAGGATGTATATATGACTCTACCGAAGGGTATTTTTCCAAAAATGACTCTTGGGTGTCTAAGCTAAACAAATCTCTCTATGGTCTCAAGCAAGCACCTCGTATGTGGAATGAAAAACTCGTAGGGGTGTTGCTTGAATTTGGTTTTGTTCAAAGCAAAACAGATTATTCTCTCTTTATAAAAATTCAAGAATCTGGCATGGTCTTTGTGCTGGTGTATGTGGATGATATTATGGTAACTTGAAATGATGCTAATGAAATTAGAAAAGTTAAAGAATTATTAAATACAAAATTCATGATCAAAGATCTTGGTTCTCTTAAGTACTTTCTTGGTTTTGAGGTCAATAGGACTAACAAAGGTGTGTGTTTATCTCAACGTAAATATTGCCTGGAATTACTGTTAACACTCCTTTAGAACAACATCATCTTGTTTCTGCCCAATGTAAAAAGGACACCACCTTGTTGCAAAATATTACTAAATATAAAAAATTGATAAGGAAACTTATATATTTATAACACACCCGGCATGACATATCCTATTATGTTCAATTTTTGAGTCAATATATGCATTGCCCTACTATTTCTCATTTTAAACTTGCTTTGCGCGAGATATCTAAAAAGGGCTCCAGGAAATGGGCTTCTGCTCGGCAAAGGTCAGTCTCTTAATCTTGTTGCTTGTGCTGACTCAAACTGGGGTAAGTGTACTGATACTCGAAAATCTGTTACAGGCTTTTGCATTTTTCTTGGAAATTCTCTTATTTCTTGGAAAAAAAATAACAAAACACCATATCTCGGTCTTCTACTGAGGCAGAGTACCATGCTACGTGTACTGCCACCTGTGAGGCAATTTGGGTTAGCAATCTGTTAAGAGAATTGAGTTTTAATGTTCCTTTACTATTAAACTTTTCAGTGACAATAATGCTGCTCTGTCCATTGCTGCGAATCTAGTTTTACACGATAGGACGAAGCATTTTGAAATTGATATGTTTTTTCTACGTGAAAAAATTTCATTAAGCTTTATTAAAACTATTTCTACATCTTCTGACCAACAACCAGCTGATATTTTTACTAAAGGATTATTTCCTTCACAACATGGATTTCTTTGTAAAAGGTTGCACATGTATGATGTGTTTGGATATTGAATTATGGGGATATTGAATTATAATAATTCTTCTTTGTTTTCTGTTGTTTTTGCATATTTGTGCTTATGGGCTTTGGGTTGGAGTGTTGTTCGTGTTGGGCTGGATAGCTTTGTTTGTAGGCTGATGTTGGGCTGCAGCTGCCTGCTCGTTTGTGCGCTATTTAGGGTTGTTGCAGTGTTCGATCTAATTCATTCTAGTCTCATACCAACACGCTCCCACTCTCAAGAAACATTCGTCTTTTAGGGTTTCAACACAACGTTGATTCCTATTGATTCTTGGTTATCTTGTTCAAAATATTTGTCACAAATCATCGCAGTAATGATTTGTGATTAGTTCTTCTTGTTGCTGAGTTTCTGAACTTGTAATCTGTTTGACTTTTGATTGTTGCTTTGTTTAGTCAGTTATACTTTCTGGTTTTGTGACATGATTTGTTAACGATCCGCTAGAAACGACGCATGCAGTCTCTGAGCCATTACATTTAGAACCAGCTACATCACTGCATGTCGCCATCTTCCTCTTTGTCCATCTTCTTTTCTTCTCTCTATATGGATCTGTGGGTGTCTTTCTCTCTTTAGAATGGATAAAATTACACAAATATGAGATAGGATGAGAGAGAAGATAGGTTCACAAAGAGAAGTGATCCTTTGTTTTGTTGTTTGAAACTCAAAACAACATGTTGGCTTTCAGTTGTGTGCTCGCAAGACAAAATTAGGTCTTTTGAAGCCCCTTAAGGCAGAGGAGTAAAGCCAGAAAATGAAATGAAAAGAAAACAAATTAGACTGTTCATAACGCTACAACTCATTCTTCCCACAAACAGCCCTAATCAGCATGCCACATCAGTTTTCCACTCACCTTCACCCATTCTTCCCACAAACACTTTTTACTCCCCAATATTTTCCTTCCCACAAACACCTTTATTTTTTCACATCATATTTTCTTTTTTTTATTTACTTTAAATAAAAATATTTAAATTATTGTAAATATATTTAATTAAAATAAATAATAGAATTAAATATCAAATGAACAAGTTAAATACTTAAATTAAATAATTCTAAATAAGAAAATAATAAAATTAAACCGCAACTACATTATAAAATAGCCGTTATAAATAAAACAAAAAGATTTTAAAAAATAAAAAAATAAACTCTAATTAATTAGTTTAGTATTATAAACATAAAAAAATTAAAAATATTTTTATTTAATTAACACATTTTAATTAAAATATTATACTTAAATTATTATTTTAATTAAAAGATTTTAAAACATTTTAATTAAAAACATTTAATTTAAAATTATTTAAAATCATTTTATAATAGTGGGGCCCACCACTATATTTATATTTTAGAAATAATTTTATAGGGGTAGGGCCCACCACCATCTCTTCTTCATCCGCTCTTACCCACGAATCCCCCACCTCCATCTCCTCTCCCCCATCGCCGCCCTCCCGGCGGGCATGGTCCACGTCGGCGACGGCCGACCACGGGCGTCGCAATGAGGATAGTCTTATGGCAGTGGGCTTTTCTGGGAGAATGAGAGAGAGAGAAAGAGAGAAACATGAGAAGATAGAGATTGTGAATTCGAAAAAGTAAAGAGTGTGTATCTCAAATGTTTAAAAATAGTACTTGAATTGGTTTCGACACGTTTACTGTTATTTTTATTTATTTATTTTGGTTTTAACTCTTTCATTATACATAAGGTTACTATTATTTTATTTATTTATTTTTTGTTTTAACCTTTTCATTTACATAAAGTTTATACTTCTGTCATAACATTAGTCATGATTTATACGAAATACTATGAACAAAAAATTTTATATATGAGTTACTTACATGAAAGGACCCTGTGGTTAAGTCTGTTTTCACTTTCGGTCCCCAAGTTTGAAAAACTACAAGGTCGGTCCACAGGTTTGACAAAACGTAACACAAATGGTCCTCGTAATGGATGGCCGTTATCTTTTTCTGTTAAATTTTTTTAAATGACCAAAACACCCTTGAATAACACCATTACCACTAACCCTCAACCCTAACCCACTTTCTTGTTCCACAACACCACCACAACAGCCCTTTTGCTCGACCCACCACCACCGTCAATAACAAGAGCATAAACCCCACGAGCTCCTACCACTATCTCCATCATCGAAACCTCGGCCGACCACCAAACCACTACCCATCTTGAATTAGAAATCATTCCTTAAACCTAAATGTAACACTCTGAGACACAAATTCAAACCCACAAAACTATTAATTCGATCCATAATATTCAAATATATGCATAACTTATTTAAATTTGAAGAACTAACTCTCATGGTGGATATGGGTTTTGTGCACCATATAAAATCAAAACAAACAGAGTGTACAAAATCAAGAAACAAATTATAAACCCAAAAGAGGAATTAGATGCGCAGGAACCAACCGAGCACCAATTGGAAATCTCCGACGATACGTGGGGAGACGATAATGACGAGGCGGCGGTTGGCTAACAGTCGGAGTTAAGCTGAATATGGCGATGATGAGGGAGAGGGTGGTGGGCGGTGGTGTGTTGCGGTGCGATGGTGGTGATGGGAAGATGGTGATTCAAGGAGGGAGATGCCACCAGTAAGATGAAGAAGAAAATGTGGTGGTGGTGAGGCAGCCGCCGGTGGTGGGGGAGACGGTGGTGGCTGGCGGTGGTGGCGGTGATAGTCTAAGTAGGGTGTATGTATATGTAGTTATATTAAAATTATTAATTTTTAAAGGTAGGGATATTTTAGACATTTTACAGGCATTTAACGGAAAAAGATAACGGCCATCCATGACGGGGACCATTTGTGTTGCGTTTAATTTGTCAAACATGTGGACCGACCTTGTAGTTTTTCAAACCTGGGGATCAAAAGTGAAAACAGACCTAACCACAGAGACCTTTCATGTAATTAACTATATATATATATATATCAACCATACCTTTTTGATATGTATACTTTTTTTGTTGTATGTATTATTATTGTTTATGTAGTTTTTCTTTTAGATTTTTTTTACGTTTATTTAGGTAGGTTTTTTAAGAGAATTGAAACAATTTATTTCTTAAGTGAACATCGGCGAATGCAATAGTAAACTCCCGCAGCAAAACGCGGATACAATTTCTAGTTAATATTAAAAGGTTACTGTGTATTATTAAATGTTTGTTAAGTCAGTAAAGTATGTGGGTGTATATTATAAATATATTAAAAGTCGGGTGTCATTAGGGTTAAGAAGTAATATAGTCATGCATGGTTGTGATAACACTAGTATCATGAGACGGTGCCTCCATCTTTTTCATCGATTCACTATGTATCCATATGAATCAATATGGATTGTAAACGTTGTTGTGCATGTTTCTTTATCAAACTTGTATAAATTAAACTTCTATTATAAGTACGAATTGTTGTTAATCTTTGTTCTTAAGATATACTCCAGTTGATCATCGTATCGTTTGAAGGTTTCTTGATTCCAACAATAATTTTATCATTTACAAGTAAAAATTAACCAAAATTGTTATTCGTTTATCACTGACATTCCTTAATAATTAATTGATTATAGCATGCTTACATGAACCATTACCATGCAGGTGTTTTGGCAACCAAAGCTTTTGATTTATTGAATGTTCAAATCTATTAGACTTAAGATTCAATTAAATAAGCACACAACGGTAAGCGTTTGATTCTCTCTAATAGAGCTTTTTTATTCAAATTATATTTCTAATGCTTTTCTAACATAACCTTATGAACATCAGCTGTACAGCGTAAGCTGCACCTGATCTTATTGTTTAGCGGGGTATTGACGGGGTTTCGTGAGTTTTCTAGTAACGAGTTCTCATGGTTAAAAGAAATGAGACTATTACTTCGAAGTTTACCACTAGTCATGTTGTTTTGTTTTGGTTATGGGCTTATGGCCTTGGACAGCTTAGATTTTGCATAATAATCGAAGTGTTGTGACCTGCATGCATGCAATTTTTGTGATTTTGGAAACACAACAAAGTAACATTTTGGTAAACATAATAAAAAAAAAAAAAAAAAAAACTTAGCATGCTAATTCGAACTTACTGAATCAAGGGTGCTACAAACTCATGTAGAGGTTTTAATGTTTTATCCACCCGAATATATTGTATTTGATTCGTCTAAACTTCTACAAGCTTTTTTAATTTAGATGTCCAAATCTAGAATCGCGTTCTCTGATCGATCAAGTTATACATAACTCGAACATCTATATTGTAAAAGTTATTAGTTGATCATGCTTCGAAGAAGGCTTGGGCTTTAGTAAAGAAAAAGGCTTGAAGATTTAGGTTAAAAAGATTAATGGTACAAATATGCGATAAGTGGCGTAGAGTCAAGCATCAATCCGGGATTGAACCAGTAATAAAATGAGCCGAGCCAACGTGACTTGATTAAATACCGGGGATATCCTCTTGACTCGTTTCTACTAGAGCAAGCTCGTGATTTTACGAGTTATGATTTTATTTTTCTAGGTTTTGATGATTTTTTTTATTGGGCAATTGTATTGTATCTATGCTCTCCCGAACCCCTGGCCCAGTCTTGGTGTCCCTTACCCTTACTCATTCTGATGGTCCGTTAATGAATTATTAAAAGAATATTATTAAATTAGGCACCGTTTCTTGAAACTAATTCCACCTTCAAAAGGTATGTAATTAAATTGAAGATAGCCTAATTATTATTTATTATGTTTACCAGAAGTCTAAGAAGAATTCAAATACACGTCACTTTTATATAGAGAAGATATCATATCATTAAAGCACTAGGTCATGAGTTAAATTAAACATGTATATCATTGTAAGGAATATGTTTGAAAAATATATTTCTCAAACTCATTAAACGTTTATTATTATTATTATTATTATTATTATTATTATTATTATTTTAATAGCAATCCATATTATACATAAAGACCAGTGGATAGTGTCAAGATACACTTACACCACAAGTTTTAAAGATATAAAAAAACATAGACTACGCCAAAATAACAACAGCAACGAAACTCTATGCTAAAAATACTCCAACCCACCAAATGAGAACCAGAACTAAACTAACCAAGAGTCCATGATCTTTATCTCGAGAAAATCGTAAAAGGCAAACTTGAGAGGTAGCATGGCCTTAAAACGAAGGCTTGATGTTGATGAAATACAATTATTTTCCATGATTAGACCTTTCTCCAATTTTGAAGACATCCAAGAACCCATTAGATGTACCAAAACCTCTCCATCTCCATCAAAAGCCTTAATTGAGAAAGCTTTATGAAACTTTGAATATAAAATCCATGAAGTAGACTTAATCTTAAGGCATTTGATTTTTTATTATTGTTATTATTTATTTTTTTGTTTAGAGACATTAAAAGGCTCCAAGAAGATAAGAAAACACAAGAGAAAATAGCCTCTCAGAATAAAATAAACACGCACAAACCTGAGAAAAACAAAACCACACAAAAGGATAGCATCAATGCAGCACATAAAAGAATGAATAGACGTTTATTTTATATCATCTACCATTTTTGCCATTGACAAAGGCTTGTTAAACACCTTTTAATTAATTTAAAAGAAAAAGGGTCTCATGTTTATTAATTTGGTCTTTTAGTTTAGGGGTAAAATAGTTTTTTTACAATCACTTAACAGAAAAACTTAACAAAAGTTAATATCAATAATCAATAGTATGACGATTTGACAAACAGTTAGTACCAATAGTATATATTCTTAAAAGTTGAAACCAATACTGTAATATGATCATAACATATAGACCAATGGTGTAATTAACTCTAAATGTTTTTGAGAAATAAATATACCTAATATGACCTCTTGTGGTATGGAGATTTCTAGATCTTGTTTTTTGTTTTAAATTCCATAATCATGTTTAATTAATATTGGGTCTTTAACGAGTCTTATTATCCTTGTCTTTGTTTATGTCTTGCGTTGGAACAAATTACCCACTCAATTATTAGAAGTAAAAATTTAGAAACTCAAAATATCCCACATAATGTTAGAGAGCACTTTTATGATGAATGCGTTAGCTTTTGTTCCTTAGACGATCACAAGATACAAGTACGAAAATAATCATCAAAAAATAAGATATTGTTTGTAAAATCATATACTTTTTTTATTTTTCTAGACGTTTTGTATCAAGTCCACATAATCGAAAACAAAACACATGAAATTTAGATCTTTCCAAACACGTTTATTGTAATAAGAAAAATTACTCAAAACCTTAATATAATAGTTGATACATAACCCTATTCATCGGCTATGTGTGATTAAGAGTTAGAGATACAAACATATTCATACTAGGAGAATAAATACAAACTAATTTAAATCTTCTAGTCTTTATCTTCATCTAACCATCTTGTAGATGATCTCTATCTACTTCTTTCGATCAAATCGACTTATCTAACCGGGAATTAAGCTTGCAACAGTCACTCCCTTAATTCTCGGTTTGATTTCCCAAGATCTTCAACTCAAAGCAGCTCCTTTTCTACAACTTCATATGTCCTAACGGTTTAGTTAGTATGTCAACCCGTTGATGCGTATCATTTATTTGCTCAACTTTTACTTGCCCTTGCTCAACACATTTTCGAATAAAACGGTACTTCGCATGGATGTGCTTGCTCCGTCTGTGAAATATCGGGTTCTATACTAAATCCAAATCTGATTTATCATCAATCATAAGTGTCCCTTGTTCTTTTATACTCGTTGATTCACTTAGCAACCCTCGAAGCTAAATTCATTGACATGCACTTGACGTTGCTGCCATGAACTCGGCCTCGTATGAAGAGAGTGCAACCATTGGTTGTTTTTGTGAACACTAAATGATCGGCGCATTACTAAGATAGAATACATGACCATTTGTGCTCTCCTCGTGCGAGTAGAAAAAACGAAACCCTAGTTTGATCAGCGATCACTCTGACCTTTTGTGTTTAGATAGTTTTTTTACCGTCTCCACCCCAAATCATAGAAGTGGGCTAAAACAAATAAAATTTTAATGGAAATTTATTATGCTTAAAATAACTAGAATGTTCATGAATTTGTTAATGGGCTAATGTATTTATGTGTTTAATAAAGTGTATAGGGGTTTTTTAAAAATACATATAATATAAAAAAAATTTAAAAATTCCGGGCCTTTAAGGAGATCAAGCCTGGACATTAATTAAATAAAATCGTCAAACTTACTTCGTATTGTTATGAATTTCTTTTTAATTAGTTTATCTGTAACCTAAATACATAGATACACGATAGAAATGAATGTGCGTAAAGTTCCACTTACCAAGTTGCAAAAAGGAGTCTTATCTTTTGGTACCGATTGATTGTCACAAGTCAATACTTTATATGGGAAAAACATTTAAAATAAAACACACTAGTTTGAGAAATATTATTTTATATAGGTTTTATAAATATCAACCTTAATATGCTACCTCTAAAAATTAACCATTCTATTGAAAAAATTTAAAAGTGTTATTTTCTGTAAACGATAACTTTTAAAGTAAGAAATAGTTATGATATATGAGTCCCGTAATAAGATATAATATGAGATGGTACCTTCAAATTGATTTTTTTTCTAATCTAAGCTCTTGGTCTTGGTGTGTTTAAAAGTTTATCTTTTTTTTTTTTTTTTACTTTTAACTATTATTACTTTCTATTTAAAAGGCATTTAGATGAGTAGTAACTTGCGACCTATTTAAAAGCAGACAACTAAATATATGTGTCTTGCGTTAGTTTATTTACGGACATTATTAGTAAACTAACTAAATAAATATCGACCAAATATATTAAATTTTTAATTTTAAATTTCTAACAAAAAAAAATTGTCCTAAAAAGGCTAAGTTACTCGACCACTGACTTCTAGACGGGAAAGAATACCGATACGTGTCGGATAGGGTATCAATGTAAACAATTTACACCTAGAGTGAACAATTGGGAGCGATTTAATTATGCCTAGAAGGGGACAAATAAGACCAACATACGCGTTTAATGTACTTTTTACACTAAATATTGATCAATTGTTTGTGTAGATACTCCCACTAAAATGTGTAACCAGTTTGGAAGGCTAATATTCGTGGTCAAAAGATATTTTGAATAATATTCATATTGACTAAATTAGCACTCAACATGTCAATTTTGATTTTTTTTTTGTCTTTATACCTTAACTAGTATTAAGCTTCCCGTGTTGCGGCGGGGACGTAAAACAATGCCAAGTAGCACCAATATCACACCACTGTCAACGACCACCATCACCGGAAAAACTTGTATTAAAAAGAATTAAAAACGAAAAAAGTAAATCCAAATGGAAAGTAGAAGTAAAAACGTTGAACCACGCACGTAAAACATAAAATATAAAAAAATAACTAAGTCGATCTAGAATCCGCAAGTTGCGACGGGTATGTTAAACGGAAAAAAGTAGGCGTAACAACATTGAAGCACACGCACACGTTACGCCGTGTCAACTATCAAAATTTAGACCGAAATGTAAATCAAAATTTTTATAAAAGATGAAAAGTATAGAGGACGAAAGTTTAGAGTGAAAAATTATAAGTGTTAAATTGTAAAAGTATTGGGTTTAAAATAAAAAATTAAAAGATATGTACAATATTTTAGGCATATGGTACAACAACTAATGCAACAATAAGTTGATAATTAATATTATTTAAATGTATCAAATATCATTAAAACCTACTCACCATGTTTTTAATATATTAAGTGTAAAAAATATATCTATACTATATTATAATGCACGAAGGAAGGATTACGGCAAAAGTTAAGAGATTTGTAAATTTTAAGCACAAAGTACAACCAAAAAAATCAATTTAACAAAGGTAATTATGTCTTTCTAACGCTACTAAAAAATTAAAACTTTAAACTTATTTACACTTAGATCCTTATATCTTTAATTATATATAATTTTTTTCATGTTTGTTACAATATGCTTAAAAAAAAAAATTCAGTTTTTTAAATATAAAACTAACCAGAGACGAGTACCATAATGAAAAGTGTCACACGCGCCGCATCGCGCGGGCATGTTACTAGTAATAAAAAACATGTAAGCGCTAGAGCATTTTATGCCTCTATTTATTTTAAAAGCTATCTTTTAATAGTTTTAAGTGTTACTAGCGGTGTTTACAGTTTGATTTTACCTATTTTAATCTAGGTTGAACCATCAGTTATGAATACTTTGCAAAACGGTTAACGAAATCAGTGGAATTGGTTGGGTTGGCCGGGGAAACCAAAACGGTTCGATTTCGGTGTTTTAAAACTCCTTTTCTATATCAATAAAGATAGTCAGAATACTTTCAAAATGTATGCATAACCACTAAAAACGAAAAGAAAATAATAAAGGCAAACAATTAGTTTTAAATTTTAACTTGTAAACCCTGAACCAAATCGTATAAACTATAAATTAATCGTTGTCTGTCAAAATATTTTAATCTATTTTAAGAGTTTATGATGACTCACGTAACAACATCCATGATAGTTTCTTAATCAATTCAGTTAGCATCATAACAATATGAATCTCGTCAAAATTTGAGATTATTCAATCAAGATTATCAAAGTCATATTTAATTATGATATCATTTTTCTTTCCTAAATTTAATTAGGATATCTAATGGTCTACGGTGGGTCAAGGAGATGGGAGTGGAGTAGGCAAAGTAGAACTTCATTCACTAAATTCAATCAGTTTCTAGTTGAGCTCTCCAGCTGTATCGAATTCATTTCTCCACCAATAAATGTTGATTATAATTTATCACCTTTTTCTTATATAACTTATATATATTGTACTGTTAAAAAACAGTTAGGTATATCACCAGCTTTCACGTATGCATATTAATTTTAACTAAATGCATCTCAACCATCAACGTAGTAAAGAAGTTACTTTTAGTACATGTTGATCGATTCTAGTATGATTTGATCAGGATTAGCATGTGATCAATCGTAAAGTTGTAAGTCTGATTATAAGATTTTAAAAAGGACATATGCGTATGTTTATTTTTAAACTTATAAAATTAAATACTTTTTTTAATCATGCTTGAACAATACTATATATTATACATTAACTAAAAACTTATAATTTATAAAAATATACAACTCCCTTATCTTAAAATGATCATGCGTTTGTTTTAAAGTTTCCATAGTTAGTCTTTAGGGTGGAGGGGAACTCTCATCACACACACACACCACACTATATACACATAAACCCACTAATCAAATTTTATCATGTCATATAATATCACATACTCAAATTTGGGGTTGTGGTGTTATCATACCATGCCATGCTACACCACACACACAAACAACAAACAAAAACGCACGATGAGTACATGACGTGGAAACTGGAATTTGTGACGTGAAGGGGGGCGACGCCGAGGCTCGCCGTGGCCTCACGGCGCCCACACCCCCTCCCCTCTTATGAAAGAAACTCTTATAGAAACAAAACAACCAGATCTCCACACCATCATATCCGCTGAATTATGGTTTCCACACAATGTAAATTATTATTTAAATCATATTTTAAATAAAATATATTATATAGATTTCTTAAGTTTATTTTATTGTAATTATACTATATTAGATTTTAAAATTATATTCAAAATATTTTCAATACCAAAAAAACTAGCGTCACATTAACTTACAATTATAAAATAAATAATTTTTTGAGTAAATTACACGGATGGTTCCTGAGGTATGCACGTATTGCAACTTTAGTCCCTACTTTCAATAAATTACAAATGAGGGCCTAAACTATGTAAAAAATGCAAGCTGACGGTCCCTGACACTAACAAAAGTTAAGTTTCTCTGTTAGTTTTTTTAAAAGACCAAAATACCCTTTTGTTTTTATCCTCTTCTCCACATTCAACACCCACCACCGCCTCCTCTACCCTCAACCCACCGCCGCCGTCATCGTCGCCTCTACCCTTAACCCACCACCACTGTCGTCGCCTGCACCCTCAACCAACCACCAACGTTGCTGCAACACCCTTAACCCACCATCACCGTAACTGCCTATACCCTCAACCCACCACCGCCGCTAATTTACCCTCAAACCACCACCACCATCGCCGCCTGCACCCTCAAACCACCACCAACGTCATCTCCTGCACCCTCACCCCACCTCGACAATCGCCTCTACCTTGAACCCACCACCAACATCGCCGCCTACACCCTCAACCACCACCACCGTCGCCGCCAACACCCTCAACCACCACCACCATCGTTGCTTACACCATCAGATCTGAATAGAGAAAGAGAGGTGGCGTTATGCCCGGTGGTATCAAAAGAGAGAGAGAAAAAAAAAAGAGAAAGAGGAAGAAAGAGATAGAGAGAAGAGGAGAGAGAGAATGGGGAAGAGTGAGAGAGAGACAGAGAGATTTAGGCCAATGGTAGTGCATGATTTCTTATATGGTGGTGGAGATGTGGTGGTGACTGTGATGAAGATGAAGATGGATGAAGAAGATGAAGATGGATGAAGAAGAAGAAGATGAAGGGTAGGGTGAAATATGATGGGTGGAGGTAAGTTTGATTATATTTAGAAATTATTATTTTTTAAATTTAAGGGTATATTGGTAATTTTACATTGACTTAACAAGGAAACTTAACCTCAGTTAGCGTCGGGGACTGCCAGTGTGCATTTCTTACATAGTTCAGGCCCTCATCTGTATTTAATTGAAAGTTGGGACTAAAGAAACAATACGTGCATACCCTAGGGATTATCTGGCTCGTGAGATAATATCTATTACTCTTGTACGGAACCTTTGGGCATTAGGCTAACACGTCCAGAAGAAAAACTCGTACATCAGTCCCGAACCTAACACCACTCTTATAAGAAAACTTAAATAATACCATGTTTTTTCCTAATATGTTTATTAAAAAAAACAAAAATAAAATATAGAGTAAATTAAAAGGTCCCTGGGGTATGCACGTATTTCAACTTTAGTCCCTACTTTCAATAAATTACAGATGAGGGCCTAATCTACGTAAGAAGTGCACGCTGATGGTCCCTGACACTAACAAAATTTAAGTTTCTCTGTTAGTTTTTTTAAAGGACAAAAATACCCCTTTGTTTTTATCCTCTTATCCACATTCAACTCCCACCACTACCTCCTCTACCCTCAACCCATCGCCGCCACCGTCCCCGCCTGCACCCTCAACCAACCACCAACGTTGCTGCAACACCCTTAACCCACCATCACCGTCATTTCATATACCCTCAACCCACCACCACCACCGCTACCTTTACCCTCAACCCACCACCACCGTCGCCGCCTACACCCTCAACCCACCACCAACGTCTTCTCCTGCACCCTCAACCCACCTCGGCAACCGCCTCTACCTTGAACCCACCACTAACATCGCCGCCTACACCCTCAACCACCACCACCGTTGCCACCAACACCCTCAAACACCACCACCATCGTTGGTTATACCATCAAATCTGAAAAGTGAAAGAGAGGTGGCGTTATGCCTCGTGGTCTTAAAAGAGAGATAGAGATAGAGATAGAGAGAAAGAGATAGAGAGAAAAGAAAAGGGAGAAGGGGGACGAGAGAGAGAAAGACTTAGACCAATGGTAATGCATGGTTTCTCATATGGTGGTGGAGAGGTGGTGAAGTGGTGGTGGTGATGGTGATGAAGATGAAGATGAAGATGAAGATGGATGAAGAAGATGAAGATGGATGAAGAAGATGAAAATGAAAGAAGAAGATGAAGGGTTGGGGTGAAATGTGGTGGGTGGGGGTAAGTTTGATTATATTTATAAATTATTATTTTTTAAATTTAAGGGTATGTTGGTACTTTTACATTGAATTAACAGAGAAACTTAACCTCAGTTAGTGTCAGGAACTACCAGTATACATTTATTATATAGTTCAAGTACTTATCTGTAATTTATTAAAAATAAAAACTAAAATTGTAATGCGCATGTTCAGAAAGTATCCGTGTAATTTACTCTGAAATATAAAAGAAATGATGTTTAATATTCTCACATCTGGTATAATAAGAAACGTTGTCTCTCACATAAATGATAAAACCTGTTGGTTTCTCCCAAAGTGAGGTCTCCGATTTAGGGTTCCGGCGAGCGATTGAAGGATGGGTGGAGGAAACGCACAGAAGTCGAAGACGGCCCGTGAAAGGAATCTGGAGAAAGCAAAAGCTGCTGCGAAAGGTACCTACCCTTTCCTTTCTATCATATTCATTCACTCCTAGCCTCCTAATTATATCACCTCATCTCTTGTTTATTCAGGTAGTCAGCTTCAGTCCAACAAGAAAGCTATGAACATTCAGGTTTCTTTTCAGCTTCTTGTTTTTTATTAACTCGCTTCCTGCCCATCAAATGGCACCTCTGCTTAGATCCCAATGATTTAGGAGCTTTGTATAGAATCTGTTGATTACTGAGTTATCAAAATCTGTCAACTAAATGTGTCATTCACAAAGGTTAAGTATAGAATCTGAAGAACATAACATGTGCTCAAAGTCTTTAATAATGTCAATAATAAGATGGAAGGAGCAAAAGCTTACCACTTTCGTATAGGAGGCGCAGTTTATTTATATTTCTCATAAGTTTCTAGCATCATTTACCCAAAAGTTAGGCACAAATAAGCTTTATATATGGTTTGATATCTAAACAACCTATATATACAACCTCAAAAGCCTACTGCACAGCTTCCTGATACACAAATCCATCTGCTGTACAGAAAGTGTGACTTAAGACTGCGCAAGGCCTTAAAAGAAGGCCTCGTTTGTATCTTTGTACAACATGCGCCTCACCTAGTCTAAAGCAAGTACCCTCGCCTCAAGCGTTGCCTCGCGCCTGAGGTGTGTTTTTTAAAACCTAGATTTTGGACATCAATGTAAATGGTAGATGACTATGTAAGAGAGGTTCTTTCATTTGGCCAAACTACCTCATCATGACTACACATTCATCTCTTGCAAGCACTTACATGGAGTACCCTAGATATGTTTAATGTTCAGCTATTTGTGTTCTACTTGCATCCTTTTTCTGAGGCCTCTAAGTAATTTATACGTTGCTCTTTCTCTTGTAATCACTCATTTAGAGGCATCGTACCGTCCACGCCACGCTGTACAGTCCTTTTCTATTGTAATAACCAACTTAAAGTCTTTGTTTAGTTATTTGTGTTCTAGGTGCATTTCTTTTTCTTTTATAACCGCCTACTTAGAGACCTCATGCTAGTGTTAGTGTTTATCTCTAGTAAGCATTAAAATCTGGACAGTAAATAGTTTTTTTTGCCATACTGATATTATTGGTGGTAATTTTTTTGCAAGTGTTGCCACCGTTCTCAATAATATATTTAGCATGGTGGTCTCCACCTTATTGTCGTATATGCAGACCTTGACCCTTCAAGGTTCTTGATGTAGCCTCGCGGATATTATATTTGTTGACATTGAAGCTACCCCTACGGCCCTACAAGGTTTCCAATATTTGGAAAGAAACCCATGTACATGTTAATACTCACCAACTTGCTAAGTTATGTGCGTGTGTGTGTGTTACGTGATCTAAAGGTAACTTTTGTTAAAAGAAAAGAAAGAATTGACGATTTTATGGTTTCTGCTTCAAAACAGAATCCTAAGAGAATATGTCCATGACAAAGTCACGTTAACAAACAAAAAAAAAAAAAAAAGCACGCCCTTGCTGTGTGACTACTCAATATCAAAAAGTACCCTTAACATGTATTATTTGTTTCTTTTACTCCTAAGTAAAATTGCAAAAGAATGATAAATGTTTAGGAATTTGGGTTATGTAATGTCATCTAAATGTCGATTGTATGTACTAAAAAGAGATCCAACATGAAAGGGTTGTATCTAAAATGAGATAGTCAACTAATTTGTTTCTCAATTTGTATTAATTTTTAGTCGTGAATCTGATCGTGTGTTTTGTTTGATCTTAGTGCAAGGTATGCATGCAAACATTCATTTGCACTACCTCAGAGGTGAAATGCAAGGAACATGCAGAAGCAAAACACCCGAAAGCTGATCTCTACACTTGCTTCCCTCATCTTAAGAAATGAAGTAACTGTCTGTTAAACGGTTTGTGGAATATGTTTATAATATTATCTTGTTTTTATTTTCCTTCTTTTCCAGCCTGTCTAAGCTCGGGGGTGTAGACCTTCCTTTCCTTTTGCTTTTATGTAATGCGGGTGATTGTATGCACTGTTTTTCTTCTTTTATGTACCCAAAAAGTTGCAAGAATTTTGAGTTTTCTACATCTAATAGAATCATTTCCTTGATTAAATATGTATTCCTCCATTTACAACTTGCACAAAGTGGACCATTTGTTCAATCATCAAAACCATGGAATGTCAAATGTAAATCTAATTTGAAAGTTTAGATTTCACTGGACAAACATTTTAAAGAAATATGTTTCATTGTGTTTGATATTTAGTTTGATAGATGAAATTCATACTTGCACTTGTGTCATTTCGTTCTTGAGAAGTTGTTTAAGGTGTTAATATGTGTTTAAACTAGAGCTAAGAATCCATCTATAACTATTGTTTCTATATTAATTTCTTTCACTATAAAATGACTTCTCTTCTGAAGGTTTGAAAGAGCTAAGAATACATGTTGGTACTTGGTTCAATTTTTTGAGACAATAAAGAGAGTAACATTTTGTTCACATACACGAAAATACCAACACATAAACCCCTGCTTCCAACAATCTTGCTCACTACAATGGAAATAACAGAGAAAATTGGTCGTTTCTTCCTATGCTACTACTCTTATTCGTATATTGCGTGTGACTGACGTAAAATTCTGTGTACAATTTATTTAAACGGAAATGTATCAAACACAAGTCTTCACAAACTCGATTTCTTCTGTTTTGATACTGTTGTCTAATTTTTGCTTTGATCTTTGCTTCTTTTATTTTACTATAGTTTACATATCATACATGATATAATCGTTACAATTTACATTAGCTATGGTTAAATCAATATGAATAAAAAACACCAAATTTATTTTCATCATCTCTATCTCTTTCTATACATACATATAGATACATGAAGAGAGATAGAGATAATAGGATGTCGTATCTCAATAACAAAAAAAAATATTTGTATAACACAATCATTGTATAACCTAACCCATAAAAATGATGAGCTAGTGATTTGACCTAAGGCTCGGCCAGCAGACGTATTGCGGTGGCTAGAAGAACTTATCATGAAAAACATTAAATAAAGGTCAAGTTAATATATGTGAGGTATTTTAAGCTTCTCTTAAAAAAGAAAAAAGAAACGTTCATTTAATGCTCTTAACTATTTTTTCACCAAGTATCGACTGCATTTTTACTCTTTAGTTCCCGGTGGGATATCTATTCTCATGAAGAAGCTCGTGACAATGCCAACATTGTATTGTACTATTGCTTAACAGGAATAATCTTATTTCACGGGTGAGCACTGCTATGATATTAATATGGTTAAATATACAAAAAAACGTGTATAAAGTTACGACAACTTGATCTGGAGAATCGAAACATAGATATCAAACAGAATCAATATAACCTATTTTATTTTGAACAATACCGTATTATGTATACAACCTTGTTTTTAATTAAATTTATACCGCGACTTTAAGAGGAAAAAACTAAACACAACCTCAAAATTAGTCTTTTTAAATACAAGTACACAAACGAAAGTTATTGGAAATAATTTAAAGATTTAATTACACGATTGGTCCTTGTGGTATGTTAATATTACAGTATTAGTCTCAACTTTTAAGAAATTACATTATTGGTCTCAACTGTTTAACAAAACACGATTAGTCCTCGGAGTGAATTAGTTTTTAGGGTTAGTTGGGAGTAAAATAATATTTTTACCCCTGAATAAAATAACGTTCTAAAATTCTTGTGGGCCCTACCTTTTTTAATTAATTAATATACATTATACTTAAATATGTTAAAGACTTCATTCCCCAAAACCCACCCCCCATTGTGACCTTCCGATAGTGATCTCCTCGCCGTGATCTCCCACCCGGCAAAAGTCGGCGAAAATGGTTACCTCCCGGCGACGCACCTCGCTGCCGACAACCACCCTCCTCGCACAATAGTCGGGTCCGATTTGGGGTGCTATAGCGACGGCGGAGGTCGGCGGTGGTGGTGGTGTTAAACAGAGGATGTGGGATTTGATGCTGATGGTGTTGGTGGTCGGCGCTGGTGATGGTTATGGTGACTGATTTTGACGGAGTGATGCAGGGGATGGTGATGGTGGTCGACTGATGTAGGCGATGGGTGATGGTGATGATGATGATGGTGGTTAGGCGATGGCTATGGTGGTATGCTTATGGTGGTTCCGGTGATGGTTCAGACGGAGGTCCCGACGGTAATGGAAATGATGGTCAGTGATACGGTGATTGAGTTGTTAGATGATGATGGTGGTGTTGTGGTGGTATGGTGGTGGCCGGTGGTGGTCGGGGATGGCGATGGTCAATTGGTGATGGTTTGCAGGTGGTGATGGTGGTTGGCGGGTGGTGATGGTGATGGTATAATGGTGTTATGAACAATAATAATAATAATTATTACTATCTCAAGGGTAAACTGGTCATTTTTTTAAATTAACTTTAAAAACTAAACGTCATTTATTTCAGGGACCCATCATGTTACGTTTTGGTAAACAGTTATGATCAATGATATAACTTTTTAAAAGTTGGGATCAATACTGTAATATGAGCATACCACAGGGACTAATCGTGCAATTAACTCCTATTTAAATTAGTAAAAATAATTAATATGTTAAAATCATATATTATATGTAGTATGGGGTGTCACATCTAAACATTAGACAGGTGAGCGTTTAAGTTGAAAGCTCTATCAGTTAAACTATAATGTTTACAAGGTTAGGGAGTCAAGTTTGAAAGTTGATAAAGTTGAGGGCGCAAGCTGAAAACATGAGAGTGGATTGAGGGGTCAAATTGAAAAAATGAAAGTGATGATCAGTGGGATACGTCACCGTGATCGTTAATTATGCGTATATAAATGTTTGTTTTTTGTTATCTTTTTTACAACGGCAAAAATAATATTTTTTTTTTGCAGTTCTTATTAATTACACTAGTTTCTTATAATGTAACATTAAAAGTAATATAAAAATAAAAATAAGATCATATGGTTCATTACAAATCATGTTCTCGCCAATGTCCCTTTGACTTAAAAATCAAACTGTAATGTATTATGTTTTTCTTAAGAATTAACGATTTAAGTTGTCTCATGAATAAGTGGTTTAGAGTGTGCATAAATTCATTGTTAAAAAAACCACAATCAGGTTCTCAGGTGTTCCTGAATCTTAAGGATCCCAATTTAGGTTGCTATATAGTTAAAAACAAGAAATTAAGCTTGTGCAATGCAGCTTTGTAACGCGTGTCGTGACAGTAAAATTAATCTGGTTAAGTACATAAAAGAGACATATCCTGAAGATCAAGATATAGACAGAAAACAATTACATAATCATATCAATTTTATTGATCATTATCGGTCTCATCATTTACAGTATAGCACTTTACAGTCACTTAATTATGTGTGAAATTAATTATGAGAATTAAAATATTAAAATAATTGAAAAAAAAAAGAAAAAAGAACAATGCCCGTGGATAGCACACACCTAAACATGGGACAACTAATAAAATGGAGCGAGTGTTTGTAATTGAGAAAAGCATTATTTAGAGTAAAATGTTATTTTTGTTTTTGACGTTTTGTTGAATTTGTCATTTCAATTCAATTTTATTTTCTGCTATTTCGGTCACTGTAGTTTACCAAATGTTGTCATTTACATCCGCTCCACTACCTCTGTTAAATATGAGTGTTATTTAGTCTTTTTCAAAACCATAATTATCTAATTAAAACAAAATAATCAATTAATATTTAATTAAAACTAAAAAACATATGAAGCGACTATTGAGACCGGACGTTTCGATTTAAAAATTTCGATTAACTCTAACTCATTTTGTTCAATTGAGGTATGATGTGAGATTTCAATTGATCTTCATGTTTTGTTCGAAAGTGCACAATTATTCGATTGAGATCTACCGTTGTCACATTTTGTTTGATTGAGGCCTGTTGTTGTCACGTAACGTGACAATAGCAGACCTCAATCAAACAAAGCATGACAACAGCAGACCTCAATCCCACAGTAGATCTCAATCGAATAAATGTACACGTTAGAACAAATTGTGAAGATTAATTGAAATCTCAAAGCAGACATAAATCGAACAACATAAGTTAGAGTTAATCAACAATTTTAAATCGAATCACCTGGTCTTACTAGTCCCTTCATATGTTTTTTAGTTTTAATTGAATATTAATTGATTGATTTGTTTTAATTGGATAATTAGAGTGTTAAAAATACTAAATTACCCTTATATTTAACGGAGATCTTAACGGAGTTAGTGGAGTGGATGAAAATGACAACTTTTGATAAACTACAGTGACTGAAATGATAAAAAAAAGTTTTTGTATTGAAATGACAAATTAAACAAAATATCAGAGACGAAAATGACATTTTACTTCATTATTTAAGTTAAAATTTGAGTACATTACAAGTATGGTCCATATGGTTAAATTTTGAATTTGTTCCTTAAACATTAAATTTTATGTATTTGGTCACTAAAAACACTATTTATTTTCATAGATAGTCCAATAGTTTAATAAGATTGATTTCATCGGTTAAATATATGCTTATTTTGATCATTTTAAATTTAACTAACTAAAAAGTTATAAAAGAATTCACCCAATGCCACGTTCTCTCTCTCTCTCTCTCTCACCAATCTTCAGATGGATTTGTTCATAAGTTGTGTTTGATTTGTCCAAAAATTTTGCATCCATGTTCCTTCTCGTTGAAAACACGGGTTCGTCAAGTTAATTTTGGAAGTATTTAAGAAAACTCGGGACTCGTTCCTTTAATCAAATTTCTAGAAGTCAAGCTTTTTAGCTTTGGAAACGCAAGGTAAAAACCTTCAAGAAGACTTCCATGGAAACTGTTCATGGAAAGGTAAACAGAAGTCAAAGAGTGACAACTTGTGATCTCTGATGAAATAGTCTAATTGTAATGATTTTTTTATAACTTTTAAACCAGTAAGAGAACTAAAGGAATTATGGAGATTGCCATGAACAAACAGATGAATAAAGATTGTAAAAATAGGTGCTTTCTTAAGAATTTATACCCTTTTTTTTTAACTGAGACATGAGAAACTCATTTGATGATCTGAAATGAGAATTGACCATTCTTATTGTTGACCATGGTTTAACTTCAAGAAAATGTCAGAAACAAAATGTTGAACCATCAACTCCTACCACCGTATCGCCGCCCTCATGTAAAGTTTACAAGGATATCAAATACCACACTCAAATATTTGGATACTTTATTCAACAAATGAAGGGCTATAAATAGTCATACATACTCGTTGATAACAACGGCCACCTGAGAATCAGGAACAGACTATAAGACTAACTAACAACTTGCTTACTAGTTCAAACTCAACGTTAAACAATTCAATATTAAAAGACACGTGATAAAAGACTCATGCATGGGCCTACGACCAACATGCATGACGCTGGACGTAGGCAAAGGCCCATTATTCCACTGACCCATACTATAACAAACCTTCCCTTAAATTGATAAGGGATTCATCCTTCTGTTTGCATCTTCCACTTCGCATACTCCAAGTCTGTTTCTCATGAGCTCGACCACTTCCAACTTAACTGGCTTTGTCATCACATCTGCTACTTGTTCTGAGGTAGGAGAGAATACTAACTTCACTTCTCCTTTATTCACTAGTTCCCTCAAATAATGAAACCAAACATCAATGTGATTCCTTTTGCGAGGCATGACTGGATCTTTGGACAGGTTTATGGTTGAACAGTTGTCACATTTAGGGGGTGTTTGTTTTTTTTTCAAAAAGCTCTTCCCCACCTCTTCATCTGCCAACACGCAGACGCGAGAAGACGTTTTGAGAGGACAGACTGTTTGATTTTCGGAACACTTTTCATTAAAAAAAGGTCTTCCCGAGGTCTGCATGAGGCAGACATAATCCATTGACTTCACAAGTCTTCTAACCTCTTCTCATTCCCCACCTTCTTAAAAAACATCCGAAACCCTTCCCACCTTCAAACTCCACTATGACTAAACTCCAGCCATCCCCTCCCTCAGGCCGCCGCCGACCACCGCGGACCTTTAGCCGCCCCCCATCCTGCACAGCGACCCTCCAGCGTCCGCCCCCTCCACCGTCAGCGCCGCCGACCGCTGCCCCACCTCAGCCACCGCTGCCCTAGCAGCCCGTCACGTTCCGGTGGTATTCGGTGTGTGTTGTAATGAACTACTGTTCGTAGGACGAGTGGTAGTTCGGCTCTTCACCAACTGGGCATGGTGCCACCGATGGGGCGGGTGGTGGCGTCCGGTGGAGACTCGGTGGACATCTCGCTGGAGAAGAAGACTAGGGGTTAGTGAGTAGTGAGTTTGGTTTAAACTGAAGTGGACTATTGTAGAATATGTTATTATATGTTGTTGTTTGTTATTTTATTATTATTTCTTTTTTGTAAGAATTTAATAGAAAATGAGAATCCATTCATCCAATCAGTCTGCTGACTTTTGGTCCACCTCTTCTCCTGCAGATGTCTACAGATGTGGTGCGCAGACTATAGACATTTTGCTGCAGAAAAAACAAAGAGACCTTAATCTCCATAGTTCCAATTTCTTTTTCAGTCAGCTTCTTTAAAAGACCCTTTATCCAAACATGATGGAAAGCACAGTTAGTTGGCAAGCACAATTAGTAGCAGCTACATACTCTGCTTCAGTAGCAGACAAGGTCACTATTTCTTGCTTTCGAGAACTCCCATAGATTGCTGCATTGCTTAAAAATACAGATAGCCAAATGCAGGACCGGTAAGGGTACTTAAGAGTGCAATTAGCTTCACAAGAGGAGTGATCTTAAATCACTTAACCACTCAAATAGGGAACTGGTAACTTCACTGATGATACAAGTTACACAAGTAATATTAAAGAGACAGAACTATAAGAACAAGAAAAAAGTCACAAGAACACAAGATTAAGTTTTCAAGGAAGTTGTATATTGATTCTCTAGTTCTATTACAAGTGTTTGCAAGTATGTCAAATTACAAGAACCGGAGACTATTTATACTACAACCTACAACCATCAATATGCAAAAAGATAGTTGAAATTTTAACTAATCTAGACAACAAGATCAATCTACAGCCAAAAGGCAGATTGCCTTTTGACTAGTGACTATGACATGCCATAGCTCACTGACTTAATCTAATAGAGACAAGTCTACAGGAACAAAAGTGGGAAGTTACAGTCAAAGACTTTTTCTACTGTTTGATAAAGTATGGAAGTTTCACCAACTAATGTTAGCAGGTGAGTCTTCAGAGCAGCAGCAGAAAGTACATCAGCTTTATCAAAAAGTAACTCAGAGAAAGCATCTTTTCTCTATCTTTGAAAGAAATCTGTCTTCACAGCAAAATGGCTTCGGAAGACTTTGTCTTTTGAGGCTTCAGAAGACTTCATCTTTGGTTTCGGAAGAAATGAGTCTTTGGCTATAGAAGATTTCACACTTGTAATAATTTTATGATAAGTGTGAAACTTCCGAAGTAACTTCTTCTGAACTGTTGGCTTCGGAAGATTTTACACTTAGACTTATTTGTGAGTGTAAAACTTCCGAAGCTAGTTCATCTTTGTTCCTTAGTGCATGCAGGAATACTTGGTTGTTTTGGTATCCTTTGGTTGCATCAGCCTTTAACCTTCAGATGTTCCTTACAAACTCCCCCTAGGCTGATGCTACCAAAACAGAGAAGTTCTTCAGATTTTGATAGTCCACATCAGGATCTTCAGCAAACCTTTCTTCATCATTAGATCTGGATCCTTCAGGCTTACATAGAACCTTCTCATGTCATAGAGATCATGCAGAGGAAGCATGTCATTTATGAAGTAGACATGCTGTTCTCCCTGATTTCTTGTGACATACCATCTGTCTGGATTTCAGCATAAGTTTTGGATAGAATTTGTCTTCCAACAACAAGAGGCTCTAGTATGATTGGAGTTTGTTGAGAGACCTCTTCATGCACTTCCTCAGGATGCTCCGACTCATCCTAAGGTTGGAAGGTGGATGCCTTTCTTCTCTTTTTCTTTGAAGTAGATCTTCTTCTGACCATCCTTTTTCTCCTCCCTAATTTCTTCAACTGAGAGGACTGGTCTTGAGTACCAGTTGGTTCTGTTGTGTCTCTCTCAGTTGGGTTCTCCTCTCTCACAGGTTTAGAAGGAGAAAGAGGAGGACCCTGCTGTGGGTCAGAAGATGAAGTTGGCTCAGATGCAGCTCCAGGTTCAGGTTGTGTTGTCTCAGTAGGTTCAACCTTCACCTCAACTTTAGGTTGAGCTAGACTTGGTGGAGAATACAAGTCCACCAGCTCTCCCTTCTTTATCTTCTGCTTGATCACCCTAATATGCTCATCCATTATGGATAGAGACATAGGACCAAGCCTCCTTCCGGAGAACCCATACAGCTTCAAGAAGCTCATCATCCTTTGTCTGTCAGCAGACTTCTTTTGGCTTTTGTGGATGATGGCTCTTGACTTTACAGCTTCTTCCCTTAATCTCTTTCTTGTAGCTTTCCTTTTTCTTTTGGCTTGTTCTTCCAGCTGCTTGTTGTATTTAAACTTTATGTACTCATGTGATAAGGGAAGAAGTGTAGGTGCCTGATAGAGACCTGTGGCACTCAGGTAGTTGATCATTTTTAGTCTTTCTTCTTTATTGACTACCTGAGGTTGTTCAGTGGCCACAGTCTCTGGCTCAGGACTTTCTTGAACTGGGGAGAGGACATGAGCATCTTTGTAGAGTCTTTTCAGCCTCCTTTGTTCTTTGACTTTGAGGAGCAGTTTTGCATCCTCTGCCTCCCTCCTCTCTTTTGACAACTCAGTGTCAGCCAGCTCATTCAGCTCCTCTAAGGGGAGAGAGATGAGTTCATCAACATTGTAGTTTCTGGTTCCCAGGTAGTTTAACCTGGCTGCCCTTAACTCATCTTCTTGAGTGTTTGGCCTGGGGGTAGCCCGGATTGCGGCTTCCATGAACCTTGGGGAACCACTTGAACTCTCTCCCCTCAGCTTCCTCTTCCTCTCTCTCTCCTCCTCCTCTATCTCCTCAGGAGTTAACTTCCTTTTTCCTTTGTAACCATAGGCCTTGGTGATTCAGGGAGGAGAGAGCTTTGGCCTTCATTGCTTGATTCAGCTATCAAACTCTGGCCAGAGAGAGGTTATGAAGCATCATCACTAGCTGGTGCCTCACAGAGGGTAAAGGGTGCAGAAGGAGATCCTGTCTCAAGGTTCACAGGCTCAACCTCTGGGCCTTCAGTCAAGGATTTCCCTTCAAAGTTAATCTTAGGGTCCACCTCAACTTCCAGTTGACCAAAGGCCTCACCTGTTAGCCTCTGTCTATATAATCTTGATCTCCATTTGAATTCTTCTAGCATCCTGTCTTGTATCTGGTCAGCCAATCTGGCAGCTTGTCTGTTGTTGCTAGGGTTGACAAGTGGCAGATCCACCAGATATGTACTCTCATAGAGCCTTAGGTGTGAAATGTTGAAAATTTCTAGTTGACCCTAACCCATGATTGGATTCTCAAAAGGGGCAGACATTGCTCTTGGGATTCCCTCCTCAAACAGATGTTGAAAAAGCAAGTCTAGATCTCTGACTTGAGGAGGTTGCTGAGTGTGGACAACTACAAGAGAGGGTGGTGATTCCTCTATGTCCATACTCTGGGAAGAACTCCCAGGTTCTGTGACTATCAGGATTTCCTCCCCCTTTTTGGTAGCATCACCCTCTTGCATAGGTGAGCTGGGAGATTGATCCATAACAATCACAGGTTCTTGTGGGCCTGGTTGAGTTGTCCTCATTGGTCTCTCAGCTAACTGGCCCTTGAGATCGGTGATCTCAAGTTGCTGGTCATTGACCCTTTTTAGCAAGAAAGTCACTTGAGACTCCAAGTGACTTATCTTTGAAACCAAGTAAGTGCATGTATTTGTCAGTAGGTGCACTCTTTATTTCAGACTCCCCTCATCTTCAGATGAAGAATCATTGGGGATGAGATAATTGGACCTAAGTCTTCTTCCTCACCACCAGCATGTGGTTCTTGGCTACTGGATTTCCCTTGCTGCATGAAAACTTCCAGAGAAGTGTCAATAGGTTGGGTTGCCATGGTTGAGGTCCTAGTTATGTAATCACTTGCAAAAGTGAGAGCCTCTTCCATATGGGTCTCCTGAACAAGTTCAGGAAGATCCACCTCAGTAGGGGGTTACTGATGTGGGCTAGAAGTAGGAGAAGCAGGAGTACTCATCTCTCTTAGAGTGTGGGAAGAGATGAGAGATTCATGGTACTCACTGAAGCCCAAATCTTCATCAGAGTAAAAGTCAAGGCTGGAGATGGGTCGATTAAGATCTAGAGGTTGGGGATGGTAGCTGTCCCCAGAAGGTTGATCACTTGAGTGTTGAGACTCAGAGTGATGGTGTGAATCCAGGGATCGTTCAGGAATTATCAGAATTGATTTGAACAAGTATTGATCGCAGAATTATCAATACTTGGTGTTTAATCTATTAATAATACTAAAATCAACCAATCAAACAAATAAAATAAGAATAATCAAACCGAGAGAACTCAATAATGTTGATCGTAATGCTTTCTTGTTGCTATTGATGTTGTTGATCTTGAATACAATGATTCAGATAATGATTACTGATGATCTAATGATTCTCAACTGTTGTTATGTATGATCTATGTTGTTGATCTCGTATATATATAGAGAGATCTAATTCTATTCTATTGCTAGCTATTTTGTTGCTATAATTAAGCTAATTAAACTTATACAAATCCTCGCCATGTTTATCAGCTTAGGAATTTGAGATTTACAACGAATCTAATTTGAATAAAGTTGTTGATGTGACGTGGAATATTCGCTTGAATAATATGTCTTCCGTCACCATTGACTCGATGTTATTGCTCTGACATGTTGACTTGTTGACTATGTTGCGTACTTGATGATATGAAATCATACACGTTTGTTAGTCTTCCGTAGGAATTTACTCTTCCGCAGGTAACTAGTCTTCCGCAGCAACACTTTGTTCTTCAGTACTTGTTCTTGTGATTCCGCAGGAGATCCACGGATGTACACTTCAGTTATGTTCCTAAGAACATCTACGGAAGAACACTTTATTCATCCGCAGTTGTTCCAACACTTAGTCAATTTTCCAAATTTACACAGTTTAATGTTTCCTGCACATTCACACATACATTTTGAAATATATTATATCATAGATGAATATATCAAATGAAGTGCAAAATAAATGTTATTTAATTTATAAACACAATTATAATAAAATATATTCATGTTATATCATCAAGAACAATAATTACAATCATGATTACAAGAGTGATCTTTATCATCTAAACCTATACAAGAGATCTATTCCTAATAGATGGCTTAAGGCTGTTTGTGGGGTTGTGAGCTCATCAGGCTGAGCTTGAGGAACCTCAGCACTGATCATTTCAAGGATGGGAGTGGTCTGCTCCTCAGGGGAAGTGGGAGCTCGAGATTCCACTTCCTCCTGTATGGGTTGTGATATATGTGCCTGCACATGCTTAGTAGCAAGTGCAGGGGTTCGTTTATGCTTTCTAGTGTAGGTGATGGTGATGGTAGGCTGTGTTTGAGGTGGTTGAGAGGTGGTTGAGAGGTGGAGGGTGTGGGATCAACACTAGCTGGTGCTGCTAGGTTGTCACCCTGAGCAATGAGCTCAAACATTTTTGGGACAATGGTTGTTTCTACCCCTGAGAAGCCAACAGTTGGCTTATTCAAGATTTTGAAAATGCCCGGCCTCATTTGTCCCAATTTAAGAATATTACCTGTCCCCCTCAACTGTGAGCCCAATTCACAGTTGAGAATGTGTTGAACATACCTGGGGAACATGTAATACTCTAAGGAGTCCAAGTTAGCAAGCAAATTTATGTAAACAAATTGAGAGTACCTGAACTTGACTCCCCGTACCATCCCATGGACTATGAAGGAGAGATCTTCTGGAACTTGATCCCATCCCCCATGTTTGTTAGATAAACTATGTATGATGACATGAAGGAGGTATTTCCACTGGGATGAGACCTTCCCCTTCCTGAAGGTTTTGACTGTGAAGTCACCTTCATAGCCCATCTGCTGGAAGGAATGGTTGACAACATCTTTTAGGAAGGACAGTTCACCTGCTTCATCATCCAGCTGCAAATGAGTGTTTATGATGGCCGGAATGATGAAAACAGTCCTCCCCTGCACTGTAGCAGCCAGTGCCCTCTCCCCATCCATGGTGACCTCTTGACAGGTCCACCAGAATTCAAGAAATTGATCCTCATAGAGAGGAGGATCGATTGTAAGGGAGGTGAGGTAGTGAGACGAAGAAAGGTACCTACACACGTTGGAGAAACTTGGATCCTTCTCAGAGTGCAACAGGGCAACTTGATTGTGTTGCCTGTGTAGGTGCATGTAGAAGTTTGGATCATTTAGACGATCGATGTTGGCCATTTAGGTGAAGCTTATCAGTGAAGAAAGAAAGAAGAAGGTGAATTTTGGGAGAATTTAGGTTAAAGATTTGTAAGAGTAGAGAGATAAAGTGGAACCATTGAGAAGATATATGCAGTGGATTTGAGTCAAAGTTAAGACAAAAATATAAACTTTAAAATCCGCAAGTGGGTCCCATTTCTGAAAAAGTGCCCAAAGAGTTAGTTTTCTTGGAAGTTGCAAATCTACCGAATGTATTTTTGCTTCGGAAGATATTTCAAAGAGTTGTGAAAATTTGGCTTTGGAAGAAATATACTTAAATAAATTTCTTTCGACGTATATTTTTCTTCGGAAGAACTAAGTCTGAGAAAATTGTTATCCTTGGATAATAAATCTTTCGAGACTTAATTGCATTCGGAAGACATTTGTTCTTTGAATGCATTTAAGTACTTCTAAGCATATTTAAGCTTCGGAAGATATTCCAAGAATTTCTTCCGAAGGTAAACTCTGATAAGTAGTTAAATGATTTAAAGACATAAATTTCTTCCGAAGGTAATTTGAGTTCTGCCTAGACAAAATAATAAATTTTCACAAATCTAAGGAATATTATTTGAAATTTTAATTTACCTTCAAAGAGAACTGGGTTTATGAGGGTGATCTAATAAACAACTTAGGACACACAATTTTAAGAAATAAGGTTGATTAAGTGTTTAAAGAAAATCTATTCAAAGTTAATCATCCCAATGACTGATATAAGATATTTAAATCTCTGTTCATCAAAGGCTTTGGTGAATAGATCTGCATATTGTTCATTTGTGTTAACTTTGATTAGTTTGATTAATCCTTTTTCAAAATTATCTCTAATCAGATGATACCTGATGTTGATATGCTTGGTCCTTGAGTGCTGCACAGGATTCTCTGTAATAGAGATGGCACTATTGTTGTCTATATGGATAGGAGTCTCCTTGAAATTAAACCCATAGTCTAGCATCTGATTTTGAATCCACAGCACTTGACCACAGCAGCTTGCAGTAGCAATGTATTCAGCTTCAGCAGTTGATGCAGACACACAGGATTGCTTCTTGCATTGCCAAGAGACTATCCTTCCACCAAGGAATTGACATCCCCCAGATGTAGACTTTGCAGTCATGTTGCAGCCACCATAATCACTATCTGTATAAGCATACAGATTAAAGTCTGAGTTTTTTGGATACCAAAGGCCAAGTTTAGGGGCACCTTTGAGGTATCTGAGAATTCTTTTGACAGTAACTAGGTGTGACATCTTGGGGTTGGCTTGATATCTTGAACATATACATGTGGCAAACATGATATCAGGCCGGCTAGTAGTAAGGTACATAAGAGACCCAATCATAGCCCTATAGAGATATTCATCAACACACTCCCCCTCAAGATATGGACCAAGGGAGTGGTTTCTGGCTATGGGTGTCTTTACAACCTTACAATCAATCATCTTGAATCTTGTAAGTATGTCTTGTACATATTTTGACTGACTAATAAAGATGCCATTTTCAACCTGCTTCACTTGAATTCCTAGAAAGAAGTTGAGTTCCCCCATGGCACTCATTTCAAATCTATTCTTCATCATCATTTCAAAGTCTTTGCAAAGCTTTGAATTAGTTGAACCAAAGATAATGTCATCTACATATATCTGAACTAGCATTATGTCATTTCCTGTTTCTTTGATGAGGAGAGTCCCATCAATAGTACCTCTTTTGTATCCATGTTGACAAAGATACTTTGATAGTGTCTCGTACCACTTTCTTGGAGCTTGATGTTATCCATATAGAGCTTTATCAAGCTTGCAGACATAATTAGGATGATCTGGGTCTGCAAAGCCAGGTGGTTGTTTGACATAAACTTCTTCATCTATCACCCCATAAAGGAAGGCACACTTTACATCAAGCTAATAGACCTTGAAATCCTTGGATGCAGCATAAGCCAGGAATATTCTTACAGCTTCAAGTCTTGCTACAAGAGCATAGAAATCCATGTAATCAATTTCTTCTTCTTGTGTGTATCCCTGGACAACCAGTCTAGCCTTGTTCTTGATGACAATTCCTCTATCATCCCTCTTGTTCCTAAAAACCCATTTGGTTCCTATGACAGTCTTCCCTTGAGGAATAGGACATAGGTTCCAAACCTTCTGTCTTCTGATTTGAAGTAGCTCTTCTTACATAGCTTCAACCCAGCTTCCATCCTTCAGAGCCTCATCAACTTTCTTTGGCTCAATCTGGGACAAGAAACAAGAGTGCAGACAAACATTTTGATCATGGGTTTGTCCTCTTGTTCTCACCCCAGTATCAACATTTCTAGTGATGTTTGTGGTGGGGTGTGACTTGTGGATCCTTAGTTGAGGGATCACAGCAAATTGGTTAGACAGATCTAGATTGGAGAAATTTAGATCTGGCAATGGAGTGTCACCTACCACATCAGCACATTTATCAAGTGAGACTTGATCCAATGAATGTATGACATCATTTATGTTGTCCTCTATGGAGTGGTTATCACCATCAAGAAATTCTTGATCACTGTCACCACCTCCATTTCCTCCTGCATTTAAAGTTCCTTCTCCTGAGTTTTGAACCTCTGAGCTGGAATTTGAAGGTACCTTAGATGTATCAGCTGAATTTGTCAAGTTTGTGCTGATAGGATCTTCACTTGCAGGGTTAGTCACCAAAGGAGCTGAAGTCATAATCTTGCTTAGTCTTCTCAGCTCAAATCTTTGGTCAGAATCTCCTGTTGATATATTATTTGTAGATCCTGAAACATTCTCACAAGACTTGTTAAAATAGTTGGTAACTAAGTCAAGATCAAATAGCCAATCTGGACCAGAACCTTTCACACTTGGAGTGTGCTCATTGAAGGTCATATTGGCTGACTCCTTAACTACTCTAGTTCTGAGATTGTATACTCTATAAGCCTTAGCTTGGGAAGAGTATCCTATAAAGTGTCCATCATCTGACTTCTCATCAAATCTGACTACTTGATCTTTGGTATTCAAGATGGTACAAGGACATCCAAATGACCTGAGAAAACCAATAAATGGTCTCCTTTTGTGCCACAGCTCATAAAGAGTCTTACCATGAGTCTTAAGCACTAAAACTCTGTTCTGCACATAGCAGGCTGTGTTAACAGCCACTGTCCAGAAGGTGATGGGCAGTTTAGAGTCAGACAGCATGGTTCTTACAGCTTCAATAAGTGTCCTGTTTCTCCTCTCAGCAACACCATTTTGCTGAGGAGTCCTGGGAGCACTATATTGTCTTGTAATACCCTTTTCATCACAAAATGTATCAAGGATTTGGTTCTTAAATTCTGTTCATTGATCATCTTATGGTTTTGACCTTGTGATCAGATTGATTCTCAATTTTTAGAATGAAATTCTTCAAGATCTCAGGGGTCTCATCCTTAGTTCTAAGGAAAAAGACCCAAGTGAATCTTGTGAAATCATATGTGATCACTAAGCAGTAAGAGGTCCTTCCTAAACTCATTACACTGGTGGGGCCAAACAAGTCCATATGTAATAGGTGTAGGGGAGTAGTGATGGAGTTCATTTTCTTTGGTTTGTGATACATTTTGTTTTGCTTCCCTTTCAGGCATGCAACACAGTGGTCATCACTTGTAAACTCTTTCTTTGGCATTCCAGTTACCAAATCATTCTTAATCAATTTATTCATGTTCTTAAAGTTTACATGGCATATTCTTTTATGCCAAAGAAATGACTCATCACTATTTGCTTTAGACAGAAAACAAAAACTTCTCCTGAGGGAGATGTTTCATGTAAATCCGTCTTGTACTTGTTCCCTCTCCTGGGGGCTCTGAGCAGGATATGCTCTTGAGGAATGGCCACCCCAGGCTTGAGAACGATGCACTCATGCTCAGTGAAAAGCATATGGTGTTTCTGATCACAAAATTGAGATACACTCAGAAGATTGTATCCAAATTCTTTGACAAAGTTTACCTTTTCAATGCTGAGCTTACCATTTATGACTCTACCCCTTCCAGAAATGTAACCGCCAGAATCCCCTCCCAAAGCAACAGGTCCTCCATCAATTTTCTCAAAGTTTTGAAGCAGAGAACCATTACCAGTCATGTGCCTGGAACAGCCACTGTCAATAATCCAAACGTTCTTCTTGGTCTTTAGCTGTTCCTACACAAAAAGAGGTTATTAGTTACCCTTAGAAACCCAATCCTTATTGGTCTTGGGCTTATTAAAATAAGTTGAAGACAATGCAACAGTAAATGATCCTATATTCAAGCTTTGAGGATCATTTGCTGTTGTTGATGAAGAAGTTTTAGTCACATGGTCTTCCTTCATCTTCCACACCACCTTTGGAAGATTGGGCCTGACCTTCAAAGCTTCAGAAGTTTTGACAACTTCGGAAGTCTTGGAGACTAGACCTTTGGAAGATCTAGCTTTCACTGCTGCAAGCTTTAGTACTTTGGAAGCATTCCTTTCTTCCGAGACCAACTTTTCTTCCAAAGGCAATTTTTCACTTGTCTTCTTTTTCATTTTGGAGCTTCCGAAGGAAACAGATTTTCCTTCCGAAGCTATTGGTTCCTTCTTCTTCTAAAAAATGTTCTTCTTGGTCATATGGATGGTACTTTTAGGATTGTACTTGCAATCCTTAGCCATATGAGAAGTACTATCACACATGACATAGTTGAGTTCCTTCTTTCTGAGAGTCTTCTTTTGAGAGCAAGACTAAGTTTGATCACTTTCCTTCTCCACCTTCATCTTTGCAGATGAAGCAACAAGCTTCTTAGGGAGAGACTTGCTCTTGGAGCTGGATGGTTCAGGCTGTGTAGCAGTTGTACACAGCTGGTCAGTCTTCTTCTTCTTGCTGGAATGATTTGGAACTAAACTAGAACTCCTGGTACTAGAGTCATAGTTGAGTTTTTAGTATTTACCACTTCAAAGCCTGCAGAAATAAACAGTTGTTTCTGCTTTGAGTCAAAAGTGACCTTGATTTCTTGAGCCTTCTTTGATCTTCTCTTCGCTTTTCTAATCAAGTTCTTTCTCTTTGACTTGGTTATTCCAGCCTCTTTCCTCTCCTCATGAGAATAGTGACCCTTTTTAGGATGACCTTCTTCACTATTCTTTGAGTCATCCTCCATTATCTCCTCTTCATCCTCTTCAACAATAGGGTCTATGAGGGGAAGCTCGTCTTCACAAGTTCTACACCTTGGAGATTTTACAGACAATAGAGTGTGTGGAGGAGCTATCTCAGTAGATCCCGGTCCCTGCTTATTCTGATAACAAACTTTTGCATGTAAGGATGAGGATACTATGTTCTTAAAGCTCTCTTCTTCAAGAACACATTTTTCTGCCCTGGCTTTGCTGATCACAAGCTCAGCCTGGCATTTAGTTAACTTTGTGATGAGATCTTTGATTTGAGTCCTGTAGTTTGTATGCTCATGCTTAAGAGTTGAAATGGTTTTCTCTAGATCTTCTATCTTAAGTTTATAATCATTTTCAGCTTTTTTAAAATCAGCTTTTAAGATATTTAAGGACTCAAGATCAGATCTCATCTCTAAGTTATAGGACCTGTATCTATTAACTTTAGCAATACATTCAGGAGTACAAAGATGTTCCAATACCTTGGCTTCATCATGATCTGCCATTGGTGCTTGGTTTGGAGAAGCATCCTCAACCTGAAAGCTCCAATCAAAGCCTCCTTCTTCAGTAACAACTGTAGCTTGTTGTCTTGGCTTCTTATTCTGGTGAGCTCCCTCAGTGTAGTTTGGCCTGGATTGTTCTTGGCCACCATTTGACTTTGGTTCCTTGCACTCCCTTGCAAAGTGTCCCATTTGGTTACAGTTGTAACACTTTACCTTGCTTTTGTCCAGCCCAAACTTTCCACTGGCTGTATTGCTGGAAAACCTTCTCCCAGTCCTCTTGTAGAACTTCTGGGCTCTATGAGTGAGTAGAGCCATCTGCTGGACTATTTCCATATATTCCAGATCATCTGGATGGATACAGTCCAGGTCTTCAAAGGTGAAGAGAAAGTTGCCTGAACTTTCATCAGAAGACACAAAAGCTTGTGAAGAACTTGTCTCCTGGAATGGCCTTCCAGGGATGTAGCCTTCCCTTGGTGTCTCTGGAAAGGTGATGAAAGGACCCTTTTGTGATTTGTCAGGGTAGCAGATGAGATGGTGCTGTGGTTCTCTGCAATCCCTTTCAACCATATAAAGGGCTGAACTCTGAGAAGTGTTGGAGTTACCAGATGAATTTTGCATGTTCATCTCCATCTGGTATCCACTGAGTATTCCATATAACTCAGTGAGAGTAAGAGTCTAGTGGTTTTCAGTCCTCTTAATAACCACACAATAGTGTGTCCATTGTCTGGGAAGAGAGGACATGAACTTCCTAACAATATCTCTATTCTCAATGGTTACTTCAACATCAGCTAGAGTATCCGCAATCTCAACATACCTAAAGTATTGTTGAGTCATGGTTTCACCTGTCTTGAAGGTGAAATTTTCAAACTGCTGCTTCAAGAGGTCCTTCTTGTTTTCTTTGGCTTCATTGGACCCCTCATACATCAGCTTCAGTGCATCCCATAGCTGTTTGGCGGTCTTGCACTTCTTGAAACCTCTGTAGATGGAGTTAGGAATAGCAGTTTGAAGGGTTGTCATTGCTTTCTGATTAATATCAATTTTCTTCCAATCTTCTTCAGAAAAATCAACCCTTTCTTTTGGTATCTTACCACCACCAGCAGCTGAAGTGGTGCATGGTACATAAGGTCCATTGACAACAAACTCCCACATCCTGGAATCTTGAGACTTGATGAAGCCTTTCATTCTTTGGCACCAAGTATTAAAATCCTCAGGAGTGATCAGTGGGGACTTTGTCATAGTTCTAGTTTCCATATCAGCCTTTGAGATAGCTGCCATTTGAAAAGTTAAGTGAAGTTTGAAACTAAGAGGATTTAAGATGGTGAGATCTTACAATCAAGAGCCTGAAATGCTCTGATACCAATTGCAGGACCGGTAAGGGTACTTAAGAGTGCAATTAGCTTCACAAGAGGAGTGATCTTAAATCACTTAACCACTCAAATAAGGAACTGGTAACTTCACTGATGATACAAGCTACACAAGTAATATTAAAGAGACAAAACTATAAGAACAAGAACAAAGTCACAAGAACACAAGATTAAGTTTTCAAGGAAGTTGTATATTGATTCTCTAGTTCTATTACAAGTGTTTGCAAGTATGTCAAATTACAAGAACCGGAGACTATTTATACTACAACTTACAACCGTTAATATGCAAAAAGGCAGTTGGAATTTTGACTAATCTAGAAAACAAGATCAATCTACAGTCAAAAGGTAGATTGCCTTTTGACTAGTGACTATGACATGCTATAGCTCACTGACTTAATCTAATACAGGCAAGTATACAGGAACAAAAGTGGGAGGTTACAGTCAAAGACTTTTTCTACTGTTTGATAAAGTATGGAAGTTTCACCAACTAATATTAGCAGGTGAGTCTTCAGAGCAGCAGCGGAAAGTACATCAGCTTTATCAAAAAAGTAACTCAGAGAAAGCATCTTTTCTCTGTATGCGGAAGAAATCTATCTTCACAGTAAAATGGCTTCGGAAGACTTTGTCTTTTGAAGCTTTGGAAGACTTCATCTTTGGCTTCGGAAGAAATGAGTCTTTGGCTTCGGAAGATTTCACACTTGTAATAATTTTATGATAAGTGTGAAACTTCCGAAGTAACTTCTTCTGAACTATTGGCTTCGAAAGATTTTACACTTAGACTTATTTATGAGTGTAAAACTTCAGACGCTAGTTCATCTTTGTTCCTTAGTGCATGCAGGAAGACTTGGTTGTTTTGGTATCCTTTGGTTGCATCAGCCTTTAACCTTCAGATGTTCCTTACACCCGACACTTTTGATGTGTCGGTGTTTTTCATTATATTAAAATGTTTAGTTCTGTGTTTTTATGTTTTTAATATTTTGAAACACAATTACTTTGAGAGTTAATTGATTTTCAAGATCGCAAGGCTTAAACGGAAACATTTCGGGTGTTAGAATGGAAGTTGGAAGCTCATGAAGAAGGCAACATTTGAGAAATAGGAAAAATGAAGAAAAAGTGAAGGGGGACGTAAATTACGTCCCTAAGGATGTAAATTACGTCCTATGTGTGATCAGCCAAAATAAAGCACGCAAACTAGGACGTAAATCAGGAGGAAAAATTGCTAATTGGGGGGGGGGGGGAGGGGGGGGATGTAAATTACGTCCCTGAGGACATAAATTACGTCCCTGAGCTGACTGATACAAAAATGTAGGTTTTTGTGACCAAATTAAAGGTTAAAAAGGGGGCTACGTATCAAGACTTCACCAAGTCATTTTTGGCCATCCAATGAGCTATTTTGAGAGCAAAGAAGACCTACGAATCCATCCTTTCATGCAATCAACTCCTATAGTAACCGATTTCAATTCCATGACAACCATTAGCGGCTAAATAACCCGTGATCTTCTCCAGGTATAGGGTTTGTGTTTATGATATTTGTTTAACTTGAGTTGTTCTTAGATTGGGTTGAAGTTTTGATTAGCACGTTAAGCTATATGATTTCATTTATTGGTTGATTACTTTAAACAGTTTTTCTTTGTTTTGAATCTTAATCTAATTCTTATCAGTTTTTGGTTTCTTTACATCATGAGCATTATGATTCTTAGGTTTTGATTAGCAATATTGAAATTGGTAGCTTGTGAATAGGTTCGTTTACAACCCGTTCCATCTCTATCACTGAAATCAATGATACCAATACAATTATGTCTATGTGATTGTTTACTAAAAATAACTAGGTTACAACTTTGTTTTACAAACTTAAAACCCGAAGTGAACCATTTTTCTTATTATTGTTTTCAAAACCAATCAAGTTTGTTACATTGCAATTTTGTTTTCTAAATCAATCATAAATTCAAAGTTATTTTCTAATTTAAATTAACGTTAGTGAACTACAAATACACTTTCCACATATTTTTCGTGGAGACGACCTTACTTACCCATACTAGTATAGGTGAGCTAAGTCTTAAATTTAAATTGTTTTTGAGTAGACCACGACAATCTACATCAAAATGTTTACAAAGTTGTAACCCGGAGTGGATCATTTTTCTTATTATTGTTTTCAAAACCAATCAAGTTTGTTACTTTGCAATTTTGTTTTCTAAATCAATCATAATTTCAAAGTTATTTTCTAATTTAAATTAACGTTAGTGAACTACAAATACACTTTTCACATATTTCTCGTGGAGACGACCTTACTTACCCACACTAGTATAGGTGAGCTAAGTCTTAAATTTAAATTGTTTTTGAGTAGACCACGACAATCTACATCAACTTTCTATCTTTGGTATCCCGAGCATAATCACTGTCTATATAGACTTTTAACTTTCCTTAAGAGTTTCTTTTAAACATTAAACCATAATTAATTGTGCCTTTGACATACCTTAATACACGCTTTGCAATTTGCATGTGATCTTGTTTAGGATTCACCATAAATCGAGAGATCACACTTATTACATACATAAGATCTGGTCTCGTTACTGTAAGATACCTTAAACTTCTGACTAGGCACTTAAATTCAGTATCATTAGTTGCTTGACCTTCTCCATTTCTACATAACACAGTTCCAGACACAATTGGATTTTTGACTGCATTGCTTTCCCATATACCAAATCCTCCAAAGATCTCTTTTGCATACTTCTTTTGGCATATACTAATGCCCTGATCATTTTGTTGAACCTCAATGCCCAAGAAATATTTCATCTTTCCCTGATCATTTTCCCAAGTCATTCATCTCAAATTCCCTTTGCATAGAAGCTCAAAATTCACCACAGAGTTTGCTATCATTTTCTAGTGTAAATAAAGTAATCCACATACAAGTTCACAATATGACTTTGTACCAAAACTTTTTAATAAATAGTGTGTGATCATATACACTCTTCTTAAAACCTTTCCTTAAAAATATCCGTCTATACGATTGAACCAGGCTTGAGGTGCCTGTTTTAAACCATATAGAACCTTATTTAACCGGTAAACGTTATGTTCACTTCCTTCTTTCACATATCCTTGTGGTTCTATGTAAATACTTTCACTTAATTCTTCATGTAAAAATTCACTTTTTATATCTAGTTGGTAAACCGCCTATTTATTATAAGCAGCTATGGCTAGAACAGTTCTGATTGTGTTGCATCTAGCCACTAGAGCAAATAATTCATTGTAATCAATTCCCTTTTGTTTAGCATAACCTTTCACCACTAATCTTTCCTTATACTTATCTACTTCTCCTTTTTCATTCAACTTTGTCTTCTCTATTGCTTTGATCTCACTATCTATTGCCTGCTTCCATTTCAGCTCCTTTGAAGCTTCACAATAACTAGTAGGGTCTCCAAAGGAACTAAAAAGAACCAAGTTTGCTTCTTCTTCGGAGATGCCTTCTTCGGTTTAATAGTCATCCATCCAAACTGGAGCCTCACTGTTGCATCTGTTTGCTCTAGTTTGGGTGATAGAAATTTCACCAACATGTTATGGGTGAGTAGTATTGGTGCGATCAGCACACCCAGAAGATGAACAAGGTGCATCAAGGGCAGAAGATCCTGCATCTTCCTCTGGTGCACTAAGTTCATCAGTATCATAGGCTCCAATATGTTCATCTTCTTCAGTTAGCATGGCTTTGATCTGTAAGGCCTGAAACCTCACTATGAGATATAACTACCTTAGAGTCTTCAACCCCGACATACTCTTCTGGTATCACCAGCTCATGGGACCCCATGTCAGCGTTATTCCAATCCCATTTGGCGCTCTCATCAAAAGATACATCCCTATTATTTTATGTGTGGAATCATACAGTTTATATGGGTTGGATTCATTGCCCCCTTTGAGCTCGTCTATTCGTTGGGTGATCCCTTGCTCTCATGTTCAATGCTAAAGAAGAAAAAAAAAAGATTAGGATGCTTAACTTCTTTCCTAGCGGCTAACCTGTAGTTACTTTGCCATTAAAAGCTGGCTGAAACTAATTGACATCTGGAAGGGATATGAGAATATGCAACCCTCCCAAATATTCAAAAATAATTGATTGGCTTAGTCCCAGACCAGGCATCTTCTAGGACTTTATCTTCTAAAGCATTTGATATACACCTATTCAAAATATGACCTGCCCAATTCGCTGCTTCGGACCAGAACCACTTGGACATGGGTGTTTCAACTAAAAGGCATCGAATCATATTCATTATGGTTCTAATTTTGTGCTCGACCACTTTGTTTTGTTGCGAAGTGAAGGCCGTAGTTAATTTCCTTTTAATGCCATGTGATTCACAGAATGCATTGAATGCATTCAATGTGAACTCACCTCCGAGATCACTTCTAAACCCTAATGGTTTTTCCAGTTTCATTTTCTACTTGTACTTTAAATTTCTTAAAGGTGTCAAAACATTCAGCTTTGTTGGTTAAGAAGTATATCCACCCTTTCCAAGTATAGTCATCAATAATTACAAGCAAGTACCTTTTTCCACTTGGATAGGTAGGCGAGATAGGTCCACACAAGTCTATATGGATGAGTTGTAGCTTTTCTGTTGCTATCCATGTACTCGGTTTTGGTATATATAGCCTCCCTCTGTTGTTTTCCAAGTTGGCAGACTTCACATACCTTCATTTGCTCCGTCATCTCTCGTAGCCCAATCACCAGTTGTTTATATTGCATTGCTTGAACTGATTTATGACTCACGTGACCTAGTCTTCTATGCCACATATGAGTCTTCGTCTCCACATCTGTCTTCATGCAGTGTTGCTCCATGGGTCTCTTGGTGGCTTTAACCAAAAACAACCTATTTCAGGTCATATTAGAGGTTACTATCAACCCTCTATGTGGATGATTAATCTTACAAGTTTCCTGTCGAATGATGATAGTAAGATCTTTCTCTTGTAATTGCCTAATTCTCAACAAGCTGGATGTTAATTCGGGAACATAATACACACTTGTAATCACTTGAGTGAGACCTTCAACTTCCAACCTGACATCTCCTATACCCTTGACAGAGAGTCGTAGATTATTTCCAAGTTTTACAGTATGATTGTAAGACTCATCTAGTGTGATGAACCAATCTCAAGAAATCAATCATATGGTTGGAACAGCCTAAATCTAAAAACCATATTCTAGATGCTCCTTCTTTCTAAATTGTAGCCTGAGTCATCAGCAGTAGGAGATCTTCTCCTTCATCAAATTCTACAAAAATCACTGCCTTCTTAGCCTTGGGACACTCGTAAGAGAAGTGGCCTAGTTGATGGCAATGAAAACATTCAATGGTTGACTTAGCAAAGTTAGATCGGTTCATCCCTCGACCACGTCCACGTCCTCAAGAAGCTTGAGAGTGACCGTGTCCACGATCATGAACACCAGGACGATCTTGATCAATTTTCAACACTTGATCCTCCCTAGAGCGGTGCTGCAGTTTTTGTTTATGAACTAGAAACGAGCTTTGTAGTTCATTAATAGTGAGTGTGTCGATATCCTTGGATTTCTCAATAGTACACGCTACAAAATAAAAGTTCTCTATTAATGAACATATAATCATTTCGACAATCTTCACATCAGTCATTACTTCTCTAAAGTTATGCATATCGTTGGCAACAGCCACAACCCAGTTCAAATAATAGGTTATCGATTCACTGTCCTTAATTTCCAAGACCTTAAAATCCTTCCTCAACCTTTTTAGTTGAGCACGTTTCACCCAAGTGTTTCTATAGTATTTGGTCTTCATAGCATCCCAAATTTGTTTTGCACTCACCTTTTGTGTCATTGTACAGATGATCTGTCTGTCAATAGACTGGAACAGATAATTTCTTTCCTTCAAGTCTTTCAGCTTCATCGAATCATACTGCTCATGCTTAGCTACGGACAAGGTCGAACCTTCCTTGGGTTCTTTAACTCCGGCCTCTACCACAAACCTGAACTCTTTTGAGCACAGTAAATTTTCCATGACCATACTCCAGCGGCCATAGTCTCCATTGAATCTAGGGATACTCTAATACGAAACAACCTCCTCTACCATTGTGTATCTCTCAAGTAGCTTACCAGGTATTTTACTCTGATTCTAGTTGTAAAGTTTACAAGGATATCAAATACCATACTCAAATATCTGGATACTTTATTCAACAAATGAAGAGCTATAAATTACGATACATACTTGATGATAACAACGACCACCTGAGAATTAAGAACATGCCATAAGACTCTCTAACAACTTGCTTACCAATTCAAACTCAATGTTAAACAATTCAACATTATAAGACATGTGACTAGACATAGGCAAAGGCCCATTTCTCAGGTATATTCTACCCTGGTTATTTGGGTGAAATGTTAGAATCATTAATTTGGCTATTTTTAGTAAAGACAGAGTGAGTCGGGAGATTATGAATACTAGCCGGAGTTCACGCATATGTCATGACTTATTGAGATTATCAATTTGGTGGTATTCAATGATGCATGCTTACGTGTTTTGAGTGTATGGTCGGAGACATCATATTTATTCAAGCTGGGTATTCATTTTTTATGATCAACGATATAAGCTTAATACTTTTTAAAGAGTAAATTGCAAAGATGGGTGGAAAACAGGTTTGTCAAATAAAGGAGGTGAGGTGGCTGAAGAGGGGAGATGTGGCCGGAGGAGGAGGGGCCAGCTAGGATTGTAAATGATTGATTGAAGTGAAGGTAAATGTATATTTATAGAGTAAATTATAATTTTCATCCTTTATGTTTACATCAAATTGCAGGTTTATCCTTAAACTTCAATAATTACAAAGATCGTCCATTATTTGGAAAGTTGTAACATATTACGTTCTTTTGTTGGGTCTGATAAGGATAGTCTATATTATCAACACAGTCAAAGTCAACAAAGGTCAACGTCACTGTCAAAGTCATTGGAAAAGGCAAACAGACGCATTCGAGACGAACTGAGACGAGATGTTGAAGATATAAATGATTAGGAGTTTATTGTTAATAAATATATTTTGTGTCAAAAAATATATTTATTTATGTTTAAGTCATTTTTATGTTTTATATGTAATTTCTCTAATTGTCTAAGTCTAGGGGCTTAATATGTCATTAGTGAATATTATCACTATATATAGATTAGCGACAATTAGGTTTAGGAGATTGAATGAGCCATTGATTGAGGGGCTTTCACTTTGTTATATCTTTAGCAATCAATTCAGATCAAACAAAGAATTTATTTGGTGTTCTTGAGTGTTCTTCATATATTCATCCATTTTATATTTGTTTGATCTAGATTTCACACAAACATCATTGATATATGTGTTATCAATGGGATTTGTTTGCGTTTATCAATCTAGTGCATTGTATCAATGATCAAGTGGACCAACAATATGGTATCAGAGCCATTGTGCTCTTGATTATTTGAGTTTTGTTTGGTTTTCTAGTTCAAAGTCACTGTTCCATTCATTTTCGATCTGATCTGCGTGTTTTGGATAAAGAAATTGATTGAGGATTACTCGATTTTGGTATGGGAAGCTTTAGAAATCATCAGATCTCAAATTCATTGAGATTTGGATGCGTTTGGATTGATTTCGTGCTGAAAAAGTCGTTCAGATAAGTCGGGCGAATCTACAGCTCTTCCAGTGAAACTGTATCTTCATTCAGCGAAACTACATAGTTTCGCCTGGCGAAACTAGAGCTCTTTTAGCGAAACTACACAGTTCTTGATTTTTGAATCTGGTTTCGTCCCTGCAAAAGTACATGCGTTGAACGAAAGTTCATGGTGTTTGTGTGCCAAACCCAGCGAAATTGCTGCCAAATTGATTTCTGAATGAAAGTTCAACTAGTTTCGGGCGAAACTACCTTGTGAAACTAGCATCAGCGTGCCACTGCTGGGCGAAACTGCTGTCGAAATTACTGGCGAAACTACCAGCGAAATTTCCAGCGAATTTAGTGAAATTTCAGCGAAATTAATTTCTGATCATGTCAAAAATGGCTCTTTCAGAAGTCCCTAATTCCTTCAAATCTGATAATCTAATATTGGCACAAAGTCGGTTTGATTCTTTTGCAGCCATGAAAGATGAAAAGATATCTGATTTTGTTGATCGATTTCTGATGGTGGCAAGCAACCTTAAGAAGTATGATGACCAGCTGGGGAACCATGAACAAGTCACAAAACTTTTGGAATCTCTTCCTCCACAGTGGAGTCCACAAGTTAGATTGTTAAAGCAGGAAAGAAATTTTGCTGACTACAAACTCATTAAAGTTATCAACAAGCTGAAGTCATTTGATTTGGATATGAAAAGAGGAGAGTATAATCAATTCATGTATGGTGGTGTATCTTCAAGTGTTGAGATCAAAGAAACTAAAGAAGAAGTCAACCATGCATTGATGGCTGAGGTGGTAAACAATGATGAGGATTCTGTTGAGGATTTTGATCCTTTCAAAGAATTCAGGTGTGCCACTCAAGGTGAGAGTGTTGGTGATGTTGGTGATTGTGAAAGCCGGTGTAAACTTCAGGATGAAAGAAAGCAAGAGGAAGGTGAAGCTAAAGAAGCTAAGAAGAGAGTTGCTGAGGAGGAAGAATACAAAAAGAACACTCCTGTATGTCAATGTGAAAAAGCCCTAGCTGCTGAAAAGCTAGTTATGGGGATTCCTTATGAGGTTGTTCAAGACATGTGTTCTCCTCCCTGTAAAATTTGTTTATTTGGAGTTTATAAAACTAATAGATTATTGTTAGAAAATGAAAAAGAATTAAAACAAATAAACAAAGAACTTAAAATCAATAAGTCCAAATATTTTATCAAACTAAGAGAAGCTTTAAAGGAAAATGATCTTTTAAAAGGAAATCTTTTAGAAAAGAATGTCGAGATTAATGTTTTGAGCGAACGAGTCACATTAGCAGAATTTGAGACTAGCAAGCTTAAAACTAAACTTGATAAATAGACGATATCAGGGATGAAACTGGAAGAATTATTCTGTAACCAAAGGGGAGCTAGAATCAAAACGGGTGTGGGATGTGGTGAAACTTCATATGTTTATCCTCCTCCTAGCACTCATTGTTACTCTCCTATGCCTCAACCTCATCCATCTAATGATTTAATTGAAGTTGCAGATACAAACAGTCTACATGCAGGTTTAAGCAGCGTTAATCACAAAAAGGTTCGAGATGAATATGATTCTCCTGCAGGTTTGGGACTCATCAAACAAGGATCTGATAAGCAAAATGATAATTCCACCCTTGATGCTTCAAATCCAGTATCAGGTGTTTCCTGTAACTTCTTTAACAAATTCAAAACAGGTAACATCCCTTCTTTTGTTCCTGTCAGGTTTGTCAAAATAGGAACTGTTGTGGAATCATCAGGCAATCGGAACTCCACAAGTGGTATGAATCAAGATCCGTTGGAAGCAGACGTGTGTATACAAGACTGGACAAGCTCAGATAATGAATCAAAAATCACTAAGTCACATGAAGTTGTCAAGTCTCAAATGCTTTCAAAAGTTGAATCAAGATCTATACGGATCTCATCTCCAAATGCTAAACAAATTAGCAGTCCCTCTAAAACTCAGCAGAAGCACTCACTATCTTTATCTGCTATCCATCAAGCTCGACACAAATCTGCCTCCAAGTTTGCCAAGTCACCAGTCATACAAAAGGGTTCTCAAAAGAATGTTCAGATCTCATCTCTTTGAACTACACACGTCAAATCACAACTCAATTCAAAATCCATATCGACAAAGCCTCAAAAATTTCAATCTTCTGATATCCAAAAGAAGAAGCTTCAAGGTTGTCGACAAGCTGCAACAACCACAAAGCAGGCTCCACCCTCTCCTGCTTTCCACGAGACTACAAAGAACCAAAAGCCTTTCAAGGCTTGCTTTAGATATGAAAAATAAGGTCATGTGCTAAAGAAGTGCCCTCAAGTTCTAAGACAGGCTTGGGGAACGGGTTGCTTCTCTAGTTCAAAAAGTAAAAAGCACACATCTTTAAATGGTTGGATGAAGAACAATCTATCAAAACCTTCTCATGTGAAGCCAGTTTCACATGATTCAAAGATGAAAAGGACCAATGTTTCAATTACAGGTCTTAAAAAGAAAATTATTTCCAAATTCAATTCTTTTAAATCTAAAGTAATTGAATAGAAACAAATATGGAAAGTGAAACAAAAGATTAAAGAAATAAATGATTTTTCAAAAGGGTGTGTGCTAAAGTAGGTTATGTACATTGATGAAAAAGGAACTCCCAGGACCACAATGGCCTGGGTCCCCCTCTCTAACTAATCTGTTAATGAGTGCAGGAATAGTTCATGAGGACTGTTAGTAATCCATTTTACCAACAGAGAATGTTCCTCAGTCAAATTTGAAGCGAAACAAACAGGTTATGGTTTTGGTCTCTCATCCATATTTTGGACACTTATCTGCACTATTACTGTTCACACTTCACAATCACTGCACTTTTCTTGGTACTTCATTTATTATTTTTTAGCTAGTATGATTTGGAAGACTTTCTTTGCTAGTATAATTAAAATGGGAACTAAAAACTTCATTTGGGATGACTGAGAAATGATAGTATGTTTTCTTTGTGTCACACACTCAAAATCCACGTGCGGAGTTTTATCGTGAGGCGTGTGAACAAACCAGGATCTCAGTCATTAGTTACTCAGAACGACTCTAAATGAACCATTCAAACCAAACCAAAGTTTAAAACTTAAAAATATTTGCGGAAGCATTTTTGTAAGTAAAGCAAACACAAGGGTACAAAATGTAAAGTGCGCAACACACGCGCCCAACCGTTATTCAAGACCAAGTACAGAAACTTGTTTCAATTGCCAAAATAAAATGTTTCCAACAATGCTGACCCGTGAGTGCTCCTAGGCTTTTCATTAACCATGGCCTGAGAATAGCATACTAAAAAAGTCAACACAATGGTTGGTGAGTTCAAGAGTTTGCATAAAACATAACAGTAACAGTTATAAAACATAAGAGTGCATTGAATTAGATAGCTAGTCTAAATTCACAAGTAATAATCGTAGTGATTTCGCGATCGAAGCTGACATCGTTTCGTTTGATTGCCTCCTGTCATGACTTACTAGGTCGTGACACCATGTGTTAAGATAATATTGCACCCGTTTGACCTCGAGTCGCACATGTGGGGCTTGTCAAACCCATTAGTACTACCTAAGATTTCTCGCTAGTTCCAATATTAATGATCCGAAAGTGTGAGCACTTTCATAGTATATCGCACTACATTACACTATACATAACTTATAATCAATAAAGCGTTTCAGAACAAGTATGCTATCTCCCCCAAAAGAAAGTGTAAATAAAGTGGGGCATGAACTCACCTGGTGTGCACACGAATGATATTAAAGCTAACTTGAGAGAGAGAGGAAAGACAACCTTCAGAGGTTACCTAGAACACGCAAGTACATGAGTACGTGTACACAGAATCATTAACAACCCTAAGTGCTCAATAAACACATTGACCAAAGGTTTTAGAAAAACAAGACTCATTTGACCTAGTTGACCCATTTGACCCATTGGTGACATATTAACTTAAGTTCTTGCTTGATAAAATATAACAACTAATAATTAAACATGCTCTTCCAAAATACTATACAAGTTGTTCTCATAATCCATATTGCAGCACGTAAGACTTATCATGCTTTTCATGCTAATCCAGGTTATCATACAACGCACGTATTCCAAACCATCATACAACACAGATTCTAAATTAGATTCCCTTACATCACACATTGGGTTTTGTCACTCACAACGTGCCATGTGAAGCCACTCATGGCTGCACACCCTAACCCTGCCAATCCTACAAAGTAGGGGCCTCAGATTCGCACATGTGTATGATACCCATGATCAGTATTCCACATGTAACACATATAAGCTAGACACTAGTCTTATGAAATCAATATTGGCAATTCATCACAGCCCATAGCATATACACTTGCACATTTTCCAATAAAGCTCACATGTACCCTTAGTTGCACCAACTAACCATAAGACCCAAACATCACAAACCAACACATTAGACATCATTAATGAGCATTCTAACATGATTCTAATACCATAAACGTGTCCAATTCACCATATCCAAGATTCTACACAAATAAAGTTTTCCATTTGGGAAAGTAACGTCTTGAAATCAATCTAACGCTCAATTCAATCATGAATTCATCAACACAATACCTATTCAAGCTCATAACTATCATTTAAACATGTTCAACATCATCAAATCATCATAATTCACCAATCTCATATCCAAAAGTTTCTACTTCTAGCAAGGTATGAACTACATGATCAATTCTTGGATTTCTATCATAGTTATCATAATTCCAACATTCATACAACATCATTAGCATCATAACATCATCATTTCATCATCAAATCATCAAGTTCATGCAATAAAGTTACTATTATTAGTAAGGTATGATCCACGCATCAAAATCATGAATTTCTTGTATAATACACGTAAACTATCCTCAATACTATCTAACTAACATCATACCATCAACAAACAATCAAAAATTCAACATTTTATGTAAGGTTCGAACTAGGGTTCGGCCACCATTCAAAAAATCATGAAAAACTCATAAAAATCTAACCTTTAATCGCGTAGTGGCTAAGAATTGATGTTGTAACGTGTTGTAATCCTTGAAACTAACCAAAATCGATGATGAATGCTTGTTCTTGGTTCAAAAGTTGCAATGTGTGTGTGTGGATGCTTGTCGTGGCCGAAGGGTGGGGAGGGGGGATTAGGGTTTTGTTTTAGGTAATATTATGTTTAGAATAATTACATTTTAACCCTTATCGTTTAAACTTTTATAAAAACTAATCTTTTAAACACTTTTTAAATAGTTTTTAACTACTAAACACCAATATTATTAATCATTAATAATAATCATGTATAACTTCCATTAGTCACCAAACACACGAAATAGATATAACACATTGTCACGTTACAAGGTAAAATTCACAAATAATATTTAAATCGCGTAAGCACATAAGCACAACTTAATAATCACATTTTTAGTTAAGTTATTATCTGTTTATTATAGATAATTGTTATTAAGTCACCAACATACAACAACAACTAGTGTGTGCTCACGACACGTGTATGCAAGACCTAACGGAACTAACAGAGTTTGGTAACGGAAAATTACCGGATGTCACATTATCCCTATGTTGAAATAATTTTCGTCCGGAAAATTGCGTTACATGGTATGTTCCATCACTGGTCTACTGCATTGGCACAAAGTAATCGAGTGAGTTTTGGGTGAGTTGTCACATCATCCCCATGTTGAAAGAAATTTCGTCCCGAAATTTAATCAATACCTTCGCTGGCCGTCGTTGTTGTTTTGAACAGCTGAGGATACTTAAGCTTCATCTGGTCCTCACGTTCCCACGTGAATTCCGGTCCACATCTCGAGTTCCAACGAACTTTGACTATGGGTATCTTGCTTTGCTTAAGCGTCTTTACCTCACGATCCATCACCTCGACTGGTTCTTCAATGAAGCGTAATTGCACATCTACTTGCACTTCCTCAAGAGGTACTACCATTGTTTCATCCGTTAAGCACTTCTTCACGTTTGAGACATGAAATACATTATGGATTCCACTCAGCAAGTCAGGTAGGGCTAACCGGTAGGCCACCGGACCTATTCTTTCCAAAATCTCAAATGGTCCAACGTATCTTGGATTTAGCTTTCCTCTTTTACCAAATCGAATCACGCCTTTCAACGGTGAGACTTTCAATAACATGTTGTCACCGAGCTGAAACTCCAAAGGTTTCTGTCGCTTATTTGCGTAGCTTTTCTGTCTGTCACGTGCTGCGGCCATACGGTTTCTTATCTGTACAATCTTCTCAGTGGTCTCGTGCATTAACTCAGGACCCGTTAGCTGGCTATCACCAATTTTAGCCCAGCAAACTGGTGATCTACATTTTCATCCATACAAGGCTTCAAAAGGTGCTGCCTTTATGCTGGTGTGATAACTATTGTTGTAAGAAAATTCCACCAATGGTAGGTGAGCTTCCCAGTTATTCCCGAAGTCAATCACACAAGCACGTAGCATGTCCTCCAATGTCTGTATAGTACGCTCACTTTGACCATCGATTTGCGGATGATAAGCAGTACTCATGTCTAATCGCGTACCCAAAGATTTCTTTAATGACTGCTAGAAGTGCGATGTAAAATGAGCATCACGGTCAGAAATAATTGAGACTGGTACACCATGTCTCAAAACTATTCCCTTCAGATAGAGTCGGGTTAACTTGTCCATTTTGTCCGTTTCCTTTATCGCCAAGAAATGAGCGAACTTCGTTAATCGATCTACGATAACCCATATCGTGTCACAACCAGTAGGAGTCCGGGGTAGTTTGGTAATGAAATCCATTAAAATCTGTTCCCACTTTCACATAGGAATCTCAAGTTGTTGTAATAGCCCAGATGGTTTCTGATATTCCACTTTTACTTTCGAGCAAGTCAAGCACTTGCTTACATATGTAGCTACATCCGCTTTCATGTTAGGCCCACCAGTAGTGCGCCTTTAGGTCATGATACATCTTGTTGGATCCAGGATGTATAGAGTACTTAGACTTGTGTGCCTCACTCATAACCAAGTCTCTCAGATTTCCATGCAAAGGTACCCAAAGTCTGTCCATGAAATAACGAACTCCATCCACCTTTACTTCCAACTGTTTATCCATTCCCCGTAATGATTCAGACCCAATGTTTTCCATTTTCAAGGCTTCTGTCTGAGCTTCTCGAATTTGTTCAGGCAAGTGAGCTTCTCGAATTTGGCAGTCTCCTTTCTACTCAACGCGTCTGCAACTACATTTTCCTTTCCTGGGTGATATTTGATAGCGCAATCATAATCATTCAACAATTCCACCCAGCGCCTTTGTCTCATGTTCAACTCCTTTTGCTCAAAGATGTGCTGAAGACTCTTGTGATCCGTGTAAATAGTGCACTTGGTACCGTACAAGTAATGTCTCCAGATCTTCAAGGCAAAAACTACTGCACCCAGTTCCAAGTCATGGGTGGTATAGTTCTTCTCATGTACCTTTAGTTGTCTTGAGGCGTAAGCTATCACTTTATCACGCTGCATCAAGACACAACCAAGTCCTTGAATAGAAGCATCACAATAGACTACGAAGTCATCACTTCCCTCCGGTAACACCAATATCGGTGCGCTACACAGTTTCTGTTTCAGTAATTGGAAAGTAGATTCCTGACTCTCACCCCATTTGTTCTTTGTTCCCTTGTGAGTCAAGGCTGTGAGAGGTTGAGCGATCTTAGAAAATCCTTTAATGAATTGCTGATAGTATCCTGCCAGTCCAAGAAACTGTCGTATCTCGCTTGGCGTTTTGGTACCGCCTAATTCTTTATTGCTTCAATCTTTGCAGGATTGACATGTATTCCTTTCTCAGTAACAATATGACCCAAGAATTGCACTTCACGTATCCAGAAATCATACTTGGAGAACTTGGCATACAGTTGTTCATTTCTAAGTAAATCCAAGATTAAACATAAGTGCTCCTCATGTTCTTCCTCATTCCTTGAGTAGATCAATATGTCATCGATAAACACAATAACAAACTAATCTAGATAGGGTTTGCACACACAATTCATGAGGTCCATGAATACGGCTGGTGCATTCGTCAACCCGAATGGCATGACCAAGAACTCGTAATGACTGTAACGTGTATGGAAAGCAGTCTTCAAGATGTCTTCCTCTTGAACTCTCAGTTGATGGTACCCAGACCTCAAGTCAATCTTAGAATAAAAGCTTGATCGTTGAAGTTGATCAAAAAAATCATCTATACGAGGTAGTGGGTATCTATTCTTGATCGTAATCTTGTTCAGTTCTCTATAGTCGATGCACATTCAAAATGTACCATCCTTCTTCTTGACAAATAGAACTGGTGCACCACAAGGCGACGAGCTCGGTCGGATAAACCCTTTATCCAACAGCTCTTATAGTTGAGCAGATAATTTTTGTAGTTCGTTCGGAGCTAACCGGTAAGGTAATCTCGCAACCGGAGAGGCTCCTGGAGTCAAATCAATCTGGAATTCAACTTGATGATGAGGTGGTAATCCAGGCAGATCCTCTAGAAACACCTCAGGAAAGTCACGAGTGACAGGGATATCCTCTATCCTCTTTTCTTCTGGTTGTTTATTAGTAACAAGGGCTAATATGGCTAAGCAACCTTTCTGTAACAACTTCTGTGCTTTTATGAATGAGATGATGCCCATCACTGCACCACTTCTATCGCCTCTGACCATAAGAATTTCTTCACCAATAGGGATTCGTATGATCTTCTCGTGACATATGACTTCCGCCTGCTTGTCGGAAAGCCAATCCATGCCTACTACCACATCAAAACTCCCTAGCGTAACATGCATGAGGTCGATGTCAAAGGTATGACCAGCAAGTTCTATCTTACAATCTCTAAGGATATGCATTACGTGAATCTGCTTACCATTAGCTAACTCTACAGTGTAGTTAGATTCTAATACTTAGGGCATATCACTTAAAAGGGCTACTAAACTTAGTGGAGATGAAACTTCTATCGGCTCCTATGTCAAACAGTATAGTAGCAAAACGACCATTAACAGAAAATTTACCAGCAACAGTAGTAGGGTCATTTAGAGCCTCACCTAAACCGATAACAAAGGCTCTCCCTTTTGTTCCACCGTTGTTACCACCATTGCTATTGCCATTGCCATTGTTGCTGTTGTTGTTTTTGTTGTTGCTCCCACCATTGTTTGCACCATTCCCATTCTTCCTCAACTGAGGACAGTTTCTCTTGTAATGGCCCTCTTTCCCATATTCAAAGCAGCCTTTGGGTGTTTCCTGGGATTGTTGTGGCTTTTCCATTAGCTCGCCACGGTAGTCTTTTGTTGCATGTCCAATCTTTCCACAGCGCTGGCATTTGAAGTTGTCACATCTGCCCACATGATGATAGTTACACCGGTTGCACTTTGGGTGTCTCCCTCCGTATCCGCTTGGCCCTTGGTTTGAGGGAGTCGTTTGGTTGAAGCTTCTGTTGTTGTCAAACCTCCTCTATTGCTGATGATGCTGTTGCTGCTGAGGTTGACTGTTTGATGACGACCCCTTGTTGCCTGAGCCGTCCCACTTGCGTTTATTGTCGGGCACACTTGCCATAGCGCCCCGCTTAGGTAGTTTGCCTTGATCTACCACTTGATCAGTAAGTTTTTGGGCTAGTCGGATCACCTGTTGAATAGTAGGGAGGTTCGTAGCAGTCACCACACTTTGTATCTCTGGAACCAAGCCACGTAGATAAAGCTCAATCCGCTTAACCGGAGTGTCGATCATGCCTGGCAAAGCGTTGCCAACTCGTGAGACCTTGTTGTGTAGGCCTCAATCTCTGATCCTTCCATCTTGAGCTGCCAAAATTCGGCTTCCAGCTTTTGAACTTTGCTACGAGGACAATATTCCTCCATCATCATTTCCTTGAATTCATCCCATGGTAAAGCATTGGCTATTGCCTGACCAAGCATTTGTACTTGGGCATTCCACCACGAGAGTACTGCGCCCTCAAGCGTCCCCGTGGGATACTTTACTTGATCCACCGCTGGACAGTTGCATTTGGAGAAGACTGACATGGTCTTCTCAAACCAACATACAAGCCCTACAGCTCCCTCAGCTCCACTATACGTGTGGGGCTTGCAGTCCATGAATGCTTTATATGTGCACGCTGGCAGTCCTGTATTCAACGTTTCGGATTATTTAGTCCAGTCAAATAGGTTAACCATCTAGTAGAAAAATTTATGCAGTTGATGACCAAGGTCATCATTTACCTCCAAATTGGGTAGCTTGTGCACCAACCGCTACTTGCACATGCTGATTTATCAGGGCAGCTAATTCAGCAGGGGTCATGTTTATAGCATCGGTACCACGACCACCGGCACCACGTCTACGGCCACGTCCACGTCCTCTACCTCTTGCTTCCATATTTCACTTTACATTCATAAATACAATAATGAGTAACATCCAACACGTTAATCTCATTGAAGTACAGTAAATAATAAGAAATAATTAATTTATCACAACCACAACATTTATAACAAAAATAATAATCAAAGATAAATAAATTGTAAACGGTTCACAAAATATTCCATCAATGTCAAAATTTTAGTTTTTCAGTTGGGTGGGAAACAACCCTTCCCATATAGGTTTCAAAGGAAAAGAAACACCATATGGTCCAGGTCATAAGAAAGTGGAATCAATCTAACACGTTCGATCCATCGCTATCCTCTTCCATTTCCTCTGGATCTTCTTCCTCAGGGTCTTCCTCAGGCACTTCTTCAGGTTCCTCTTCTCGGTCTTCTTCCTCAGGGTCTGCCACAGGTGCAGGGGCTTCAACAATCTGAAGCGCTGCTAGCTGTGCCTCTAGGTCAGCAAATCTATCATCTACCACTATGTTCTAATGATCCTGCACGTTCATGCGCTCTGTAAGCGTTAGCACATTGCCTGCCAGAGTATGATGCCAACTAATGGCCATCGAAAGTCGCTCCTGGAGCGTCTCTACCTGTAACCGTAACTGTCGCATCTTGTATCGTAGAGTGGAGTTCTTATTAGCGAGTCCTCTAATACGCTGCCGCTCGGTGTCTAGTGTAGCTACCAATCCTGCAAACGCCTGATCGTGTGGGATATCCAAGGTAGGAAGTATGTGTGCTGGAGAAGCTGTCGGTGATCTAGTCCTGGGTCGAGCAGGAGCTACAGCTGGTACACGCTCCCTGTAAACCATGCGGTGTATATAGGTAGGATAAAAGCTCCAGTTCCGCGGAGGATCGCGCTCGGGTCATGCGAATGGCTGAGCCCAATCCATCTCTTTAGGGGATAAGGATGTCGAGGCTAGTCTGATCCCCTATCAGGTACAGGAGAAGGAGGAGGTGACTCAGACCGTGCAGGTCTCTTGCCTAAATCTCTAGATGACGATGCCATGCTGCGAAGTACGTGATGCGTATGCCAATGAGTATACAGTAAGGAAATAAGTGACGAGTAACTAACACACTATGCGGTTATAGTCTAGTGTGTATGCAACCTAGTTCCCTATAACCAATGGCTCTGATACCAAACTGTGACACCCTTAAAATCCACGTGCGGGGTTTTACCGCGAGGCGTGTGAACAAACCAGGATCTCAGTCATTAGTTACTCAAAACGACTCTATATGAACCATTCAAACCAAACCAGAGTTTAAAACTTCAAAATATTTACGGAAGTGTTTTTGTAAGTAAATCAAACACAAGTGTACAAAATGTAAAGTGGGCAAAACACGCGCCCAACCGTTATTCAAAACCAAGTACAGAAACTTGTTTCAATTGCCAAAATAAAATGTTTCCAATAATGCTGACCCATGAGTGCTCCTAGGCTTTTCATTAACCACGACCTGAGAATAGCATACTAAAAGAGTCAACACAATGGTTGGTGAGTTTAAGAGTTTGCGTAAAACATAACAGTAACAGTTATAAAACATAAGAGTGCATTGAATTAGATAGCTAGTCTAAATTCACAAGTAATAATCATAGTGATTTCGGGATCAAAGCTGACAGCGTTTCGTTTGATTGCCTCCCATCACGACTTACTAGGTCGTGACACCATGTGTTAGGACAATATTGCACCCGTTTGACCTCGAGTCGCACAGGTGGGGCTTGTAAAACCCAGTAGTACTACCCAAGATTTTCCGCTAGTTCCAATATTAACGATCTGAAAGTGTGAGGACTTTCATAGTATATCGCACTACATTACACTATACACAACTTATAATCGATAAAGCGTTTCAGAAAGAGTATGCTATCTCCCCCAAAAGAGAATGTAAAAAAAGTGGGGCATGAACTCACCTGGTGTGCACACGAATGATATTAAATCTAACTTGAGAGAGAGAGGAAAGACAACCTTCAGAGGTTACCTAGAACACGCAAGTATATGAGTAGGTGTACACAGAATCATTAATAACCCTATGTGCTCAATAAACACATTGACAAAACGTTTTAGAAAAACAAGACTCATTTGACCTAGTTGACCCGTTTGACCCATTGGTGACATATTAAATTAAGTCCTTGCTTGATCAAATATAACAACTAATAATTAAACATGCTGTTCCAGAATACTATACAAGTTGTTCTCATAATCCACATTATAACACGTAAGACTTATCATGCTTTTCATGCTAATCCAGGTTATCATACAACGCATGTAATCCAAACCATCATACAACATAGATTCTAAATTAGATTCCCTTACATCACACATTAGGTTTTGTCACTCACAACGTGCCATGTGAAGCCACTCACGGCTGCACACCCTAACCCTGCCAATCCTACAAAGTAGGGGCCTCATATTCGCAGGTGTGTATGATACCCATGATCAGTATTCCATATGTAACACATATAAGCTAAACACTAGTCTTATGAAATCAATAATGACTATTCATCACAGCCCATAGAATATACACTTGCACATTTTCCAACAAAGCTCACATGTACCCTTAGTTGCACCAACTAACCATAAGACCCAAACATTACAAACCAACATATTAGACATCATCAATGAGCATTCTAACATGATTCTAATACCATAAACATGTCCAATTCACCATATCCAGGATTCTACACAAATAAAGTTTCCCTTTTGGGAAAGTAACGTCCCGAAATCAATCTAACGCTCAATTCAATCATGAATTCATCAACACAATACCTATTCAAGCTCATAACTATCATTAAAACATGTTCAACATCATCAAATCCTCATAATACACCAATCTCATATCCAAAGTTTCTACTTCTAGCAAGGTATGAACTACATGATCAATTCTTGGATTTCTAGCATAGTTATCATAATTCCAACATTCATACAACATCATTAGCATCATAACATCATCAATTCATCATCAAATCATCAAGTTCATGCAATAAAATTACTATTATTAGTAAGGTATGATCCACGCATCAAAATCACGAATTTCTTGTCTAATACACGTAAACTATCATCAATACTATCTAAATAACATCATACGATCAACAAACAATCAATAATTTGAAATTTTATGTAAGGTTCGAACTAGGGTTCGGCCACCATTCAAAAAATCATGAAAAACTCATAAAAATCTAACCTTTAATCGCGTAGTGGCTAAGAATTGATGTTGTTAACGTGTTGTAATCCTTGAAACTAACCAAAATCGATGATGAATGCTTGTTCTTGGTTCAAAAGTCGCAATGTGTGTGTGTGTGGATGCTTGTCACGACCGAAGGGTAGGGAGGGGGGATTAGGGTTTTGTTTTAGGTAATATTATGTTTAGAATAATTACATTTTAACCCTTATCGTTTAAAATTTTATATAAACTAATCTTTTATACACTTTTTAAATAGTTTTTAACTACTAAACACCAATATTATTAATCATTAATAATAATCATGCATAACTTCCATTAGTCACCAAACACACGAAATAGATATAACACATTGCCACGTTACAAGGTATAATTTACAAATAATATTTAAATCGTGTAAGCACATAAGCACAAATTAATAATCACATTTTTAGTTAAGTCATTATCTGTTTATCATAGATAATTGTTATTAAGTCACCAACGTACAACGACAACTAGTGTGCGCTCACGACACGTGTATGCAAGACCTAACGGAACTGACGGAGTTTGGTAACGGAAAATTACCGGATGTCACACTTTGTATGCTTGGTTGCATGAGTTGTCCCTTTGTGAGAAATGATAGTAACTAATGTAAATGTCTGTATCACTTAATATTCTAAAATCTAAAAAGGCAGTTTCATTATATGATATGCATGGTAGGCTCAGCCCGAAAACGAAGTAAACAGTGATTCTCTAGCCTAACTAACACTTTAGAACTCGGTGATAAGGATCATTTCCATGACATCTCGGCATGCACAAAGTTACAAGTCTCATCAAAAACTTGTTGAGAGTATCTGACTTCTGCCTTGATCTCTTCCATTCCAAAATCTCCCTATCCCCATGTCTTGAATGTAGCTTCTCGTTAGCTCTTCAGATGTATATTTCGTGCTTATCTCCTCTGCTATGCGGAAGCATTGACCTGGAGCGATGATCTTCTCTGTTATACGTGAGTATAGACCTGAACCTCTCATCAACATGTTTAGATGATCATGTCCTCTGTTATACGTAAGTATAGACCTGGAGCTCTCATCATCGGTTCCCTAAATTAAGGCACAGTGATTTTTAAATTAAGATCATTGTTGAACCTTAAAAGAAAATCAAGTAGAGTTAATCATATTAATTAATAAGCACTGATGATGGGATAAGTTGCCAGATGTCTGTGGAAACCAAGTTACCTGAACTTCTCAAATCGAACCTAAAACATGATGTTTAAATTGGACAAATATACCAACAATCATTCTTGAACTGTTTTTGGCAATCAAAAATTATTATCAGACTCTATATTAGTGTGATCTCACTAACTTGTCGATGTTTAAATACATCTTTGTGCTTAAGTATATCTTGAGGATGTGATCTCATGATCAAATTAGTTTTTGGTGTAAAATAATTATAATAAAATAAAAAAAATTTATATACATTTTTCAAGTCTTCCATATTATGCTATTAAAATCTCATATTTTCATGCATTTCACGGGAAATTGCACACACAAACGAACATGGTTTCGCTTGTTTATATTCACAGATAAACACGGCTTTATTTGTATTGTTGAAATGATCTAACGAGAAAAGTGTAGAATGTGTTTGTGATTGTGTTGCGGATTTTTGCTTCGTATGATGGCCAATCATCAGCTGAGCAAAGTACTTGACCAGAGAACCTGTTCTTCAAGTTTGCAGAAGATACCTAGCTAGGATTCCTCCTCCTAAATCTTTTAAAGCACTCAAGAATAGAGAGTTGGAAAAGTTGTTCCTGATCATTCACAAAGAATGCACACGAAGAGGGGGAGCATACAAAAAGGGGGAGCTTGTAAGATGAGAGATCTTCAATACCAGATCATCAATCTAGAGGGAGATTGAAGATCATTATATGGTTGACTTATCAGTGCTGACCACTATACAAGACGTTGATAATGATAGACTAAGGGGGAGTATTGTTGGGTCTGATAAGGATAGTCTATATTATCAACATAGTCAAAGTCAACAAAGGTCAACGTCACTGTCAAAGTCATCAGAAAAGGAAAACAGACGCGTTCGAGACGAAGAACCGAGACGAGATGTTGAAGATATAAATGAATAGGAGTTTATTGTTAATAAATATATTTTGTGTCAAAAATATATTTATTTATGTTTAAGTCATTTTTATGTTTTATATGTAATTTCTCTAATTGTCTAAGTCTAGGGGCTTAATATGTCATTAGTGAATATTATCACTATATATAGATTAGCGACAATTAGGTTTAGGAGCTTGAATGAGCCATTGATTTAGGGGCTTTTACTTTTTAATATCTTTAACAATAAATTCAGATCAAACAAGAGTTTTATTTGGTGTTCTTGAGTGTTCTTCATATATTCATCCATTTTATATTAGTTTGATCTAGATTCCATACAAACATCATTGATATTTGTGTTACCAGTGGGATTTGTTTGTGTTTATCAATCAAGTGCACTGTTATATCGATTAGAAAGACCAACAGGCCATAGGTTCTCTGTTAGTTTGTTCGTGATGCCCTTAAACGGATTTGATGTAGTCCTAGGGATGGATTGGCTAGCAGCCTATGAGGCAAACATCTTGTATCATATGAAGATGATTCGATTGACCGCGCCCGATGGGAGTTCGGTGACGATCTACAGTGATAGGGTTGGAAAGATCCCGAAAGTAATTTTGATGGTTTTGGCAGAGAAGGGTATGAGACATGGAAGTGGTGCCTATTTGGCCTATGTGAAGGATGTGGATGCGTCAGTACCACGATTGACGGACGTACCGGTCACGTATGACTTCCCAGATGTGTTCCCGAAGGATCTACCAGGTGTGCCATCGGATCGCGAGATCGAGTTCCAGATTGATCTGATGCCTGATGCCCAACCTGTTACTAAGGTGCCGTATCGTCTAGCTCCCTTTGAGATGAAGGAATTGATGACTCAGCTGCAAGAGCTGTTAGATAAGTGGACCAACACCTTTACACTATATTTGGTGTTCTTGAGTGTTCTTCATATATTCACCCATTTTATATTTGTTTGATCTAGATTTCACACAAACATCATTGATATCTGTGTTATCAGTGGGATTTGTTTGCGTTTATCAATCAAGTGCATTGTATCAACGATCAAGTGGACCAACACCTTTACATAACGGACGTTAAAAACATCTATTAGTTGTTTCTAAAATAAACAATATACCCTTATTATTAAAAAAATTAAAAATCACTATTACCTACCTCACTACCCCCAATAACATTCTTCCACAATCGTACAACATCATATATCATACCCTATTGTCGACGACCACCTAGAAGACTATCATCACCACCTCCTTTATAAGTTATGACCCCTTATTCTCTCCGCCTCAACCAAATCTCTCAAGTCGGTTCTTAGTTTTTGTTCCACTACCTCCAAATTGTCCTCCATTTCCCTCGAACGAACTTCAACCTTGAATTAGACAAGGTTTGTACTTGATTGTTCAGGTCTATTTGTAGTGGGTTCATTTGATTGTTAAGTATGAAAATTGATTCATTTGTAGCAGGGAATACATGTCGATTGGCCCGTTAATCCCGCCAACAAAAGCGCCAAGACTCAAACCAACTTCGATCTAGTCTTTTACTCGATTGTTTGGTTCGTTGCACAAAATTACCCATTAATTTACTACTTTCTTGATTTTTTTCATTGTGGATTCTCCAAAACGACTTGAGCTCGACTTCGTTCTTGCTCAAATGCTTTGTTGATTTCTCTAATTTCATATCCTGTTTTGAACAAACAAATTCATTTTTCGATTTCACTTTGTATTGAGCCCATGAACGGTATAAAAATTATGGAACTTTGTGCTGAACGAGTGGAGATTGAAGCCTATATTGCTGCAGTCGGTAGGAGGAATCAATGACGGGTGGTAGGGCTGTAAACGAGCCGAACTGAGCCGAGCCAAGATGGGTTCGGCCTCGAGCTCGAAGGCCTAACGAGCTAGCTCGGCTCGGCTCGAAAATGTAAGCGAGCTAAAAACACGAGCTCGAGTTCGGCTCGTGAAAAGCTCGAGCCAGCTCGCTGTGGCTGTGGTTGACTGGTTGTGGTGGATTTGGTCGCAGGGGGCTGTGGTCGCGGGGGTTGTTATAGTAGGGGGCTGGTCGCAGGGGGCTGGTCGCATGGGGCTGTGGTACGTAGAGCGCTGGTCGCAGCCAGGGGGTTGTTCGCAGGGGGCTGTGGTCACCGGTGGCTGAGGTCACGGAGGCTAGGGTTTGAAGTTTGAGAAATGGTCCAAATTCCAAATGGAGAAGAAGACTAAAGTGCAAACGGGATTTGGCTATTTGGATTTTGGGATTTGGGTTTTCTTTTTGGGTTGCAGCCTGCCACAGTAATATTATGATAAATAATAATAATAATAATAATAGTAATATAATAATAATATTATATATATATGTATATATATATATATGTATGTGTATATATATATGTGTGTGTATATATATATATATATATATCAAGCCACGAGCCGAGCCACCCCTAGCTTGGGTTCGGCTCGTTTAGAAAACAAGCTGGCTCGGCTCGGCTCGTTTAGGCACGAGCTTTTTCGGGCCGAGCTTTTTTCGAGTTTTTTTCGAGCGAACTTCGAGCCGTGAACATTTTGAACATCCCAAACGGGTGGGATAGAGGTAGGGTTGGGGAAGAAGATGAAGTGGGGATTCACTTAATGATTTTATATTATTTATATTATTTTTTATTTTATTTTTACTCTTTTATTAATAAGGGAAAAGTGGTCATTTAATATGTATTTAACTAGATCATTCAACATCAGTTAGTCTAAAGGATGTAATATGTTATAACTTTTCAAATAAAGGATGATTTTTGTAATATTGAAGTTTAAGGACAGAACCTGCGATTTGATATAAACATAAAGGACAGAAATTGTAATTTATGCTACACTTTTCATCCTTTATATTTATAGTAAATTTTGGATTTCATCCTTAAACTAAAAAAATTACAGAAAACATCCTTTATGTTAATATTTTGTGACAGTTTACGTCCTTTGCTCTAACGGGCGTTAATGGACAGATCTGATTTAAATGGATAGTGTCCTTTGCTCTAACGGGCGTTAATGGACAGATCTGATTTAAATGGATAGTATTAGTTCTGATTAGAATGGACAGATCTTCGAGCAAGTTAACTTTGTGGCGGAAATATGATAGGGGTTTTAGATGGGAAAGGATGGTTCTTCCAAAATCTGATGGGTTTGGAGGAAATGATGTCATGGTAGTGGATCTAGAAAGAAAAGAGTGTATAGTAAGAGTAGAGAGAGAGAGTAAGTGGTGGCGGAAGGTGGTCGTGGTTAATGGTGGCGGTGGTAGATGGCGGATGCCGGCAGTGGCGAATGGTAACGGTGGCGGTTTATACTTGTTGTGTCTTGTGAGAAGAGAGAGATATGTATAAAGAGAGAGAGAGAGAGAGAGGTGTGGCTGGGTTTTTATAATTTAATATTTTTTAATAAGTTATTTTTTATTATTAAGGGTAAAATGATCAATTTACCCCCACATGTAAGGCACGTGAGCTGGTTTAATATGCAAAATTAACTTCCGTTAGAGCAAAAGACGTAAACCGTTATAAATTATCAACATAAAGAAAGTTTACTGTAATTTCCTTTGTTTAAGGACGAAACCTAAAATTTGCTATAAATATAAAGGATGGAATTTGTAATTTACTATATTATATTTATATCTTTTTAAGTAAATTACACACACAGTCCCTAGGGTTTGCAAGTATTGCAAGTTCAGTTCCTACTTCTCAAAAATTAAAGATGCGTGTTGAACTATGCATGATATGCACACCAGAGCTTTCTGACGCCAACTAAGGTTAAGTTTTTCTATTAAGTCAATGTTAAATTACTAATATACCGGTAAATTTAGAAAATAATAATTTCTAAATAAACCTAACTTACCCCCACCCTTCACACCTCACCCCTCCCTCCATCTTCTTCTTCCATTTCCATCTTCATCTTTATCATCATCACTATCACCACCACCTCTCCACCATCATGTGAAAAATCAAGCACCACCACTGGTCTAAGTCTCTCTCTCTCTCTCCCTCTCTTTCTCCCCCCCCCTCTCTACTAAGACCACCTGTCATAACGTCACCTCTCTCTCTATCTATCTATCTCTCTCTTTTCAGATCCAATGAACCAGGTTGTCATCATATTCTATGGTAGCCACAAGTGGTTGTTTGATTGGCAAGTGTGGCTCAACGGTGCAGCCATTGACGATGGTGGTGGGTTGAGGGTGCTACTGCGACGGTGGTGGTGGGTTGAGGGTGCTGCAGCGACGGTGGTGGTGGGTCGAGGGTACAAGCAGCAATTGTGGTAGTGGGTTGAGGATGCTGCGGGACAGTGGTGGTGGGTTGGCGACGATGATGGTGGCTTGAGAATGCTTAGGCGACGGTGGTGGTGGGTTAAGGGTGCAGCGTGGTGGTGGGTTAAGGATGGAAACGGTTGAGGGTGCTGTAGGACGGTGGTTGTGGGTTGAGAATACTACGGCGATGGTGGTGGTGGGTTGAGGGTGCAGGCAAAGACAGTGGTGGTGGGTTGAGGGTGCAAGCGTCGACGATGGTGATGAGTTGAGGGTTGAGGTGGTAGCGGTGGGTGTTGTATGTAAAGAACCACAATGTGGAGAAGAAGATTAAAAAAGGAGAGTTTTGGTCTTTTTAAAAAACTAACAAAGAAACTTAAGCTTTGTTTGTATCAGGGACTGTCAGCGTGTACTCTTTACATAGTTCAGGCCCAAATATATAATTTTTGAAAAGTGGGTGACTAAACTTACAATATGTACAAACCCTATGGACTATCCGTGTAATCTACTTGATCTCTTATATATTTTTGGGACTTAATTACACAAGTGGTCCTTATGGTTTGGCCCGATTTCACTTTTGGTCCCTAACTCTCTAAAATTACAAGGTTGGTCCAATAGTTGGTACAAACGTAACAAAGTTGGTCCTGAAGTATGCTGGTGATAGGTCACAGGTAAAGGTATGTTGGTGACAGGTGATGGTGGCGAATGGGTTGAGCGAGAGTGAAGGGGTGCGATGTGGTGGTGAGACGGTGATGGTGATGTTGAGGAATGGGTTGAGCGAGAGTGGTAGTTTAGGGAGACATACGGGGGAAAGGAAGTATGCTGGTGACAGGTCACAGGTGAAGGTACCAGGCGATTTGGTGGTGTTCGCCGGTGATGGTGGTGGATGAAGGTGGTGGTGTGTGGGCTAGGAAGATGATCATCCAGGTGGGGACCATCTTTTATATACAAGGGTATTTTAGTCATTTTAAATTTTAACAGTCAAATTTAACGTCCACCTGTTTTAGGGACCATTGTAACATCGGCCCATTTTGAAAATGTAAACCTGAATCTGTTGGGTCAATTATGAAAATCAAACACACTATTTAAACTATTTTATTCATTTTGGTGATTCAAAAGCAATAAATGTATTATTTAACTAATTTTGTGAATTTTCTTATTCAATTTTCATTTATTATACCATTTACTCAATTTATAATAATTTCATAATTTATACAATAAAGTTTTATAAATTTATGAAGTTTTATTTATCATTTATGAGTTCTAGTTATTATATGAAAATTAATAATTATATTTCAAAGTTTCTACAAAATTTATAAAGTTATATAAGTTTATAAAGTTCAATGTTAATTATGAGATTTTCATATTTAATTAAAATGAATAATTAAAATACAAAGTTTTTTTTTTAATTTATGAAATCTGTAAAGTTTTAATAAAACAATAATTTAATTAGAAAATTGGGTTTTATAAGTTCAGGGTTAAATTTGTAATTTTCGAAACTTAATTTAAAAGTTTCTTACATAAAATGATAACTCTTTAAACCACACGGACCAAAGTGTAATTTTCTTTCAAACAACCCAACCCCCTCCCCATCGCCTTGTTTCCGGCCAAATCAAGCCAACATCCGACGACCCCCTTCACACCCAAACTCATCGATTTCAAACAAATTAAACCGTTTCACCTTATTCATGAACTGAATTCGAGCACACGAACACTTTCAATTTAGGTTCAAACACTATTAATGCTGCTTGAACCCGAAATCGAAGTTTACAAGCAAAATCAAATCAGTTACACTTGAAACTCGATAAATTAACATAATTTCTTGACATGAAACGTATTAGGGATCATTGCGGTTGTAATCATCAAATCAATTTGAGCTGAAATTGTGAGAAACTAAATCAAATTCGATCAGTTATAACCGGCACAAACTCAAAATGTGTTCATCATGAAACTGAACAAATTAATGCTATTTAACAAAGGGAAAACCTTCCTTTTGATTCCCTTAAACTTTCAGTGCTCTCAATTTCTCCGAAACACGCACACACACAAGAAATCGATCCTCGTTTTCACGTCGTTCCTGTTGCACTGTTCTTGATCTTGTTAATCTCGAATCAGCCGTAATCCAGGTAATTTCACATACATACACACACGAATGTACATGGGGAGTAAAAGCCCTAAGATTAATTTCGTTAACACAATCGAATTGAGTTTATATGATTTGGGGGATATTGTTGAAATTTTTTTTATAATTCTCTAACCAGATTCAATTCAGAAATTGGCCCTTGCCAACCGGTTAACACACTTTCTTCTGGCAGGGGAGACCCGGGTTTGAACCAGGAACTCCCAGTATTATTTTTAATTCATTTTTTAAACCATTTTAGATTCCAGAAAATTTTCAAAATGCTATTATTATTATATTTATTTATTTAAACCATCTTTTAATTCATAAATATATTTACTTATTTATTTTTGTAATCCAGAATTTATTTATTAATTTCTAAAATTTCAACAAATTAATTTTATATTTCTTTTATTTTTAAAGATTACAAATGTTATAACACTATTATAAATTCATTTTAATTACATCAAACCATACTTAAATTATTTCAAATCATTCAGGGTAATTAATTATTAAATTAATTATTTTTTCTCACTTTAATATTCAAACTCTATTTAATCAAATATTATACGCTAAAAATTTAAACAATATTAAAAAACTCCAATTCACTAACTAATCATTTTTATTTCCAGTTCTCTTTATTCAATCAATTTATTTTATTTAATCAAGCAATTACATTTTTATTAAAACCTCAAATCTTAATTTAAACCCTAATCTAGTTCTAAATCATTATTTTCTAATTTAAGACACCATTCTTAGGTTAACCGTGAGGAAGACCGTTGGTGTCTATTCTCGCATATTATTCAAATCATACTTTAATATCAAGTGAGTGTTCATTGCTTATTTTCATGTTTTATTATTTGGAAAAATCATGTGATTCAATATTCATTCATTGATATTTATTGTTATGTAATTTCAAAATTCAATTTAAGACATACTATGTTATTACTTGTAATTATGTGTTTATAGTTACATAAACTTAAGGAGAACACAATCATTAATTCATGCAACCTTGGTAACAATGATAGATCTATTGATTTGACAAACCCACCCCATTTGTTTAGTTGCATGGTGATTGAAATCGAAATCATTCATTCTATAAGGCTTTGTCCAGGGACCGGGTTAATTCAATCATTAGATTTGATTGTGTTGGTTTGTCTTTTATGTTACACTATTGTATTATAAGTCTTAATATTTCTATGTGAATTAAATTATTTTCAATCATTTAATCAATCTATATATGTATTCAAACATGTGTTTACTCATCGGCTAATTTGTTAGCTGACTCGTTACTTTTTCACATGATTTTAGGATGCAGTTTAGAGGACTTCTTCATGCTCATATAGGACTTGGACCTAGATTAATAAAAGACGTTATTATGTTATTTGAATCTTTATTGCATTGTAATGAATTATTTGACTTGTATTATTTGATGAAAATGATGTTAAATATTAATTCAACTTATTTAATTTCATGTGCTATGAGTAATCGATTCACATTCGTCCGCCCCGATGATTCCGCAGCCGGTCGGGGTGTGACAACCATCGTTTTTATGTTTGTGCAAAGTTCTGGGCCAACCTTGTAATTCCAGAGAGTTAGGGATCAAAAGTGAAATCAGGCCTAACCACAGGGACCATCGTGTAATTAAGTCTATATTTGGTGATTTAATACCAATATGACTAACATGTCCCTCAAACTAACCGACTAATTTAACATCGTTATGTGAAGGGACCGTCCTTGAAAGTAATTACAAAAGTTGGAGACTGTATTCATAAAAATTTAAAGTTTAGGAACTAAATCCAGAATTTGACCCAAATCACAGGATCATCCATGTAATTTACTCTTAAACTTTAATTTTAGAATGTAGAGTTAATTACATAAATAGTCCCTGTGGTATATCTAAAATAACAGGTTTGAATACTAAGCAAAAAGAGTAACACGTTTGAGTACTCACTTTTAATTTTGTAACAAGTTTGAGCATTAACACTTACAGACATTAGATTTATTGTTAAGTTTAAGGGCATATTTGTCTTTTGACATCACAGGACTACTTATGTAAATTAGAGGAACTATTCATGTAATTTAGTTAAAATAATATATCTATATATAACTAGACACACAGACATACACACACACATACACATACATACACACACATACACACACACACACACACACACACACACACACACACACACATATATATATATATATATATATATATATATATATATATATATATATATATCATCTTCACAATCCAGTACCACCACTGCCGGCCATCACCGCCGACCACCACCATAATCACCACATCATATCATCTTCACAATCTAATACCCTTACAGCATCGCCATCCATCTCTGATACCCACCACCAGCTCCCACCACCAGCTCCCACGACCATCTCCACCGCCTCTCATGTATCAAACCCAGAACAAGTGTATATCATATTTGTCAACCTAGTCACTGCTGTCTCATCCCCACCCCCAAATCAAAACTGCAAATGCTTCAAATCAAAGGTCTAACTTGACAAACCGCATTTGAGTTCACCTCCACCATTATTCACACATCGATCTTAGGTGGTTTTCAGTGATAATTTTAGGGTTTTTGATGTTTACCCCTTTGTATTTTTATGATTAACTTTGATTTGACGATGGTGGTTTGAAATGTGAGCGGGTTAAACGGTGGTGGGCGACGGTGGTGGTGGATTCAATAGTGGTGGTGGTCTGAAATGGGAGTCGGTTATATGATGGTGTGTAATAGCGGTAGTGGATTGAATGGTAGTGATGGTCTGAAATGGGAGTGAGTTTAATGGTGGTGGGCAGCGGTGATAGTGGATTTGTGGTTGTGATGGTCTAAAATAGAAGTGGGTGGAATGATGGTGGGCATGCAGTGGCGGTGGATTGAATGGTGGTGGTGGTGGTTTGAAATGGGAGTGGGAGGGTGGGTTGGGGTTATTTGTAGTTAATTACATAAATGGTCCCTAAATTAAAAAAGATTGATAAAATTACAAAAACAGTGCCTCAAAGGGTATTTTAGTCATTTTATTTAAATTTAACATAAAACTAACGTTTGTGACATGGATTATTTATGTAATTAACGCTAAATTATATTTATCAAGAAATTGACATATAAAATAAAAAAATTACACTAATCTTACAAATTAAGTAGTAGTATAATTATATGTTGGAACTCCAGTCAATTGTAGCGGATCTCAGATTCATTCTAATAACCGATTAGAAACATAAAATTGACAAAATGATACAAGTGTGATTTGTTGGTGATTTTAGAGCGTCAATACCATTTTGGAAGAAAACACTGAAATTATATTTCATTTGGACAACACGATATACCAATTTGCAAAGAAAACAATAATGTTAATGTGAACTCTTTTAATCGCTAGATGAGTAGATGTTTTCTTACATATTTAACTTTACATAATCTACACGACAACTAATTTATAGTAATTTATCATAAGCGTGACTTAAACACTTAACATTAAACGATACATAAATATATAATGCAAACAAAAACACGGTAAAGTTTTTGGTTGATATATAGTAAAGGAAATTAAAAGGCAATGAAATAAATTCTAAATTGGGGAAAAGGGGGTGGGTCGGGTGACATACGTCCAAAGCTGATACATGATATCCTGCACACTTTCAGATGGTCTTCATTCACTGTTGTTATTGCCATTAAATTCGACTTCTATTACAGACCCATTTATCCCTGCAAATTGCTACCCCCAATAGCTATTTATGGAGCATCATCACATCCACCGCTGTCTCCAGCTCACATTTTAGGAATTGTTTTGATGGTATTTACTTGAAGGGAACTGAAAGAGGCATCATCTTTGATTTGATATTTGAGAGTTTGATCTGATGATGAAGGGTTTTGGATTGTGGGTCTTGTTCTTGTTGTTTGTAACATCTCTGATTTCGCTATCTTCTTCGTCGTTTCCTGGTAATTTCTCTTGTATTTGCTGTTTGTTATATTCATTATTAAACGTATGTTGTTGGTGTTTAACATATTTGATTGTAGAGACCATCTTTATGGTACAAATGATATCAAATTCTGTATGAAACACGCATATATATTTTTATAGGATATAGGATAGGATGAGTATAAGCCACAGTAATTTTCTTATAAAGCGATTAACCAACTTTTTTTTCCTTTCCTTTTTGTTCTTTTTATTACCTTTACTGATTAAGATACTAACTTAGATCAATTACATCGAAATAGAAGGTAAACGCACGACAACTCTAGCTGTTTTTTGATTGTAAGACTAAATCTTTTAAAAACTACATTTATAGATCTTGGGTTGTAACATTACTATGCATGACTAGTTGAACTCGACTAAGTAGCTCTACAACCTCAGGCGCAAGAAACCAAAAGTATCAAATGCAAATGATATAAACACATGTTGGTTGCCAAGACACACTTTCTCATGTTTGTTCACTTTGCATAATACAGCTTATAACGAGATCTGACTCATAACTATTTCCCAAACCCACAAGAGGGGAAACCCTTGTTAGAAACACACACGTGTGTTTTCCTTCTATATATCATCCAAATACAAAAAATATCAGCTGGTCTGAAGGTTGATCTTCCTTTCAACGGACTAGTTAAGAAATTCACAATTGTTTTTTTCTTTGCTTTAGGATATGGAGATGCAAGAATGAAAGTGAAGGTACACAGTTCTAGGAAAATCAAGGTAGTGATTCATAATTCTTTCCAACATGTTTTGAATAACACCAACTACTTCAGATCAGGTTTTACCGTTTTAGCAACTAAAAAGTCCATAAAAGAACATTTTTTCTAAATATTTGTGATATATGACCGACATATAGTTCTGTTGCTATTCGGACGGATTTTGAACATCCTGTGCTTCCAATTAATGAACATTTTCCGGTTAAAAAATGTTCTTAAATTTTAACGATTCTTGTTTAAACCACCCAAATTCGTTATTTTTATGTTAAACTTCACAGGAGAAAATGAATGTTGACCATTATGATGGCAATGAAAGCAAAATCGATTTACTCGATTATCATCGGACTGATCCTGTTCCAAGTTCAAAGGCATGGATAAGGCATGGACCGATTCAACATGACGCTCCTCTTATGCCTTACATCCCCGGACCACCTCCCAGCGAACCAAATGACCACCAACCTTAGTTAACCTATTAACCATGTGTCTTCAACTGATGGTGTTGTTCTTGAAAGTCGTCGCTAATAGAATGTGTATATTTTGTATGTTTGGAACCCAAAACAGTTGCACAACATGGTTTGTTTTATATTCCTTTCAGTAATGTCAAAATAAAAACATAATTTTCGACCGTTTTACTCCTTTCAAATTTCAATGTTCAAAAGTTTCTTGCAATATTGTTAAGCGTTTGACTTCTTTGATTTATATAGGTATACTTTTTGATTTAGAGTATTCACAACCTATAAATTGTTATAAACACAATTGGTAATCAAGCATACGAGATTGATTTTTGAGAAGAAGAATCAAAGGGAAGAAGTTTGTCATAATTCATCGATACCCAGGGCTGACCCTGAAGGGGGGCGGGGTGGGCGATCGCCCAGAGCTCGATCTCCTCAAGGCCCGGAGTTTTTAAAAAATTATATATATATATATATTATATGTATTTAAAAAAAAAAAGCTATAAACTATTAATAAAATTATTAGAAAGACCTAACAACATTTTAATTATTTTAACCTATTAAATCTTTCCTTAGAGCTCATTAACATTTTAAATAGTTTAGTTCAATACCATTTACCCGATGTAAACTCAATTTAATATGAAAACATGATCGAGAATTTTGTTTTCAAAAATGCTAAGAGGACTTCCCGATTCGTTTAAGTAAATATTTTAATATAATACTTTTGTTTTGTTTATTATTATAACAATTATTGTCGTATTATAAATTTTTTATATACAAGTTATTCGGTTTGGATTTTTTTATATGTCGTTTTACAGAAACCTATTTTTTGTTCTCGCCCCGGGTCCAAAGTCTTTTGAAAATTATAAGGACCGGCCCTGTCAATACCCGTTTGATCTGTATTATCTACTTAAGTATAACAACCATGTTAACAACTACCTAACAACATCATATACTATTTAACTATTACAAACCAGTCCTACTATTTTAATACCTAACATTACCCCCCCTCTAAATTTTGTCTCCAAAAATCATAATGTGTAAAAAAATATAGCTAATCAAAACCAAAGTGGGAAAACACAATTTGGCCTATTTCTATTAGATCGTTGTACTCATCATCATTTTCCGGTTCTTATAATTTGTGTATACGGTTTCCTGTTCGGTTCCGATTCCGCTTCCAAACCCGGGTATGTACCTGTAATATGCGAACCGTCCAGAACCAGTTGCACTGATATAGGTTCGGTTCCTGAATCATTATAGATATAGTTGTTCTTCCGGTTTTCACCATTGCTTATTAGTCTTCTTTTTGCATAGGTGGGCGCATGGTCAAAACCTCTAGAAGCTCATTATCACTTACATTATTGAAGCTTTAATATACACTCAGGACTATATCCGGAGAAAAAGAAAACACATCAATGAAGATGATGATTTTGAAAATTCAACTAGTTGTGAAAAGGTAATTATATTAATTTTTCGAATCTCATAATGATGTCTTATTTTTAATTACTAATAGTGCTTTGTTTTAGATGTTTTCTAGAAAATTAGGTCGATGGGGATTGTTGAAGATTAAAGACAATCAACAACTTATTTTACTTTGGTTTGCCTTAAATTATTTGTATTACTGGTTTGCATTGAATTAGTTGGAAATATATGACTCATTAGAAATTGGTTTACACACTATTAGATGCTCACATTCGATGACTTTAGCTCATTTGGATATTAGATTATTGGTTTCCTCAAAATATCAATTTCTTGATGCCCTTTTTATAAATGTCAATTTTTTTTGTTTAATTTGAGTATAGATTTGTTCTTTTTAATTGATCACATGAGATCGTTATTTTATTTTCTTCAACAAAATCGTTTTTTTATTGGTTCTTCAACAAACCGGAACCAGTTTTGCCAGTTAAGAACCGAACAGATTAGGTCAGTTCCGGATTTTAAATTTAGGCTGTCTGGTTCCTAGTTCCAACCGACTTTAACCAGGTGCACACCCTTACCAATCATATTCGACCTGAATTAAAAAATTTGATGCTTGCTTGTTAGAAACTTGAGCCTAAGAAATTATGAAGCCAAAATTCCTAACTCCACCACCACTTGTAAGAGATTTTATACCAGACAACGTATATGCTTAGCAAGATAAGTGAATAAAAATGGTTAAACCTTATATACAATAAAATAAAACATTCTGATTAACGTTTGAAAACATCAAAAGAGTACGATCATTATGCGGTCCAACCATACCTGAAAACTAATCACTTTCATTTGTAACCTCTAACAGGTAATCTTCAGGCTTCATCCACCTTAGCCTAAAATTTGTCTTTCTATTTCAAGGATCCACCTTAGCCTAAAATTTGTCTTTCTATTTCAAGATTACCTTGTTGATTAATTCAAGTTTACAACTGTTCGAGAAACTAACAGCAACAGTATTATCACAGTAAATCTTCAATGGTCTTAATATGGAGTTTACAACTTTAAGTCCACTAATAAGATTTATCAATAACATTTCGTGGCATGTTGCATTATAAACCGCAACATATTCTACCATCATTGTAGAAGTTATCGTTAGTTGTTGCTTATAGCTACTCCACGAAATAGGACCCGCCTAAAATTTGTCTTTCTATTTCAAGATTACCTTGTTGATTAATTCAAGTTTACAACTGTTCGAGAAACTAACAGCAACAGTATTATCACAGTAAATCTTCAATGGTCTTAATATGGAGTTTACAACTTTAAGTCCACTAATAAGATTTATCAATAACATTTCTATTTCAAGATTACCTTGTTGATTAATTCAAGTTTACAACTGTTCGAGAAACTAACAGCAACAGTATTATCACAGTAAATCTTCAATGGTCTTAATATGGAGTTTACAACTTTAAGTCCACTAATAAGATTTATCAATAACATTTCGTGGCATGTTGCATTATAAATTTAAAATCCGGAACTGACCTAATCTGTTCGGTTCTTAACTGGCAAAACTGGTTCCGGTTTGTTGAAGAACCAATAAAAAAACGATTTTGTTGAAGAAAATAAAATAACGATCTCATGTGATCAATTAAAAAGAACAAATCTATACTCAAATTAAACAAAAAAAATTGACATTTATAAAAAGGGCATCAAGAAATTGATATTTTGAGGAAACCAATAATCTAATATCCAAATGAGCTAAAGTCATCGAATGTGAGCATCTAATAGTGTGTAAACCAATTTCTAATGAGTCATATATTTCCAACTAATTCAATGCAAACCAGTAATACAAATAATTTAAGGCAAACCAAAGTAAAATAAGTTGTTGATTGTCTTTAATCTTCAACAATCCCCATCGACCTAATTTTCTAGAAAACATCTAAAACAAAGCACTATTAGTAATTAAAAATAAGACATCATTATGAGATTCGAAAAATTAATATAATTACCTTTTCACAACTAGTTGAATTTTCAAAATCATCATCTTCATTGATGTGTTTTCTTTTTCTCCGGATATAGTCCTGAGTGTATATTAAAGCTTCAATAATGTAAGTGATAATGAGCTTCTAGAGGTTTTGACCATGCGCCCACCTATGCAAAAAGAAGACTAATAAGCAATGGTGAAAACCGGAAGAACAACTATATCTATAATGATTCAGGAACCGAACCTATATCAGTGCAACTGGTTCTGGACGGTTCGCATATTACAGGTACATACCCGGGTTTGGAAGCGGAATCGGAACCGAACAGGAAACCGTATACACAAATTATAAGAACCGGAAAATGATGATGAGTACAACGATCTAATAGAAATAGGCCAAATTGTGTTTTCCCACTTTGGTTTTGATTAGCTATATTTTTTTACACATTATGATTTTTGGAGACAAAATTTAGAGGGGGGGTAATGTTAGGTATTAAAATAGTAGGACTGGTTTGTAATAGTTAAATAGTATAGGATGTTGTTAGGTAGTTGTTAACATGGTTGTTATACTTAAGTAGATAATACAGATCAAACGGGTATTGACAGGGCCGGTCCTTATAATTTTCAAAAGACTTTGGACCCGGGGCGAGAACAAAAAATAGGTTTCTGTAAAACGACATATAAAAAAATCCAAACCGAATAATTTGTATATAAAAAATTTATAATACGACAATAATTGTTATAATAATAAACAAAACAAAAGTATTATATTAAAATATTTACTTAAACGAATCGGGAAGTCCTCTTAGCATTTTTGAAAACAAAATTCTCGATCATGTTTTCATATTAAATTGAGTTTACATCGGGTAAATGGTATTGAACTAAACTATTTAAAATGTTAATGAGCTCTAAGGAAAGATTTAATAGGTTAAAATAATTAAAATGTTGTTAGGTCTTTCTAATAATTTTATTAATAGTTTATAGCTTTTTTTTTAAATACATATAATATATATATATATATATATATATATATATATATATATATATATATATATATATATAAAATACATAAAAATTGTCTTTCTATTTCAAGATTACCTTGTTGATTAATTCAAGTTTACAACTGTTCGAGAAACTAACAGCAACAGTATTATCACAGTAAATCTTCAATGGTCTTAATATGGAGTTTACAACTTTAAGTCCACTAATAAGATTTATCAATAACATTTCGTGGCATGTTGCATTATAAACCGCAACATATTCTACCATCATTGTTGCTTATTCTACCAAAGTAGACCTTTTGTCATCTTTGCATTTAGCAAAGTCGGAATCAGAATAGCCAGTCACTTCTAAGACATTAATTCTTCTATAAACTAGTTTGTAGTCTTTTGTTCCTTGAAGATATCACAATACTTTCTTTGTTGCTTTCCAATAATCTAGGCCGGGATTAGATTGGTATCGGCCTAGCATCCAAACAATATATGCAATATCAGGACTTACAAACTTGAGCATACATTAGGCTTCCAACTATAGAAGCATAAAGTATCAATCTCATTTATTCCTTTTCTATGTCTGTTTTCAAGCATTGAAATAAACCGAAAACGTCTCCTTTAACTACGGGAACAACTGATGGGGAGCAGTGTTGCCTGTTATAACGTGTAAGCCCACGATTAATATAAGCCTTTTGAGACAAGCCTAATGTCCCCTTAATCCGATCTCGGTGAATTTCAATGCCGATGACATAAGAGGCTTCCCCAAAATCTTTCATGTCAAAATGACATGAAAGTAATATCTTAGACTCATGCAACAAATCAATATTGCTACTTGCCAAAAGAATATTATCCACATAAAGGACAAGTATAATAAAATTGCTCCCACTCATTTTGAGGTATGTACACTGATCCATTTGATTTTTATTGAACCCATGCTTTTTCATAGCTTCATCAAATTTCAAATATCATTGTCGTGATGCTTGTTTTAACCAGTATATGGACTTCTTTAACTTACACACTAGATGTTCTTGACCTTTAGGCTTAAAACCTTCAGGTTGGGTCATAAACACATCTTCATGTAAATCACCATTAAGGAAAGTTGTTTTAACATCCATCTGATTTAGCTCGAAATCAAAATGAGCTACTAGGGCCATAATAATCCTCAAGGAATCCTTTCGAGATACAGGAGAAAAGGTCTCCTGGTAATCGATTCCCTCCTTTTGGTTATAACCTTTCGCAACCAAACGTGCTTTATATCATTTGATATTTCCATTTGGATCCATTTTGGTTTTATAAACCCACTTACATCCTACGGGCTTCACTCCTTTTGGAAGTTCAACCAGTTTCTAAATGTTATTTTTACTCATAGAATCAAGCTCATCAATCATAGCTTCATTCCATTTAGATGATTGGTCACTACTAATGGCTTCTGTATAAGAAGTTGGATCGTTATGCTTTCCTAAGTCCAAGTCTGATTCATTAAGGTAGGTTACATAATCATCATAATTAACAGGTCTTCTAGGCCTTGATGATCTCCTTAATGAAATACTAGGTTCTTCGGCTCGATGATAATTTTAGGATTTTTCTCTCCTAAATTTGATGTACTTTCATTTGAAGTTACACTAGGAGTAAGATTATCCTCTACGGAGACACTAGGTGGAGCAATGTTATGTTCAAGAGGTGTAAAGGAAGGAAGATGCAAGGAATTATCCACCCCTTCTTACATTTCTTGTAAAATGGAATCTGGATGTACATTGCTCCCACTAACATTAGAGTTCTTTAGGAACTCGGCATGATGACTTTCAACTATGCGAGTAGAATGTGTGGGACAATAGAACCTGAATCCCTTTGAACATTCAAGATACCCTATAAAGAAACAACTAACGGTTTTCATGTCAAGTTTTCTTTGTTGAGGGTTGTAGAGCTTAGCTTCGGTCGGACAACCCCATACCTTCATATATCTCATGCTTAGTTTCCTTCCCATCCAGATTCCATAAGTTGTTTTAGGAACTGACTTAGAAGGAACCCTATTAAGTGTATGGACTGCCGTTTTTAATGCCTCGGTCCATGGAAATTCAGGCAAGTTGGTATTAGCTAACATACTTCTTACCACATCCATAAGGGTTCTATTTCTTCTCTCAGCAATTCCATTCCGCTGAGGAGTACCTGGCATGGTATATTGGTTCATAATCCCATGTTCCTTGCAAAATTCGGAGAAAGGACCGGGAGCCTAACCAATGTCAGTATGTCTAGTATAATACTCGCCTCCTCTATCTGATCTCACTACCTTTATCTTACACTCAAGTTGATTTGAACTTTGGCTTTAAAGGTTTTAAACATTTCAAGTGATTCAGTTTTCTCTTTAATTAAATACAAGTACATATATCATGAATGATCATCTATGAAAGTGATAAATGACTTATGTCCAGATATTCCTACAGGAAAAGGTCAACAAATATCAATGTGTATGAGTTCTAATAAATCTAAACTCCTGGTGGCACCCTTTTTATTAGTTTTTGTCATTTTGCTTTAAGACATTTTACACATGTCTCAAAATCAGTAAAGTCGAGAGTTGGAAGTATACCATCCTTCACGAGTCTTGTTAATTGATCCCGTGAGATGTGGCCTAATCGTTGATGCCATAACATAGTTGAGGTTTCCAAGTCTCGTTTTCGTTTATTTATGTTTTCATTCACATTATACAATAACAAAGATATTGAGAATTGGTCATCCAAGTTCAATTTATAAAGTTTTCCATCCAAACAACCATAACCAATAATATGAGAATTCAAGCTAATAGCGACTTTACCATTTCCATGGTTACATAATATCCATCATTGTCTAACTTTCATACAGATACTAAATTTCAAGTAATTCTCTGTACATAAAGAGTATCATGTAAGTTAATACAATGGCCACCTTGTATAACTAATTGCAAAGTTCCTACGGCTTCAACATTTAGCATGTCACCATTCTCAACTTTAATGGTCCTTTGGTTTCTTTCTAGCTTCCGAATTATAAGGAATCCCTATAATGTGTTTGTAACATGAATTATGGAACCAGAATCAACCCACCATGTGTTTGTAGGAACATCAATGTTAAAGGACTCATAAATCATAAATAGATTATTGCCTTTCTTTGCTAACCATTCTTTGAATTTAAGGCAATCTCGTTGGGTATGTCCGTTCTTATGACAGAATTTGCAACGAATAGTACCCTTAGAAGTTGTTAAGTTGGAGATTGTACATCCATTTATTTTATGGACCTTTGAGCTTTCACCTTTATTGAAGTAGTCTTTCCTTTTCTTAGTGTTTATGGTGGTGAGACGAGCAACAGTGGGTTTTTCCACCTTTAAACGCTTTTCCTCTTGTACACACATGGCAATGAGTTCACTCATTTGCCATTTATCCTTTCGAGTATTGTAGTTTATTTTAAAAGCATCAAATTGTGTAGGAAGAGAGGTCATTATAAAGTGTACTAAAAAACCTCACTTATTTCCATGTTCACGCCCTTCAACTTATGGGCCATGTCACTCATCATCATGATGTGCTCACGCACACCATTCCACCGTCATACTTTGTGGTCAACATATTCAGGGTCAAAGTTCTCGTATGTGCCTTGGAGATGCCCTTGAATTGCTCCTCAACAGAGTCCAAATAATTTTTCACGTTTTCAGAGTTAGGTATAGCTCCGCAAATGGCAACCGAGATGGAATTCTTTATGACCATGAGAGACATTCTATTGGACCTCTCCCACTGTTTATACACTTGTTTTTGGTCTGCAGTGCTTTCAGCAGTAAGTGTAGTAGGAGGATCATGCCTCAAAGCATAGTCTAAATCCATCATTCCAAGAGTTAATATGACAGCATCGTGCCATGAAGCAAAGTTAGTACCAGTCAGAGGTTCAATCCCATAATTAGGGTTCATAGTGGTCGCTTGATTGATGCAATCATTATATGTAAATTTAGAAGAACAGAAGTGAACTAAAATATTCAGGGTAATCACATAAAACAAGAAAGATTTAATACATTAAAGATTAAGCCTATTATAACACCACAATATTAGACTAACTTAAGGTTCTAATTGAATGTTTGTTTCGGGTTGGCTATTACCAAAACTCAATTGTTATGAACATGCATTAAGGTAAACTAAGGCACATAAACAAAACATATCACCTTTGGGTAAAGATGTAACATTATGCACATTAAGCCTACATTTCATTGTGTGTATTATGAAACAATTAGACGTTGGGTTCATTGTCTTACAATACACATAATTACAAAAAATGGTAATGTTAGACTCCAATGTCAAGCCAAATGATGTATCGTTGGGTTAATCATCTAACTTTTCATTGAAGTCACCATTATATATTTCTATATCTAAACTTATATTGATGTTTCATAGTTATAACCAATTAAGAATCATGAAATGATATTTATTCACCGGCTAATCATGTATCTTATACATACGCTAACCAAATATGATGTATATATATTTAAATCACATACCAGTTGAATTCATAAAGTAGTCATTGTGTATAACAAATAATTTGTAAACAAAAGGATATGAAACAGAGTGTTTGAAATAAAATAAATTTAATTTTATTGTATAATCAATTATTTAAAATGATTTCCTTTAAACAATAATACTAAAAAGTAAGAATCATCAAATAGAATTCTTCAACCACAGAAATCGATGTCGATAATACTTTCACATGCTATCATTATTGTATCATTATTGTTTTAAGATTAGTATATAATATCTATTAGACAAACTAAATGATGATGGAACTGATCAAATATGCCACCAATTGCAATTTAGTATATAATTATATTAATTAATAAAAGGTTGTTCAATTTTGTTTATTTGAAACATATCGACTTCAAATCAGCGTCGTACAAATCGTTATATTGGTTTAAAGAAGAAACCTTACAGTGGCGTTAAAATTGCATCATCAAAAGTTGGTTATTAAGATCCATCTATTTATATGATTGAATTGATATAATCAACATTGCTCTGATACCTGATGTTGATTAACTCAAGTTTAAGAATCAATATTTTAGAACTCTAATATCAATCCAATCATGTAATCATCTAAAGAGAAAAGAATGAAACACTTACTTGTGAGAATGACTGTCGTTGGTGTTGAAGATGATGATGTCATACGATTTCGTTATGATACTGTAAGTTTGATGGAGAGATGACGATAGTGTTCTCCAGGGAAATTATGTGAATGATCGATGATTTCTAATTCTCTATATCCCCTTTATATGCTAGTATCTAAAGGAAATCATAATGCCCTCTTTACTTATCAATATTTATATTTACATTCATCAAATAAATGTTAGAGACTATCTATGTGACTATGTCATATTGGCATAATTAATTATTATTAGTGAATAGTTCTAAGGAAATTATTATGTGAATAATTTTCCAACATACCATACCTTAATCCGTTAAAGAGGAGTCTAATCACTCCATTTGATCTTGTTATAATTTAAGTATCATCATTAACCAATCCATCATTTCGGAGTTTGTAATGCACTCTAACTCATGCGTTTTACGTCCCTGAGGTTTCATAAAAATTGTCATTTGAATCCAAAAGTTTAAAATGTTACCATTTGCATCCAAAGGTTTCACTAAAATTACCATTTGAATCCATTTGGCTACACCTAACTAACACAGATAACTTTTTCCGTTAAGTTTCCAACATGAGAGTTATTTTAATTAAAAAATTAAAAAATAAAGAACCAACTCATGTGAGAGTTTTTATATTTTAGTTTCTTTTGATAATTGCAATTATAATTTAACTCTATAATAGTCTTTTATTGTTTTGTCTTGTTAATATATTTTGATTTAGTAATCGTGTTACTTTTATCCATTTTATTAAACATAGATTTCTTTGGTTTAAAGCTTAATTATGGTTACGATTATTGATGTTTTATGATTATTATTCATGAGCAGTTATTGTCATATTATTAATGTTCTTATATTTTTATGATAATATGTCTTTTATGGTTATGATTTAAATAATTTATTTATATATATATATATATATATATATATATATATATATATATATATATATTTGTTTTGTGTGTTTTATAAAGTTATAAATGAATCACTTTTAGTTAGTTATACTTATATTTTATTTTATATAATAGGGTTATCGGATTTTAATAATCCTAAGTTTTATTTATTAGCCGCGATTAATCCTAACTCGGAAAATGTTTACGGACACGCTTAACTTTAAGCTTATTTTCCTTCAAAAATCTCTTAGTAATGGATCGTTGGAGAAAAATAAGCTTAAAATTGAGAGTGTCTGTAAACATTTTCTAAGTTGAGATTAATCCTGGCCAATAAATAAATAAGTTGAGATTATAAAAATCCAATAACTATATATAATATGATGTTCAGAGATGTCTTTCTTGATGAAATGAAAGAAATACTGACCTATAATTTTTGGTAAATTAAAATCGCAATGGTGATTACCAAAGGAGACTGAACGCCTAAAACTTATCACGAAGAGCTGATTTTTCATTTTGTAATTGTTTTAACTAATATACCTATAATTTAATAAACTTAATGGAAAAACTTAACAACGTTTATTAGGAGTAGTTAAGTGGATTCAAATGACAATTTTTGTGAAATTTTTGGATGTAAATGACAAAATTTAATCTTTTGGATTCAAATGACAATTTATATGAAACCTTAGGGATGTAAAATGCATTTAACTCTATAATAAATTAATAACCAACTTGAATAAGAAGTGCCTACACAACCCAATATTTCCATAAATTAAGTGTGTAACTTGTAAGTAGTTGTGCTATTGTTTCAAGCTGGTAATAGAAATGAAACATCTTCTTCTAAACAGGTATTGCCAAGTAGCTTTGTAGGTAGGTATATGGACCCTACACATGACAAGAAAAACATTCTTCAATATCAAGTTAATCTTGATCCCCCTTTCTATTTCGTGTTATGCTCATCTTTGACTTCTCAACTACCCTTGTTTTGCTTTTCTCATCATCCTCCTAAATTTTTAACAATATTATTGAACTTATTACAATAATAAAACACATTTGTTTTAAAAGAGAGTATAATTATTGTTGTAAATGACTAAAAGCAATCTAAAAACATAAATGTGTGTTTATGATATATGTATGTAGTTTGGAAACTGTTTGACCTATGGGATTAAGCAATGATCACCAAATTCATCACTATCAAAAGTGGGTGATCATGATACTAACAAACACCTCTTACTTTAATGCTAATTATAATCTCAAGTAATCTCTAAGTTATCACCTCTTAAATTCATAGTTTAATTTTCACTAATCTATTACTATTAGAAATATCACATTGTTAATACACATATGAAATATGTTTAACGTACTATTTAGATAATATTTCTATTTTTAAAAGGCTACTATTGTGACAAATGTTACTAAACAACAACACACTTAACATGTTAACCCGTTTAGTAGTAAAAAGATACATTTTATATTATTCTAAATAATGATATTTATATAAGACTAAGTGAGCTTAATTAGCATATTTTGTTTGACACGAGTTAGCAACTGATAAAGTTTGATTGAGGAGATGGGTTGGTTGGTTTAGTACCCCACAAGTTTAAAAAAATGGGATGATTGTAGCTTAAGATAAACTTTAAGTCTTAAGGGTAGATTATGTATTTGTACGTATAAAAACAAAAGGAGATGATATAATTATGAGCATCTTTTGACGTCTAGAAGAGTGGACGGTAACCAATGATCCTTAACCCAACTGGTTATACTAAGCTACCTATAACATGTAAGTATAGAGAGGTTAATGTTTAAATCTCACTCTGAGAAAAATACTCAGAGTTGAGTCGGGAGGTTTTCGCAGTAATAGATTTCCTTCTGAGAAGGGTTGGGGGTGCGTGTTGGTTGGAAAACGGATAATTGAACCCGTTTAAAATAACAGATATCCTCCGAAACAGAGTTTTACATTTGCTGTTAAAATAAAAAAGAAGAGTGGTCGGTAGTTATTTGTGGGTTAGATTCGAATTCACCACCAATCTCGTGGATTAAGTTTTTGCATTGTTTTAATTCTTAAAATGGTAACAACTTAAGTATTAAATAAAAGGTAAAAAGAAACATAGAATCACAAAGATAATAGACAAAATTATAGATTAACATATATTAAAAATTGCATATTTTGTTTTTAACTTCAATAATTATACTTTATTGTTTGATACTTGTTACAGAAGACGTTAAAACTTAGTTATTTTTTTTATAAAATGACTATTTTACCAGTAAAAGAAATTATCATATTCACATCTGAGTTCCCTATCTTTGATGAGGTAAAATTCAAACGTTCCACATGACATGAAAAGGCTATTAAAATTGTGAAATCTAACAAAATGTAAGAAACTCTTATGCAAATTCAATATAGATTGATGTAAATGGTGAAAATGATGGACCCTTTTGTACGGACACAGACTTTTTAAAATTCTGTCGAACATTATTACCCCACAACTTCCCCTCTTTTTACACTAGAAGTAAAAGAGACCATGCCTTTTAAAGAGTCAATCATGCTACTTCATGAAGATAAACAACTAAATATTACCGATAGAAAAACATGTCAAAGATTTCCAACGAAACACGTATTGTGGTCAAGCTGACTGGGCTGACATCAAACCATCAGCAAGCAAATGATTTAGTGAGAATTGCGACCAGGGGAGAAGGAATAGGGTTGACCTGTGCGTTATATTATTTACTTTTTTCCCTTTTATATTTCAATTTGTTTTAAGTATTAAAAAAAAGGGATAAAATGGTCACTCTATAGATATCTAAATGTACGAATGTAAAAATCTTGTGAGATAATGAACACTCTTATGTAATCAACTAGGGTAATTCTGAAATTTTTAAACATCTGAATTTGAACACCCTATAAATAATTGATCTTCATTTTTCTTAATCAACAATAATTTATTTTCAAATCCCATAAACCTTTTTTAACCAGTCTTGAACCTGAATGGTTTTGAATTAGTAGTAAATATTTACCATCGGCCTACCAAACGAGCACCAACTTGTCGTTATTTTTTATAGCGAGGATGCACGTGGTTTTATGATATCTGGGATCTTCATCCATATAGATTAAAAAGAGTATAAAGCATGAAAACATGTTTTCCCTAACTCCTATCCAAACCTATAATATTAATAAAATAATAATGATAATAGCAATTAATAATTATTAATATATTAATATAACTATATATAGCTTAATCACACACAATCCAACAGCATTCCTTCCCCCTTCAAGCCGACGAACCCAACGCCCATATCTTCACTACTGCATTCTAATCGACTCTCTCTAATCAAATTTGCAATTATGGTTTAAGATGAGTTCTATTTTGTAGATTTTATCAAGAGAATGTGATACAATGGTTGCCGATACGTCTTCTACCACTACAACACCTAACTCTAAGGTCTCATCACCGGCGAAACCTAAGCGTGTGCCATTGTTACCTTCAGGAAGTCACAACAATGGCCGATCTCTGCAACGTCGGACGAAACCTAAAGACGTTACTTCACGGTACTTATCGTCAAACTCCGTTTCCACTCCGACGAAGAGATTTCCGTCGCCGGTTGCTCCGGTGACATCGGCATTTCCGGCGACTAACAAGCAGCGTCACACCGGAGCCGTTGACATGTCAGCGAGCGCGAAGATGTTGACGAAAACGTCCGTACGGAGTTTATCTGTTTCGTTTCAAGGTCAATCGTTCGCACTTCCCGTTAGTAACGTCGGAAATCCTGCAAATAACGGATTGAAAAACGATACACCGCAAACGAAGAAGTCTCCGGCGACGAAGATGAAATTAAACGGATTTGAGACCAGATCGCCGGTGAGATCACCGCAGAGGAGTTTCATGACGATGAGTGTAGATTACACCAACGAGAAGACGAAATTAAACAGATCTGAAACCACTAAGGCGAAATTACTCAAATTAGAACGTACTAACCTCGAAACCGATAATTCCGATGAGGATGCTTCCGATTCCGAGAGTATCTCCTCCGGCAGCACTATCGGCCACCACCGCGGCGGAGGAGGTGCTCGTGCAATCGTGGTTCCGGCGAGGTTTTGGCAGGAGACAATCAACCTCCTACGACGAGTGCGACCGGTGCCTGTATCAGCGCCATTGGTGAAGAACAATAAGCCGATGTCTGGATGTAAGGGCTTACACGAGGGTTTGAAAGTGGCACCACGGGGATCGTCGTCTTCTTCGGCTCCGGTGAGTAATATTAATTTGGGGAATACGGCGTCGATGTTGAGCTTTTGTGCTGATTTGAAGAGGGGGAACGTGGGGGAGAAGAAGCTAGAGGAAGCGCATTTGTTGAGGGTGTTGCATAATAAGCATATGCAGTGGCGGTTTGCGAATGCGAAAGCGGATGCTGCGATGGTGGTCCAGCGTGCTGCTGTTCAGGTAACATGTTTTCAATGCGTTACTTGTTGAATATTATGGGGAAGGTAATTAGCCGGATTAGAAAATTTATTCAATCATATGCTATCATGCCAAAATGATTACAATGAGACTGAAATTTACGGTGAAACGTTGGTGGGAACTCGTTCGTTAAAGGCTAGAAAAATAACTTGAATGTTGTTGATAACATTCGGAACTTTATAAAAAGAGAAACTCTCACAAACTTATGCTTTGTAACGAGTCCCTTGATAACATTTGAAATTTGATATAAAAAAAGAGTAAATTGTTATTTTTCTTCTTATGATTTTGCCACATTTTTTATTTTCATTCAAAATTTTATTATTATTATTATTATTTGCATCTGGCTTCCTGATATTTATAAAAAATTGTTAATTTTGTTATTCTAAATTGTTAAACATGTAAATTGATAAAATTATCCTTTAAACTACAAAACAAATCCCTCAATTACATAGACATAATCAACTGAAACTGAATCACGATAAAAGTGAGGTGACGACTAGAGGCGATGGTCTTTATTATACAACCCTTTGCAATGGGTTTCCAACCGCCACATTACACGAGGTTCATTCTCCTCCATCACATTTGAAGCCGATAATCTCGTGATTCAATCATTATGAAAGGTTTGAAGATGAAATGTCCGATTTAAGTTTCGTGAATGGAACAATAACACATGAACGAAAATTTAACACCAATACGTAAATATGAATTAGGATTTTGTCTTTATATGCAAAATTTATAATTACCCATTTTAATGATACATGGTTTAACATTTTATAAATTAACGGTGTTAACTTTTTTTGGATGAAATGACAATTTTGTAAAGTCTTAGGGAGGCAAATGCAAAAAAAAAAAAAAAAAGGAAAAAAAAACTTTTTTTGATGAAAATAACTAATGTGACCAAATCATAGGGATAAAAAACGGCAATTCATTCAAAAAGAATTTGCTTATAAAATTCACGTCGAAAAGTTGATAAAAATAACGAAAGTTAAAATATTAACATTAACGAAAATAATCACATCTAAATTCAGATTTAATAAAAATATATTTCAAAAGTTCGAGGGAAAAAATATTAATAAATATAGAAAATTCAAAACCTTGAATCAACTTTAACCGCTTGTAGGTTTGTTCATCGATCACTTGTATTTTAAGACGTATGATTCCGCTTTGAATAATTTTACATCTAAATGTAAATAAAATAAGCACGTCATAATAATATATTTAGAGTTTTATAAAAAAACTTTATATTTTAAAATTTATAGGAAAAAAATAAAAAAATAAACATATAATTCCATACCTTATAAAACATATAAAATGTATAGCACATTACAAAACAATAAAATATTGTGGAAATAAAAAACAAACTTAAATCATTTAGCTTTATGATAAAGTTTAATTTTGTTTTCTAAATTCTATACTTTTAAATACTAGTTTGTATTCTTTCTTGTACATAATACCCATCAAACTAAAATGTACATATCTTTTTAAACTTTTAATCATTTACATACACGTATATAATTTATTTCTATTGTGTAAACAATATAAGCTACAATATAATTTTATATATATACATATACACACACACACACACACACACATATATATATATATATATATATATATATATATATATATATAAAGAAGTTATCCATATATCTTTTCATAAAACATAAATAAACATTACATGTATATCATTATATCTAAAAAAATTAAGATAAAAAGGCAGATTAATACTACTATTTTACGTATTCTCGTAATATATTTACCGTTACATATAATCTCTCCTATAAATACTTACATCTAATAAATCATAGTTATGATATTCTTTTATTTTAGAGAAAATTCATAAATAGTCCTTGTGGTTTGACCAGATTGCACATTTGGTCCCTAAACTTTAAAAATTACAATGTTAGTCTAAACTTTTATATAATCGTTGCAAGTTTGGTCCCCAATCTTTAATAATTGCAAAGTTAGTCAAACTTTTATGTGGGTTACGCACTTTTGGTTACTAAATTTGAATTTAAAAGCTAGTTCAAACTTCATAAAATGCATAAAGTTTGAATTAATTTAATGCCAGCGACCAAATGTACAATGAATATACAAAATTTTGGACTAACTTTGCAATTCTTAAAATTTGAAAACCAAACATGCAATTTGATTAAATTACAGGGACCATCTATGCAATTTTCTCTTTATTTTAATTTATAACAAAGGTTTATCTCAAGTTTTGAGAGACTGACATTTTCAAGCCTATTTTTATTTTTAGATATTATAAAAGAATTTTAAAAAAAATTCCTCTCATTTTCCCTTCCGAAATCATTAATATTTGTTCTAAATTATTTTTAGAACTATTTTGGTATAACTATGATAAATTTGTTTCAGAAAAGTCTGTATAACGCATGGGTGACTATCTCAAAGTTGTGGCTTTCTGTCATATCCAAACGACTACAGATGCAGGAATTGAATCACAACTTGAAGTTGCATACTCTACTCAAGAAACAGGTAAGAAGAGGATATGGATTACTATTATAATGCATTTCCATCTGTGACATTTATTATTCATAATTTTATTTTACAAATGCAGATGCTATATTTAGACAACTGGGATATAACTGAAAGAGATCACTCCATCTCCTTAGATGGGGCTATTGTGGCTCTTGAGTCAAGCTCTCTCTGTCTTCCACTTGCAAGTGATGCAAAGGTATAAATCTGATTATATCGTTTTTAAACATGTAAAAAATAATATATATGTGCATTTTGATAATCATTGGGCTTACAGGCAGATATTCAGAATTTGAAGGATGCAATATTTTCAGCTATTGATGTGATGCAGGCTATGGCTGTATCAATGTACTCTTTAGTAGATAAGGTTAGTTTGATTATATACTAAAAAGTATTTTCCATTCAGAAAAATGTATCATATGCAAAGTTTATTTATATCTCTTTTTCAAACCATTATATTAATATAGTTTTTTAATCTTTCTATAACAGGTAGAAAATGTGAATTCAATGGCATTTGAACTTCTTAATGCTATGAATACTGAATGTTCTCTGCTTGATCAATGCAAGGATCTGTTATCAACTTTGACACTCTTGGAGGTAAGCAAGCATGTGAATAGTCCACTTTTAACTTTTTGAGGGCAGGATGGGTGATTCCTGTGGTGATATTGGGAATTTTCAACTAGGGATCACATAGATTTTTTGGATTGGTAAGTGGTTTAGCTAAGTAGTTTTAGGAGTTTTTTAGAACTTTTTGTACTTCTAGGCATTTTGCAACCCGCACAAGCAAACTCATCCATAAGACATAAATTAGTTGAATCTTACTCAAGGCAAGACCTATCGCAACTTTACTTGTGCAAGTCTTGTGAACTTCTGACCACTAATTACACTCGCTCCTCGTTGAGTTCGTATGCCACTCTAGCAAACTTGCCAAGCTCGTTTACCACACTAGGAAACTCTAAAAACATTGTAATATTTGCATGAGTTTGCTTATACGATTGGGGTACCGCCTAAAAGTACAAGATGCAAAAACATTTCTAGAAGTACTTAGCTGAATACAAAACATCTACTCACAAAAAAATCGATCATGATATAAATTCATTTTTACATTCATGCAACAGTTAATGATCAAGTTATAAGAAAAAGATGATGTTAAATACATTTATTAATAGAAATTTGGCTTTCTGACCAGTTTTATATTTAACATGTTATATCATTATTTTTTTGTTTCAAGAACTGACACAGTTGCAAAAAATCAAAAACAGGATTGTAGCCTGAGAACACACACATTACAACTTATACTTCCGACCACGGTGCAATGATGAAAGATGGTGTCTTTTTGACCATATACTAAATTACAAATTACTAACTTGAACCTGACACTTGCAATACATACTTTGCCTTTTAGGGATGAGCTATATGTATGTGGTGGAATATTGTGTAGTAGAGTTGTGTGATGTGTATTCATAAGGTAGGAATCATACGCTTTTATTATATTTTTGATTTAGATACAAGCAATTTCTGTATAGTCGAGCAATATGTCTTGAATTTTCACTATATGCATATATTGTCGTCTTGTCAAAAATTTCTTTTGATGTTTGCCATGATTTGAAGCATTATCCTATGTATCCGTGGATACAAACACATATATACGCAAGTCTAACATCTTAACGATGTTGTCTGTTTCATGTATAACAATATAGATCTTGATATCGAATTTAAACAAAAGAAACTTGGCATTTCCCATTTTGAACAAGCAATGATGATATAGTGATATGTGTAATGTACTAATGTAGAGCATCTTGACTAAAAAAAATCTAAGAATACATATGAATACATAAAGTCACCAATCACATCAGCAATGCATCTATACTTGTAAATATATATTTTCTGTCGATTTAACCATTTTAAGAAATGTATTTCCATTTCCAAAAGTTCACCCTAGTCCCTATATTTTAAATTTTTCCAAAACTTGTTTATAATTTAAACTCATATTATCTAATCTCACGATAATATCATATACTATACACATAATTACCTTGTTTACAAGACACGTTTATCAGAACAAACACATCTATTATAAATGGTTATCTTTATGATCTCAAGTTGTACCACATGCAACTCTATGCTATGCATCTTTAACTAACTTTTAACCTTAATTTTGAGTTTGTTTTAAAATTCGGCTTCGATCAATTCCCATCCATTTTTTAATAATATTTTAAAACAATATTTTTATTAGATCAAATTAACTTTGTCACACCCTCAATTTCTACAAACAGAATTTTACCATTAATTACATGATATACGAGGATCTCAACTGATTGTTACACCAAACAACACAATAATTACAAATCATAGTATTAATGTTTATTGAATACAACCCGAAACATAATTTAATAATAAGTTTCAAGAAAACAATTGCGGAAGCAAAATCAGTTGTCAGTTAATGACTTCAAACTTGTAATACAGGCGCAACCCAAGAAATGTAAATTTGCAAAAAAAATTGTCTGATTGTTTATGGTTTAAACAACAATGCATGAAATGATCAAATGCTCCTAACCATGCACGCCTTAAGAACCTGAAAGAAACATGCTAAAGTGTCAACACATGATTGGTGAGTTCACGAGTTTTGATAAATAGTAACAAGTCAAAAATAGCAGATCCAGTAAACAAATATATCAGTAGCTAGTTAGTCTACATCAAGTTACATAGTGTATGAAGTTCGCAACCATAGCTGCAAATGTAAGTATGCCTTGTGTCACGACCCGCCAAAATGCAGATCTCAACCCCTTACTTTTAAGCGATTAGGGGCCTTTTCGAAGCATACAAGGCTGCCCGGAAGACTCCAGAACAGCCCACACAATTCTGCAGCAACATGGCAGCATTGGAAGGCTCTAGAATATCCGGCAAAAGACTAGAAAACGTGGCTCAAAGGGATGTCATGAATAACTAACAAGTGCAGCCCTAAAGGACCCCGGAAATCTCTAGAAAACACTACCATGTTCAAGCCATGGAAAGATCATGAAAGGAGCTAGATAGTTCTATGAAAATATCTAGTGCTAGATATTTCTAGTACACATAAAATATTGTATACATGCATCTAGATATAGAACAATCTAGAATCCATATAACTAGAATAAATAGGTTGGTGGTGCCTCATTTGCACACACCTAAGTTCCTTGTAACTCAAAACCTTGTACTCGTAATACAAGCTTAATACTTGTGTTGTAATACACATCACGAGCATTCTACTTGCATACTACAAATCTAACGTTCCCCTACAAAGACTTCCGCTGCATAAACCGTTCATTTGAGATCAAGAAGGCTGACTTAGAACGAATCTAAGTGCCGCACGTGAACTGAACAAATCAGTCCGTGACAAGTGGTATCAGAGCCAGGTTGATTTATTGGGATGGCATCTAATCCAGAAAAAGTTTTAGTTGCAAGCGTTGCCGCAGACGACACCCGTGGGCGGGAGGATACTCGTAAAGGTGACAAGAGGACTCGAACCATGTCTAAAGACTTGGTTGCAAGCATGGACAAAAGAGTTGAAGATGTCGAGACAACATTGTCAGAATTCAAAAATGAAATTGATGAATTCAAGGCTGAAGTCGATATCTTCAAAACACACACCTACGACTCTTTGCAACATGTTGAGTCGTTAGGCAATGACTTCAATGAAATGAGAAGCGATCTCAAACTCGCCCTCTCCTTGATAAAGAAGGAGATGGAAGAGGCATTTACAAGGGAGTTGGGTCAACTCAAAGCCAACTTTGAGAGAGAAATCAAAGACTTGCAAACCGAACTAAGTGTTTGCAAGCGTGCACTAGCAACTGGAGGTGACAACATAATCCATGCCTCTACAAAGGTAGACATCCCCAAACCATCACCATTCGTTGGCAAACGAGAGGCGAGGGCTGTGGATGACTTTCTTTGGGAGATGGAGCAATACTTTGAGGCCATCGATATTGTCGATGACGCCAAGAAGATAAAGACGGTGACTCTTTACTTGAAGGAGACCGCAGCTTTATGGTGGCGACGAAAGCACATGGAAATGGATAAAGGTACGTGCACCATACAAACCTGGACTGATTTCATAAAAGAAATCAAGAAACAATTTTATCCGAAAAACGCTGAACACGAAGCAAAGATCCGGCTTCGTAATCTAAAGCAAAAGGGTAGCATCAAGGACTACATCAAAGATTTTACTACCCTTGTGCTAGAAATTCCGGACTTGTCACCAAAGGACTCTCTCATATACTTCATTGATGGCTTACAAACATGGGCAAGAACCGAGCTTGAACGAAGAAATGTTCAAGACCTGTCCTCAGCCATCATTGTTGCTGAAAGCTTGATCGACCATAATGAAAGGCGATCACAAAAACCCACCATTATGGAGGATAACGAAGGAAAAGGTGGGGGAGCAAGACCCCACAATTATAACCAAAATCAAAATCGAAGAGAAGATAATCAACGACCACCAAAATATGGAAAGGAAGGGCAAATAATCAAAGGATGTTTCCTTTGCGATGGACCGCACAATGCGCGAGATTGTCCGAAAAAGGCTAGACTAACAGCCTTGATCAGATCTGATGACGAACCATCAGAACCAGAGGAGGTTCGCCTAGGAGCAATGCAACTTCAACTACTTAATACTTTAAGTATAGTTGAAGGCAAGCCCTTGGTGATGGCAAAGCAATCAAACCCAACCACAATCAAAGACAACTCGAAGACAAGATCAAAGGGTCTTCGGCTCGTAAACATGGAAATAAAGGGGAAACTTGTGAAAGCTTTGGTTGACACCGGAGCAAGCCACAATTTCATCTCACCTGAAGAGGCTCGAAGACTTGGCTTAAGGATCACCACGCAAGAAGGATGGATCAAGGACGCCTCTGGGAACGCCAAACCAATAGAAGGAGCAGCATGGGGCGTAAAGACAAAGATCGGTACGTGGGCAGGGAAGTTGCACTTCTCAGTCGTTCCACTAGACAACTATGATATCATACTGGGAATGGACTTCTTTCGAAAAGCAAAAGCCTGTCCAGTAACATTCCTAAACACCATGTACATCATCAAAGGAGATCAGGTGCACACAATTACCTTGGAGCCGGATACAAGGCGTCAAGGCAAAACCATCTCTATTTTGCAACTCATGAAGAAAACTCATGGGGCATCAAGGCAACACGACGAGGACGTCGTGGCATTAGGTGGGGGAGAATGTCACGACCCGCCAAAATGCAGATCAGAACCCCTTACTTTTAAGCGATTAGGGGCCTTTTCGAAGCATACAAGGTTGCCCGGAAGACTCCAGAACAGCCCACACAATTCTGTAGCAACATGGCAGCATTGGAAGGCTCTAGAATATCCGGCAAAAGACTAGAAAACGTGGCTCAAAGGGATGTCATGAATAACTAACAAGTGCAGCCCTAAAGGACCCCGGAAATCTCTAGAAAACACTACCATGTTCAAGCTATGGAAAGATCATGAAAGGAGCTAGATAGTTCTATGAAAATATCTAGTGCTAGATATTTCTAGTACACATAAAATATTGTATACATGCATCTAGATATAGAACAATCTAGAATCCATGTAACTAGAATAAATAGGTTGGTGGTGCCTCATTTGCACACACCTAAGTTCCTTGTAACTCAAAACCTTGTACTCGTAATACAAGCTTAATACTTGTGTTGTAATACACATCACGAGCATTCTACTTGCATACTACAAATCTAACGTTCCCCTACAAAGACTTCCGCTGCATAAACCGTTCATTTGAGATCAAGAAGGCTGACTTAGAACGAATCTAAGTGCCGCACGTGAACTGAACAAATCAGTCCGTGACACTTGGCTCTGGTTACCAGACCACAACAACAGAATTAGGTCAATTAAACACCCGTTTGACATGCAGTCGTGCTAGCGCGACTAGCCGGGTTGGGGTTTGTCAAACCTAGTAGATCTACCCATTATTTCTTTGCTAAAATACATAAATTTAATGATTCAAATATGAGGACTTAAAATGATAAAACACTAGTAAACAGGTGATAATACAGTAATACTGATCTAACAAAAGAACCTTTAGAAAAGAATATGTTTCTCTTCTCCAAAAGAGAGTATAAGAAAGTGGGCCTGTAAACTCACCTTAAATACACAACAACAGATAAATGCAAGCACAATCAGTTAAATTTCTGAATAACCTGAATTTACATTAAGGGTCTAATAAATATAAAATTTTAACACTTGGACTGCTTGGTTTCGCATTCTTGGCTCAGTTCCATGCTAGACATTAACATTTATACATACACATATCAACCTATGACAACAAGACTCTATGCACCACACACACACACCATATGCATAACACACACGCCACACATTAACCAATCCATATGCACACACTCCCATTGTTTTGCAAGGTCACCTAACTGAGACACCATCATGGCCACCACACACTCGGCACAACTAATACATACATGCACATGCAACCGGTTTGAAGGCATACACCCTAACCAAACCCATCACCAATCGAAAAGCACCCAACACAAAAATCCAATGCACACCATAGAACACCAATCGATGCAACACACACGAATCTAATGTCACACAAATAGACACACACACTAAAACTCCCTTCACCATGAAGAAAAGTAATCCACACCGAATCTTCTGCATGGGTACGTTTACTCGGTCTGCACATATTTTTTTGGAGTTTACTTATTTTAATTTGTTGAATAAATACCTAACGACTAGTTTGTTAGGTAAATCATTATTTCCGGGTTGTTGAGTTCTTTTAGTACTTTCTTTTAGTATTTAAAGTAGGTTGCAGATCATTTTTTTGTGTGCATTAAAAGCTATTCAATAAAATACGAAAGTTTCTTGCAATCTTGTTTTCTACTTTCTTTGATTCATATTTGCACTATCAAGGTTCTGATTGCCAACAATTTTGTTATTAGAGCCAGGTTTGTGTTGAACTCTTTGATTATTTATCTGTTCCTTCTCTTTCCATGGCTAACCCATCTTCATCGTCAAACCCTATTCCCCCACTTATACCAGTGTTTAAAGGAGATAGTTATCAACACTGGAGCCTATGTATGAAGACGATTCTTCAATCCCGTGAACTGTGGGATGTTACTTACTTGGGGGTTACCGCTATTAGTAAAGGAGGTAATGTCAATCATGAGACCAAGAAAAAAGATGCGCAGGCAATGATAATCATTAAACAGGGAGTGCATGACACCCTCTTCTCTCGGATTGCTAGTGCTGAATCAGCAAAATAAACTTGGGATATTCTTCGCCTTGAATATCAAGGGATTCTCAAGTTCAATCTGTTAAACTACAGAGTCTCCGAAGAGAGTTCAAGAACCTATCAATGAAGGATTATGAAGTTGTAGGGCCAACAAAGATCCTATGGTGAAGAATTGATGGATCAAAAGGTTGTTGAAAAAGTACTAGGAGTTTATCTCCAAATTTTGATTATGTCATACCTTCCATCGAAGTTGTGTATGACCTGTCCACAGTCACACATGTTAAGATGATGGGGCTGCTGCAGTCATAAGAAGAAAGAATGAATGGAAGATTGACTCAGGACAAGCAACTCAAGTCGGCTAGTATCCAAGATGAACAAGCCTTACAGGTGTTGCACGAACAAAACAAATCTCCAAGGGGGAGAGGCCGTGGACGAACAACCTTCAGAGGCAGAGGTGTTGGACGTGGCAGAGGAGGTCTCGAAAAAAGTAAAGTTCCTCAAGGCCATACCAACAAGAAATTTAGCCACCTCAAAAGGATTGTTGGAACAACAAAGATAACCAAGTAAATGTAGTAGAAAATGAAGATCAAGATGATAATGCAGATGATCAACATTTACTCATGGCTATAGTTGATGAGCTGCCAGATGCTCCAATGACTCTCGTAACCAGCATTAGTCACCATGGTAACAATAATCATTTGTGGTTTGTTGATTCTGGTTGTTCTAACCACATGATAGGTTCCAAAGATACCTTTATCAGCATCGATGAATCCTTCATACTGGAGGTCAGATTGGGAGACAGGAAGAACTTAGAAGTGGAAGGTCGTGGCACAGTCAAAATACACACCGGGTCCAAGTCTTACAAGTTTCTAGAGAATGTGTACTATGCTCCCAAGTTGGAGTATAATCTCTTGAGTGTGGGGCCAGTAATGAATAAGGGGTATGCTATTAGCTTTGATGATGGGAAGTGCATTATCAGGAATAAAGTTACAGGGAGGAATCTTCTTGAAATAGCGATGGCAACTAACAACATGTTTGTGTTGGATGCTACCAGCTTGATTATGACCCAGACCTCCCCTGTAACTCAGTTCTTTCCACTCAACAAGCAAGATGCTAAGGTCTTAAAGTGGCACTATAGATTCAGGCATCTCCACTTTGATGGGTTGAAAAGATTACATGACAAACAGATGGTCCATGGGCTCCTAAGCATCAACACATCTATCACATGTGAAGCTTGTATGATAGGTAAACAAGCTAGACTTCCTTTTGATTCTATTTCTTGGGGGCAAACAAGGATTTGAACTAGTCCATACTAATGTGTGTGGACCCATGCAAGTGCCTAGCTTAGGGAATAGCTTGTATTATCTATTGTCATTGATGATTTAACTAGAATGTGCTAGGTTTATTTTCTACATAACAAAATTGATGCTTTCTCTAAGTTTAAAGTATTCAAGGCTATGGTAGAAAAAAGAATGTGGGCGCCCTATCAAGGTACTACGATCTGACAGGGGTGGGGAGTTTTGTTGACAAGATTTTACCACATTTTATGAATAATCAGGCATAAAACATGAACTTACCGTACCCTATACCCCACAACACAATGGTGTCGTTGAACGAAAGAACCACACCATGATGAATTTAGTTCATAGCATGTTGCATGAGAAGAGCATGCCTACCATTTTCTGGGCAGAAGCGGTTTCCACAGCTGTGTACGTGATCAACAGATCAGCTACTAAGGCTCTGGTGAACCTAACTCCCTACCAAGCATGGTCAAGCAAAAAGCCTTATGTCTATAATATGAAATTTTTTGGTTGTATTGCTTTTGCTTTGGTTCCATCGCAGTTGAGAAGCAAACTTGACGGAAGATCTGAAAAAAATATTTTTATTGGGTACTCAGCTTAAAGTCATGGGTCCCGGCTATATAATCCTACTACCAAAAAGTTCTCAACCAAAAGATATGTCAAATTTTTAGAAGACTCAAAATAGGTCTGGAGTGAAAAAAAGCCACCTTGGATAGTGACAAGTCATTCATAGACCCGTTCCCTTTAAATCTGAAAGTACCTTACCTGTCACACCAAACTTTAAGTCAACCTCTACTTCCTCACCTAACTCACCTAATGATAATACAACCACTGAAACTCCATCAAGTCCTTCACATCATACACCCACCTCATCATCATCAAGTCCTAACCCAAATTCCAACATATCAACCTTACCCATTCATCCTGATATAGCCGGACCCTCAAGGAGAATATCTAAGCCACCCTTATGGCTTAAAGACTATCATAGTGGTCAAGGTCTTTCTGATGAAGAGACTGATCTCTCATCCTGCCAATTTGCTCTACTCACGGTCCCAGTTACTTATCAACAAGCTTCTAAAGACAAGAAATGGCAAGATGCAATGCATAGAGAATTACAAGCTATTGAAAAAAATAATACTTGGGAATTGGTCACTCTTCCTCCAGGAAAGACTGTTGTTGGTGTCAAGTGGCTATATAAGACTAAAGAAGGGCCAAATGGTGAAGTTGTAAAGCATAAAGCAAGGTTGGTGGCAAGGGATACTCTCAGCAACCAGGAATCGATTTTCATGAAACCTTTGCTCCTGTAGCTTGATTTGAAACAATTCAGATCCTTCTTGCTATAGCTGCACAGATGAGATGGAAAATACTCCAACTTGATGTTAAGTCAACATTTTTAAACTGTGACTTAACTGAGGAGATTTATGTTCAACAACCCGAAGGCTACGAAGTTCAAGGCAAGTCCAAGTTGGTGTATAAATTGAAGAAGGCTCTTTACGACCTTAAACAGGCCCCAAGGGCCTTGTATGCAAAGGTAGATGGTTACTTCTTGGACTATGGCTATGTTCGAAGTCAAAATGAACCAACACTTTATGTGAAGAAAAGTACTTCAGGTGATGTTATCTATGTATGCTTGTATGTGGATAACATTATTTATACTTCCTCCTGTCCTACAATGCTAAACAAATTTAAGGATGGAATGAAAAATGCCTTCGAAATGACTGAAATGGGTTTGTTGAAATATTTTTTTGGGTCTTGAAGTTAAGCAAGTTGAAAATGAAATTTTCTTGACTCAAGAAAAATATGTTGGTACATTGCTAACTCGCTTTGGGTTAGTCAATTGCAAAACAAAAAGTACACCCATGAACTATAATGAGAAGTTATCCCTTGATGATGGTGAAGAGAAAGCTAATAAGGAGGTGTATAGAAGCCTTGTTGGTGGTCTTATCTATTTAACACACTCCAGACCAGATTTGGCATATGCAGTGGGCATCATTTCTAGGTTCATGCAAAGACCCTCACGAGCTCACTTTGGTGCAGCAAGAAGAATCCTTCGGTATATTGCAGGAACAACGAATTATGGTATTTGGTTCAATCAGATGAAAAATATGAAGTTAACAGGATATTGTGATAGTGACTGGCTAGTAGTGTTGATGATCGAAAAGCCTGTCATCTTATGCATTTACGGTTGGATGTGGAGTTGTAGCCTAGAGATTGAAAAAACAACACACGACGGCTCTTTCGAGCACTGAAGCTGGGTATATCTCAGCTGCAGGGGCTACATGTCAAGCTATATGGCTTCGAAGAGTTCTAGAAGATCTTGGATGGAAGCAGTCAGAACCTACCATTATTTATTGTGATAATAAATTTGCTATTAAATTGTCCAAAAATCCAGTCTTGATTAGCAAGTCGAAGAGCATTGAATTGAAGTGTCATTTCATACGTGAAATGGTAACTCAAGAGCAAGTGAATTTGAAATACTGCAGCACACATAAACAATTGGTGGATATCTTAACAAAGGCTCTATCAAATGAGAAGTTTGTATGCCTCAGGAAGCTGCTTAGAGTTGGACGGTTTGAATCAAGGGAGGATGATGAAAAGTGATCCAAACCGAATCTTTTGCATGGGAACGTTTACTCAGTCTGCACATGTTTTTTTTGGAGTTTACTTATTTTAACTTGTTGAATAAATACCTAACAACCAGTTTGTTAGGTCAATCGTTATTTCCGGGTTGTTGAGTTCTTTTTGTACTTTCTTTTAGTATTTAAAGTAGGCTGCAGATCATTGTTTTGTGTGCATCAAAAAGCTATTCAATAAAATACGAAAGTTCCCTTCAATCTTGTTTTCTACTTTCTTTGATTCATATTTGCACTATCAAGGTTCTGATTGCTAACACACCAGCCTTGGTCAATACACCACACCAACAAACACGCACCATGCAAATGTAAACTAAACCTCATGCATATCGTACACCCCTAACCGAAACCCGATCGCACAGGCAACCTACACCCATGACATGCACCCAAACAAAATATCCCGGTGCACAAAGAATCATGCACAACCACATTCACAACTGCACCCGAGTAGTCGACAACACACACAACCCTCACATAACCCAACAGAAAACACCCAAGCAAAAACCCGACCGCCCCCAATCGACGCAACTTTAACCTATTGTAATCCAAACTTGCGACTCAAACACAGAACATAGCCGACATTGCAATCCTGATGACATACGATGCAGAACTTAAGAACAAAGATGTGATGTACTGTACCGAGTTGATTTGATCTACACCCATGGTTGCCGGTATGGAGTTTATTACCGAGAGTAGATGGTCCTCGATGAGTGAATAGTCAGAGATGTGGGAGTCGTCGGATAAAGCCACCGCGAGAGGGAGTTTGGAGGTTAAGGAGTTCGTATGGGGGAAGGGTCGATGGCAGTCGAAAGAGAAATAGGAAACATAGGTGGTGCTAAGGTTGGTATATAATTAATTAGAATTTACATGTAACCCTCTTGAATTATAATAATCGTAACTTAGTCCCCAAAGTTATTATAATTATCATTAATCACAACTAAAATGTTCCAATAAGTTTATTAAAATAAATTGTGAGAGTGTGAAGTTAGCCTGAGAATATGGGGTCTCACAAACTTACCTACGTACTTTGTATTGATGTGTATCTATTATGTATCCTCTTAATTACTTAAAAGGGCCATATGTAACTATTACATTTATTTATAGTAGTTATCTCCTACCTTTGGTAAGAAGAATCGATCCATTCTCATGGTATCAAGAGCCTGATCTGCTACCTCTTTCCCTCCTCTCTTTCTGCATCCCTCCCATGGCTTTTCCATCTTACTCTTGTGAATCAACCCTCCCCATGAACACCATCATGCACATACATGCTTACTATCCAATTGTTCTCATCAAACTATCTGCTATGGAAACATCAATTACTTCCTATGCTTTCTCATCAAAACCTTTTATATTACATTGATGGATCATCTACTGCTCTTGCACCCATGCTCATTCTCACGTTTTGAATCAACCCTCCCCGAACCCTACCCACTCCGTCTGGCTCTTCTCCGACGTACGTGCGGTCATTCTCATACAAGCATCTCTCACTGAACAAGCTTTGTCTATTATCGTAGGTCTGTCCACCACCAAATAGATTTGGGATGCGTTAGAGGCTGCTTATAAAAACCCATCTGTTGAACGCATTCAAATTCTCCACGACCAACCCCGTCTAATATCCAAAGGTAGCTCATCCGTTTTTGAGTTTGGTAGAAAGTTAAAGTCTCTTTACGATCAACCAGCTGCTGTTGGGCATCCCATGGTTAAGTCCGATAAAACTCATTGGTTTTTATATGGCCTTGGAGCATCTTTTGAATCTTTCTCCACAGCCATTCAGACTTCCCAATCGCCATGAATTATTCAAGATCTTCTTGTATAAGTAAAGAGTCATGAGATGTTTCTCAAATCCCTTCATAGATCCTCTAGAAATCTTGTTGCCTTCACTGCTCAAACAAACCAAACAAATTCCAACCGGGTTCATGGTGGTCGCCTTAACCACGATGGTCAAGGACGTGGTCATCGTCATCCCCATTGCCAATTGTGTCGCAAAGATGGTTATTTTGCCAATGCCTACCCCCATCTCGCTATATATGCCTCACATGCTCCAAGTCCAGACTCTGAATTAGCGAAGGCCTTTAATGCTCAATGCAATATCTCTTCCTCGAAACCAAAATGGTTCGTTATTTACAGAGCCTTGGCTCACATGACTTCTTCAACTGCCTCCATATCATAACCTACTTCATACATGGGTAATGCTTCTGTCATTTTTAGAAATGGTACTTGCCTTCTGCAAGACCGTTTAAGGGTACCAAAAGCTTGCAATTAGTCTCACACTGAGGAGTGATCTTGGTTCACTTAAAGGTTTAAATGGAGAACTATTAAACTAGATCACAAGATACTAAAAACACAAGTAAATAAAAGACAGAACTAAGAATCAACACAAGAACACAAGAGTGGTTTTCAAGGATGTTGTATATTGATCTCAAGTTCTATTACAAGTGTTACAAAGCATAAAGAAAATACAAGGACCTGAGACACTTTTATACTACAACCTACAATCGTCACTTACATGTAAAGACAGTTGGGATTTGACTAATCTAGACAACAAGATCAATCTAGAGTCAAAAGGCAGATTTCCTTTTGACTAGTGACTATGACATGGCATAGCTCACTGACTTTTCCTAATACAAAAAGTCTACAGGAATAAGTAAGATAAGTTATAGACAAAGACCATATTCTACTGTTTGATAAAGTATGGAAGTTTCACCAACTTGTGTAAAGCAGGTGAACCACCAGAGTAGGCAGCGGAAAGTGTGTCAGCTTTATCAAAAGTTGATTTAGAAAAAGCATGTCTTCTCTGTCTTCGGAAGAAATCAGTCTTCTCAGCAAAGTGGCTTCGGAAGACTTCATCTTTAGCTTCGAAAGATGCTGGTCTTTGGCTTCGGAAGATTTTGTACTTGGAATATTTTTCTGTTTGAGTGTGAAACTTCCAAAGTAACTTCCTCTGAACTTTTAGCTTCGAAAGATCTTATACTTAGACATATTTGTGAGTGTAAGACTTCCTAAGCTAGTTCATCTTTGTTCCTTAGTGCATGCATGGAAGACTTGGTTGTTCTGGCTTGTTAGTTGCATCAGCCTTATAATCTTTAGATGGTTCTTACAAACTCCCCCTAGGCTGATGCTACCAAAACAGAGAAGTTCTTCAGATTTTGATAGTCCATATTAGGATCTTCAGCATACCTTTCTTCATCATTAGGTCTGGATCCTTCAGCTAACATAGAACCTTCTCATGTCAAAGAGATCATGAAGAGGAAGATTGAGCATGTCTTTTATGGAATAGACATGCATGCCATCCTGATATCTTATGACATACAATCTGTCTTAATCTTCATCATAAGACCATGACATAATTTGTCTTCCAACGGCAAGAGGCACTACTATGATTGGAGTTTGTTGAGAGACCTCTTCATGCACTCCTTTAGGATGCTTTGACTTATCCTGAGGTTGGGAGGTGGATGCCTTTCTTTTCTTTTTCTTTGAGGTTGATCTTCTGGCCATCCTTTTTCTTCTCCCTAATGATTTTAACTGAGAGAACTGGTCTTGAGTACTAGGTTGTTCAGTTGAGTCCCTCTCAGTTGGGATCTCCTCTCTCATAGGTTTAGAATGAGTGAGAGGAGGACCCTGCTATGGATCAGAAGATGAAGTTGGCTGAGATGCAGCTCTAGGTTCAGGTTGTGTTGTCTCAGCAGGTTCAACCTTCTCTTCAACTTCAGGTTGAGCTGAACTTGGTAGAGAATGCAAGTCCAACAGCTCTCCTTTCTTTATCTTCTGCTTGATCACTCTAATATGCTCATCCATTGTGGATAGAGACATAGGACCAAGCCTCCTTCTGGAGAATCCATACAGCTTCAAGAAGCTCATCATCCTTTGTCTGTCAGTAAACTTCTTTTGGCTTTTGTGGATGATGGCTCTTGATCTTGCGGCTTCTTCCCTTAATTTCTTCTTAGCAGCTTGCCTTTCTCTTTTGGCTTGTTCTTCCAGCTGCTTGTTGTATTCAAACAATATGTACTCATAAGATAAGGGAAGAAGTAATCTGCCTGATAGAGACCTGTGGCATTCAGGTAGTTGATCATTTTTAATCTTTCTTCTTCCTCAGCTACCTGAGGTTTTTCAGTGGCCACAGTCTTTGGTTCAGGACTTTCTTGAACTGGGGAGAGGACAAGAATGTTCTTGTAGAGTCTTTTCAGCCTCATTTCTTCCTTGTGCTTGAGGATCAATGCTGCATCCTCAGCTTCCTTCCTCTCCTTTGACAACTCTGTGTCAGCCAGTTCATTCAACTCATCTAAGGGGAGAGAGATGAGTTCATCAACATTGTAGTTTCTGGTTCCCAGGTATTTTAGCCTGGCTTCCCTTAACTCATAGTGTTTGGCCTGGGGCAGCCCTGATTACAGTTTCCATAAACCCTGAGGAACCACTTGAACACTCTCCCCTCATCTTCCTCTTCCTCTCTCTGTTCTCCTCCTCAATCTCCTCAGGAGTCAGTTTCCTTTTGCCTTTGTCAACCACAGGCCTTGGTGACTCAGGTTGGAGAGAGCTTTGGCCTTTATTGCTTGGTTCAGCTGTCAAGCTCTGGCCAGAGAGAGGTTGTGAAGCACCATCACCAGCTGGTGTTTCACTGAGGGTAATGGGTGCAAAGGGAGATCATGTCTCAAGGTTCACATGTTCAACCTTTGGGCCTTCAGTCAAGGTTTTCCCTTCGAAGCTAATCTCCGGGTCTACCTCAACATCCAGTTGACCAAAGATCTCACCTGCTAGCCTCTGTCTATATAGTTTTGATCTCAATTTGAATTCCTCTAGCACCCTGTCTTGGATCCTTTCTGCCAATCTTGCAGCTTGTCTGTTGCTGCTTGGGTTGACAAGTGGCAGATCCACCAAGTTTATGCTCTCATAGAAACTCAGGTATGAAGTGTTGAAAACTTCTAGTTGACCCTGAGCTCTAGAGATCATAAGAGCTCTCCTGTTACTGTCATACCCCCAACCCCAGATTGGGTTCTCAGAAGGGGCAGACATTGCTCTTGGTATTCCCTCCTCAAATAGTTGTTGGATGAGCAAGTTTAGATCACTGTCCAAAGGAGCTTTCTGAGTATGAACAACTACAAGAGAGGATGGTGATTCCTATATGTCCATACTTTGGGAAGAACTCCCAGGTTCTATGATTGTCAGAATTTCCTCCCTCTTTTTGGTAGCATCACCCTCTTGTATAGGTGAGCTAGGAGATTGATCCATGACATCCACATGTTCTTATGGACCTGGATGAGTTGTTCTCATGGGTCTCTCAGCTAACTGGCCCTTGATATCAGTGATCTCAAGTTGCTGGTCATTGACCCTCTTCTGTAAGATAGTCACCTGAGATTCCAGGTGAGCTATCTTTGAAACAAAATAGGTGCAAAGTTATGACAGTTGGTGCACCTGTTGTTGCAGACTCCTCTCATCTTCAGATGAAGAATCATTGGGGGATGAGAGAATTGGACCTAAGTCTTCTTCCTCACCACCAGTATGTGGTTCTTGGCTACTGGATTTCCCCTGCATCATGACAACTTCCAGATAAGTGTCAATAGGCTGGGTTGCCATGGTTGAGGTCCTAGTTATGTAATCACTTTCTAAGGTGAGAGCCTCTTCCATATGGATCTCCTGAACAGAGTCAAAAGGATCCACCTCAGTAGGGGGTGACTGATGTGGGCTAGAAGTGGGTGAAGCAGGAGTACTTATCTCTCCTTGAGTGTGGGAAGAGAGGAGAGACTCATGGTACTCACTAAAACCCAAATCTTCATGAGAATAGAAGTCAAGGCTGGGTATAGGGCCATGAAGATCAAGACGTTAGGGATGGTAGCTTTCCCCTGAAGGTTGATCACTAGAGTGTTGAGACTCAGAGTGATGGCTTAAGGCTGTTTGTGGGGTTGTGAGCTCATCAGGCTGAGCATGAGGAACCTCAGCACTGATTGGTTGAAAGATGGGAGTGGTCTGCTCCTCAGGGGAAGTGGGAGCTCGAGATTCTACTTCCTCCTGTATGGGTTGTGATATGGGGGCCTGCACATGCTCAGTAGCAAGTGCAGGGGTTCGTTTGGATTTTATTTTGAAGGTGATGGTGATGATGGGCTGTATTTGAGGTGGGTGAGAGGTGGAGGGTGTTGGTTCATCACTAGCTGGTGCTGCTAGGATGTCACCTTGAACAATGAGCTCAAACATTTTTGGGACAAGGGCTCTTTCTACCCTAGAGAAGCCAACAGTTGGTTTCTTCAAGATTTTGAAGATGCCGAGCCTATTTTAAGAATATTACACGTTCCCCTCAAATGTGGTCCCAACTCACAGTTGAGAATGTGTTGGACATATCTGGGGAACATGTAATATTCTAAGGAGTCCAAGTTTGCAAGTAAATTCGTATAAACAAATTGAGAGTACCTGAACTTGACCCCTTGTACCATCCCATGGACTATAAAAGAGAGGTCTTCTGGAATTTGATCCCATCCTTCATGCTTGTTAGATAAGCTGTGTATGATGACATGGAGGAGATATTTCCATTAGGATAAGACCTTCCCTTTTCTGAAGGTCTTGACTGAGAAGTCACCTTCATAGTCCATCTGCTGGAAGGAGTGGTTAACAGCAGATTTTGGAAAGGACAGCTCACCTGCTTCATCATCCAGCTGCAAATGAGTGTTTATGATGGCCGGAGTGATGAAAAATGTCCTCCCATGCACTGTAGCAGACATGCCTTCTCCCCGTTCATGGTGACCTCTTGACAGGTCCTCCAGAACTCAAGCAACTGATCCTCATAGAGAGGAGGATCAATAGTAAGGGAGGTGAAGTAATGAGACAAAGAAAGGTACCTACAGACATCTGAGAAGCTAGGTCCTTCTCAGAGTGCAACAGGGCAACCTGATTGTGTTGCCTGTGTAGGTGCATGGAGAAATCAAGGTTATTTCGACGATCAATGTTGGCCATTTGAGGAAGCTTATCTGTGAAGAAAGGAAGAAGAAGGTGAAATTTGGGGGTAAATTTAGGGTATGGATCAGTGAGAGTAGAGAGACGAAATAGAACCGTTTGAAAATATATACTCTGGATTTGAGACAAAGTTAAGACAAAAGGATAAACTTTGAAATCCGCAAGTGGATCCTACTTTTGAAAAAGTGCCCAAAAAGTTAGTTTTCTTAGAAGTTGTAAAAACTTCCGAAAGCAATTTTGGCTTCGGAAGCTTTGCAATAAAGCTTCCGAAGGAAATTTTTGCTTCGGAAGATATTTCAAAGAGTTGTGAGAATTTGGCTTCGGAAGAAATAAACTTGAAGGAGTTTCTTCCGACCAACATTTTGCTTCGGAAGAACTAACTTAATTGCTTTCGGAAGAGATTTGTTCTTTGAATGCATTGAAGTACTTATAAGCATATTTAAGCTTCGGAAGATATTTCAGAAATTTCTTCCGAAGGTAAGTTCTTATGAGTAGTTTAATGATTTAAAGACATAAACTTCTTTCGAAAGCAATTTGGATTCTTCCGAGACAAGATATTAATTTTCACAGATCTAAGGGATATCATTGGAAAAGTTTTGATTTACTTCCAAAAAGAACTGGGCTTATGAGGCGATCTAATAGACAACCTAAGACACATAATTTTAAGAAATAAAGTTGATTAAGTTATTAAAGAAAATCTATTCAAAGTTAATCATCTCAATAGCTGATACAAGATACTTAAATCTCTGTTCATCAAATGCCTTTGTGAACAGATCAGCATATTGTTCATTTGTGTTAACTTTGATTAGTTTGAATAATCCCTTTTCAAAGTTATCTCTAATCATATGATACCTGATGTTGATGTGCTTGGTCCTTGAGTGCTTCATAGGATTCTCTGTGATAAAGATGGCAGTGTTGTTGTCTATGTAGATGGGAGTCTCCTTGAAGTTGAACCCATAGTCTAGCATTTGATTCTGAATCCAAAGCACTTGAGCACAGCAGCTTGCAGCAGCAATGTATTCAGCTTCAGCAGTTGATGCAGACACACAGGATTGCTTCTTGCATTGCCAAGAGACTATCCTTCCACCAAGGAATTGACATCCCCCAGATGTGGACTTTGCAGTCATGTTGCAGCCACCATAATCACTATCTGTATAAGCATACAGATTAAAGTCTGAATTCTTTGGATACCAAAGGCCTAGATTGGGAGCACCTTTGAGATATCTGAGAATTCTTTTAACAGTGATCAGGTGTGATATCTTAGGGTTGGCTTGATATCTTGGACATATGCATGTGGAAAACATGATATCAGGCCTGCTAGCAGTAAGATACATAAGAGACCCAATCATAGCCCTGTAAAGATGTTCATCAACACACTCCCCCTCAAGATCAGGACCAAGGGAGTGGTTTCTGGCTATGGGTGTCTTTGCTATCTTACAGTCAGTCATCTTGAATCTTGTAAGTATGTCCTGTACATACTTTGATTGACTAATGAAGATGTCATCTTAACCTGCTTCACTTGAATTCCTAGAAAGAAATTGAGTTCCCCCATGGCACTCATTTGAAATCTATTCTTCATCAGCATCTCAAAGTTTTGCAGAGCTTTGGATTAGTTGAACCAAAGATAATGTCATCTACATATATCTGAACTAGCAATATGTCATTCCCTGTTTCTTTGATAAAGAGAGTTCCATCAATAGTACCACTTTTGTAGCCATGTTGACAGAGGTATGTTGATAGAGACTCATACCACTTTCTTGGAGCTTGATGCAGTCCATATAGACCTTTATCAAGCTTGCAGACATAATAGGATGATCTGGGTCTACAAAGCCAGGTGGTTGTTTGACATAAACTTCTTCATCAATCACCCCATACAGAAAAGCACATTTAACATCAAGTTAGTAGACCTTGAAATCCTTGGATGCAGCATAAGCTAGGAATATCCTTACAGCTTCAAGTCTTGCAACTCGAGCAAAGACATCAGTGTAATCAATCCCTTCTTCTTGTGTGTACCCTTGGACAACCAGTCTAGCCTTATTCTTGATGATAATCCCTCTATCATCTTTCTTGTTCCTGAATACCCATTTTGTACCTATAATAGTTTTTCCTTGAGGAAGAGGGCATAAGTTCCAAACCTTCTATCTTCTGATTTGAAGCAACTCTTCTTGCATTGCTTCAATCTAGCTTCCATCCTTCAAAGCCTCATCAACTTTCTTAGGCTCAATCTGTGAGAGAAAACAAGAATGCAGACAAACATGGTTGTCATGAATTTGTCCTCTTGTTCTCACCCCTGAGTTAACATTTCCAATGATGCTTGTGGTGGGATGTGACTTGTGGATCCTAAGTTGAGGGATCACAACAAGTTGGTTAGACAGATCTAAGTTAGAGAAGTTTAGATCTGGCAGTGAGGTGTACCCACTACATCAGCACACTTATCAAGAGAAACTTGATCCAATGAGTGTGTGACATCATTCATGTTGTCTTCAATGGAGTGGTTAACAGCATCAAGAAATTCTTGATCACTATCACCACCTCCAGTTCCTCCTACATTGGAGGCTCCTTCTCCAGAATTCTAAGCCTCTAAGCTAGATTTTGAAGGCAATTCAATTGAATCAGCAGTGTTTATCATGCTTGTGCTGATAGGAGCTTCAATTTTAGGGTTAGTCACCACTAGAGCTGAAGTAGTCTTCATGGATGGTCTTCTCAGCTCAAATCTTGGATCAGGATCTTCTGTTAATCTGTTATTTATAGATCCTAAAACATTCTCACAAGACTTGTTAAAACAGTTGGTAACTAAGTCAAGATCAAACAGCCAATCCGGACCAGAACCCTTCATATTAGGTGTGTTTCATTGAATTTCACATTGGTGGACTCCTCAATTACTCTAGTTCTGAGATTGTATACTCTATAAGCCTTAGCTTGGGAAAAGTATCCAACAAAGTGTCCATCATCTGATTTCTTAACAAACTTGGCTATTTGATCTTTGGTATTCAAGATAGTGAAAGGACATCCAAATGTTCTGAGAAAACCAATGAATGGTCTTCTTTTGTGCCACAGTTCATAAGGAGTCTTACCATATGTCTTAACCACTAAAACTCTATTTACACATAGCATGTTGTGTTGACAGCCTCTGCCCAGAAGGTGACGGGCAGTTTAGAGTCAGACAACATGGTTCTTGCAGCTTCAATAAGTGTCTTGTTCCTCCTCTCAGCAACACCATTTTGCTGAGGAGTCCTGGGAGCACTGTATTGTCTTGAAATACTTTTTTCATCACAAAATGTATCAAGGATTTGGTTTTTGAATTCTGTCCCTTCACATCTTATGGTCTTGACCCTGTGATCAGATTGATTCTCAATTTTCAGAATGAAATTCTTCAAGATCTCAGGGATCTCATCCTTAGTTCTAAGGAAAAATACCCAAGTGAATCTTGTGAATCATCTGTGATCACTAAGCAGTAAGAGGTCCTTCCTAAACTCATTACACTGGTGGGGCCAAACAGAACCATATGCAACAAGTGTAGGGGAGTAGTGATGGAGTTCATACCTTTGGCTTGTGAGACACTTTATGTTGCTTCCCTTTCAGGCATGCAACACAATGTTCATCACTTGTAAACTCTTTCTTTGGCATTCCAGTTATCAAATCATTCTTAGTCAATTTCTTCATGTTCTTAAAGTTTACATGGCACATTCTTTTATGCCAAAGGAAAGACTCATCACTATTTGCTTTAGACAGAAAGCAAGAAACTTCTCCTGAGGGAGATGTTTCCTGCAAATCCATCTTGTACATATTCCTTCTCCTGGGGGATCTGAGCAAAATATGCTCTTGAGGAATGTCAACCCCAGGCTTGAGAACAATGCACTCATGCTCAGCGAAGAGCATGTGATGTTTTTGGTCACAAAATTGGGACACACTCAAAAGATTGTATCCAAGCTCCTTAGCAAAGTTTACCTTTTCAATGCTGAGCTTACCATTTGTGACCTTGCCCCTACCTGTGATGTAACCTCCTACATCTCCACCAAAAGCAACTGGCCCTCCATCAAATCTTTCAAAGTTTTAAAGTAAGGATCCATTGCTTGTCATGTGCCTGGAGCAGCCACTATCAATGATCCAAACATTTTTATTGGATTTCAGCTGTCCCTACACAAAACAAGATGATTTAGTTACATTTGGAAACCCAAGCCTATTGGTCTTGGGCTTATTAAAATCAGTTGAAGACAATGAAACAGTAAGTGATCCTATGTTCAGGCTTTGAGGATCATTTGTTGTTGCTGATGAAGAATTTTCAGTCACATGGTCTTCCTTCATCTTCCACACCACCTTTAGAAGATTTGGCTTGACCTTCAAAGCTTCGGAAGCTTTTGCAGCTTTGGAAGATTTGGAGACTGGACTTCAAAAGATCTTGCTTTCACTGTAGCAAGCTTTAGTACTTCAGAAGCATTCCTTTCTTTCGAGACCAAATTTTCTTCCGAAGGCAAATTTTCACTTGCCTTCTTTTTCATTTTGGAGCTTCGAAGGAAATAGATTTTCCTTCCGAGCTTTCTTTTCCATATTTTTCCCAGAAGCCTTCTCTTTGACCATGTGGATAGTACTTTTAGGATTGTAGATGCAATCCTTAGCCAAATGAGAAGTACTACCACACATGATGCAATCCATTTGCTTCTTCTGGGAATCTTCTTTTCTGGAGAAGACTGAACTTGAGCACTTCCCTTCTTCATCTTCATCTTTCAGATGATGCACCAAGCTTTCTAGGGAGAGGCTTGCTCTTAGAGATGGGTGGTTCAGGCTGTGTAGCAGTGACACACATCTTCTCAGTCTTCTTCTTGGAACTGGAGTGAGTTGAGGCTGAAGCAGAACTCTTGGTACTAGAATCCTTGATAGAGTCTTTAGCTTTCACCACTTCAAACCCTGTAGAGATGAATACTTGTTTTTGCTTGGGGTCAAAAGTGGACTTGATATCTTGAGCCTTTCTTGATCTTCTTTTTGCTCTTCTGATCAAGTTCTTTCTCTTTGACTTACTCAAACCAGATCCATATTCCTCCTCAGGAGCATGGTGACCCTTTTTGGATTGACTCTCTTCACTCATTTCAGAGTCATCCCTCACCATCTTCACTTCATCCTCTTCGACACTGGTTCAATAGGGGGCAGCTCATCTTGACCAGTTCCACCTAGGAGATCTTACTGATAGTAGTGTGTGTGGAGGAGCTATCTCACAAGATCCCAGTCCCTGCTTATTCTGATAACAAACTTTTGCATGAAGAGATGAGGATATTATGTTCTTGAAGGTCTCTTCTTCAAGAACACATTTTTCTACCCTGGCTTTGCTGATCACAAGCTCAGCCTGGCACTTAGTTAACTTAGTAATGAGATCTTTTATTTGAGTCTTGTAGTTTGTTTGCTCATGTTTAAGAGTTGAAATGGTTTTCTCTAAATCTTCTATTTTAAGTTTATAATCATTTTCAGCTCTTTTAAAATCAGCTTTTAAAACATTTAAAGACTCAATATCAATCTCATTTCTAAGTTGTAGGACCTGAATCTATTCACTTTAGCAATACATTCAGGAGAGCAAAGATGTTCCAATACCTTGGCTTCATCATGGTCAGCCATGAGTGCTTGATTTGGTAAAGCATCTTCAGCTTGAAAGCTCCAGTCAAAGCCTCCTTCTTCAACAGCAATTGCAGCTTGCTGTCTTGGCTTCTCATTCTGGTGCCCTCCTTAGTGTAGCTTGGTCTGGATGATGCTTGGCCACCATTTGACTTAGGTGCCTTGCATTCTCTGGCAAAGTGTCCCATTTGGTTACAGTTGTAACACTTCACTTTGCTCTTGTCCAGTCCAAACTTCCACTGGCAGCATTGATAGGAAACCTTCTCCTTGTCCTCTTGTAGAACTTTTGGGCTCTGTGAGTGAGAAGAGCCATCTGTTGGACTATCTCCATGTATTCCAGATCATCTGGATGGATACAGTCCAGGTCTTCAAGAATGAAGAGAAAGTTGCCTGAGTTTTCATCAGTAGAGACAAAAGCTTGAGAGGACTTGTCTCTTGGAATGGGCTTCCTTGGATGTAGCTCTCTCTAGGTGTCTCTGGGAAGGTGATGAAAGGACCCTTTTGTGAAGTTTAGGGTAGCAGATAAGATGATGTTGTGGTTCTCTGCTATCCCTTTCAACTACATGAAGGGCTAAACTCTGGTGGATGTTGGAGTTACCAGATGAGTTTTGCATGTTCATCTCCATCTGGTATCCACTGAGTATCCCATATAGCTCAGTGAGAGTAAGGGTCTTGAGGTTTTCAGTTCTCTTAATGACTACACTGTAGTGTGTCCATTATCTAGGAAGAGAGGACATGAACTTCCTAACAATATCCCTGTTCTTAATAGTTACTCCAACATCGGCCAGAGTATCCACAATCTCAACATACCTAAAGTATTGTTGAGTCATGGTTTCACCTGTCTTGAAGGAGAAGTTTTCAAACTGCTGCTTCAAAAGGTCCTTCTTGTTCTCCTTGGCTTCAGTGGACCCCTCATACATTAGTTTCAGTGCATCCCATAGCTGTATAGCGGTCTTGCACTTCTTGAAACCTCTGTAGATGGAGTTTGGAAGAGCAGTTTGTAGGGCTGTCATGGCTTTCTGATCAATGTCAGTCTTCTTCCAGTCTTCATCAGAAAAGTCAGCCCTCTCCTTTGGTACCATACCACCACCAACAGCAGCTGAAGTGGTGTATGGTACATGAGGTCTATTGACAACAGACTCCCACATCCTGGAATCTTGAGACTTGATGAAGCCTTTCATTCTTTGAAACAAGTGTCAAAATCCTCAGGAGCGATCAGTGGGGACTTTGTCATAGTTCTAGTTTCCATATCAGCTTTAGAGATAGCTGCCATTTGAAAGGTTAAGTGAAGTATGAAACTAAGAGGATTTAAGATGGTGAGATCTTACAATCAAGAGCCTGGAATGCTCTGATACCAATTGTAGGACCGTTTAAGGGTACTAAAGCTTGCAATTAGTCTCACACTGATGAGTGATCTTGGTTCACTTAAAGGTTCAATAGGGAACTGGTAACTACATCACAAGATACTAAGAACACAAGTAAATAAGAGACAAAACTAAGAATCAACACAAGAACACAAGAGTGGTTTTCAAGGATGTTGTATATTGATCTCAAGTTCTATTACAAGTGTTACAAAGCTTAAAGAAAATACAAGGACCAGAGACACTTTTATACTACAACCTACAACCGTCACTTACATGTAAAGACAGTTGGGATTTGACTAATCTAGACAACAAGATCAATCTAGAGTCAAAAGTCAGATTGCCTTTTGACTAGTGACTATGACATGCCATAGCTCACTGACTTTTCCTAATACAAAAAGTCTACAGGAACAAGTAAGGTAAGTTACAGACAAAGATCATATTCTACTGTTTGATAAAGTATGAAGTTTCACCAACTTGTGTAAAGCAGGTGAACCACCAGAGCAGGCAGCGGAAAGTGTGTCAGCTTTATCAAAAGTTGATTCAAAAAAAGCATGTCTTCTCTGCCTTCGGAAGAAATCAGTCTTCTCAGCAAAGTGGCTTCGGAAGACTTCATCTTTGGCTTCGGAAGATACTGGTCTTTGGCTTCGGAAGATTTCACACTTGGAATATTTTTCTGTTTGAGTGTGAAACTTCGAAGTAACTTCCTCTGAACTTTTAGCATTGGAAGATCTTACACTTAGACATATTGAGAGTGTATGACTTCCTAAACTAGTTCATCTTTGTTCCTTAGTGAATGCATGGAAGACTTGGTGTGTTCTGGCTTGTTGGTTGCATAAGCCTCATAATCTTCAGATGGTTCTTACACCTTACTATCTCTCACACCAGACACTTTAGTTTCAACAATATTCATTTCATGATGTGTCGGTGATTCCAAAACTCATGAAGAATCTTTTATCCGTTAGCAAACTCACTATTGATAACTGGATGGATGTTTTGTTTTCACATCTTTACATACAGGATCAAACAACAAAACAGGTATTAGCACAAGGACGATGTGAATGTTTTTGTATGTGCTCGATAACAAGCATCAAGCTCTTGTGGTTGCATTTCAAAATAAACCTAAGGCATCTTATGAATTATGGCACCCCCATTTAGGGCATGCGTATTTTGACTCTATTTGAATTGTAAATAAACTGGGACATTTTTCGGTTACTTCCATTTTATTGAAAACAAAGGTATTGAAGTTGTAATGTGTATTTTCTCTCATTATCCCAAACAAGAAACAAAGACTACTTATAGAGATCAATGGAAGAATCTAAAACTAGATCTCAACTAATCTCAACTAACATAACAACAACTAACAACCTTCAACTAACATAACAGAATATGAACAATATCTCTAATATGCTCCCTCAAACTGAACGGGGAGTAGTCATGTGAAGTTTGGATCGCAAATGATCAAAACGTGAAGCGGATAAACCCTTGGTGAACACATCAGCAAGTTGAGAAGCAGTAGGCACATATCGAACACAAAGTATCTGGGACAAAACCGTATCTCTATAAAATGTAGATCAATCTCAAGATGCTTCGCACGTTGATGAAACACTGGATTGACAGCACGATATGTGGTGCCAATATTATCACACCATAAGATAGGAGGATGTAACTGAGGAACATGCAACTCAGTAAGTAAAGACATAAGCAAACGAATCTCAGTAGCAGTATGAGCAAGAGCACGATACTCAGCCTCAGTACTAGATTGGGCAATAGTGTGTTGCTTCTTGGAACTCCAACTAATAAGATTAGAACCAAGAAACACACAATAACCAGTAGTAGAACGACGATCATCAGGGCAACCTGCCCAATCTGCATCAGAATAACCATGAATATAAAGCTAGGAGATCTGCGTATAGTCAGGCCAAGAGAGTCAAACCATGAAGATACCATAGAATGCGCATGACAGCAACCCAGTGACGATCAGTAGAAGTCTGAAGAAACTGAGACACCTTACTGACCGCATAAGCAATCTCAAGACGAGTCAGATAAGATACTGCAAAGCACCAACAGTACTACTGATATAACGTAGGATCAGCTAACGATATGCCAGAATACCGAGAAAGTTGCCGACAGAGGCAACAGGAGTAGATAAAGGGCGACACTGAGCTAAACCAGTACACAGAAAATCAAGTAAGTAACGCTGCTGACAAAGATGAAGATATCATCAGTAAAATTCTCCTGCACACCAAAGATATAGGATAATGTACCCAATCCTTGAGAGCAAACTGAGAATAGAGGCGAGCAATCAGGGAAGAGACAAACTCAGATGAACTACCAGTAACAATGATATCATCCACATAAACAAGAACATAACCAGTGGTACCATCATGCTGATAGACAAAAGAGAAGTATCAGAAAGACACTGAGTAAAACCACTAGTCAAAAGAGCAGTAGAGAGCTTGGAAAACAAGCACGAGGAGCCTAATTGAGGCCATAAAGAGCTTCTTAAGAAGGCAAACATGATGAGGTGAGAAGAATCAACAAAGCCAGGTGGCTGAGACATGTAAACTATCTCAGATAAGTCACCATGAAGAAAGGCATTGTTGACGCGACTGACGAATAGTCCAACCATGAGTAAAGGCAACAGATAAAACAAGACGAATAGTAGGGGTTTAACCACAGGACTAAACGTCTCAGTAAAATCAACACCCTCAGTCTGATGAAAGCCCCTAGCAATAAGGCGAGCTTTATAACGACTCACCAAGCCATCAGGATTATGCTTAATCCTGTAGACCCACTTACAGCCAACAAGATTGGCCAAGGCAGGAGGAAGAACAAGATCATATGTGGATTGGAATGCAGCGCACCAATATCAGTACGCATAGCATCCCACCAAACAGAATAGCATTGAGCCTGAGAAAAAGATGAAGGCTCAGTAGTAGATCAGTAGTCACATGGAAAAGAACATGATCAGGGAACTGTCTAGGCTGACGAGTATGATCACGAGACCGAATGACCATGGGATGAGAAGAGGAGGAGGATGGTGGTGGAGGGAGGAGGAGGTGGTGGAGGAAGAGGAGGGGAAGGAGAGTAGGAAGGAGGAGAAACAGAAGTAGAAGGAGGAGTATAAGTGGGAGGAGGAATAAAAAAATCAAAAAAAGAGAAGGTCAGAAGAACATGAAGAAGTGGATGCTGGTATATCAAAACTGTCTCATGAAACACAACATGATGAGAGGTAATAGTATGAGAAGTACTAGGGTCTAACAAGATAACCACTATAATGAGGAGCGTAGCAAACAAAGATACAAGGAGTAGATTAGGTGAAAGTTTATCCGATCGTGTATCACCAAGAAAAGGATAACATAAACACCCAAAAGTATGAAGAAGAGAATAGTCAGGAGAAATGCCAAAGAGAACCTCTAAGGTGTAGAATGATGAAGAACGGTGTAGGAAGCCTATTAATAAGAAAGGATACGTAGCATATGCATCATACCAAAATTTCTTTGGCAGACGAACATGAAACAAAGGCATGAGCAACCTCGGACAAATGACGATTCTTGCGCTCAGCAACCCCATTTTGTTGAGGTGTATGAGGAAATAAATCCAATAAGCAATACCAGCTCAGTAAGATATTGAGCCATAGCGCCATGAACTAACTCAGGGGAACCATCACATTGGAGATGTTTGATGGTACACGAAAAAAGATTTTCAACCAAAGGTCGAAAATAACGAAATACTCAACAGCCTGAGAACGAGAAGTCAAAGGATAAATCCATGTAAAACAACTAAAATCATCAATAAATGTGATAAAATAACGATAGCCAGAACGAGATAAATCTAGAGAAGGACCCCATATATCATAATGAATCACATATAAGGAACAGTGGAATGTGATACAATAGAATGAAATGGTAAACGACTAGATTTGGAAATTCAACATGAATTACATGGTTTATTTGACGAAAAACAGACAAGTGTAAAGAAGAAAGCCTAGATAGTATAGTATCCGAAGGATGACCTAGTCGAGAATGCCACAGCTCTCGAGAAAAAGAGGAAATAGCAGTGAGAGAGTACAGCTGATGAGGACTAGCTCGCGTGTGGTGGAGTAGCTGTCTGCTGTGAGTCTGTATAGACAAACCAAAACATGAGAATAAACAGAAATAGGATGATCAATCACACGTTGAGTGATTGACAACAAATTCTTGGCAAGGCTAGAAACCACTAGAACATGTCTACGTAACAAAGTACACTTAGGCAAACAAAGATAAGAATAACAATATGAGATATAGACAGAGAGGTACCATCACCAACGATAACATGTTCAGATCTGGTATAAGGAACATTACCAAAGACAATGGTAGATTAGAAGTCATATGGGCGGTAGCACCCAATCAGGAATCCAAGACTCAACATTGGTACATGTCTGTGAGAGATCAGCATAAAGCCCATATTGGGGAGAAGATATGTGGGAAGCGAATTCTGTAAGTGAGTTGGTCCAAAACCAGCACCAGAAGATAAGGCCCAGAAGATATAGGCTCAGAAAACTGCTGAAAGCCCGATCCATGAACAGGAAGCCCAGAAAACTGTTGAGAAGAACTGTGGTCTAGCACCCAAAAGTCCAGGTCCACCACCGAAAGAAGGTCCAAGACCGGGTCCACCAGAAACCCGATAACTATCATCTCCCCTAAAGCGCAGCCCTAGATCAACAGCAAAATCATTATCAGAGACATTTGCCAAATTTGCTGCAAATCGTCCCGAATTGTGCCATTTCGGGGTTTCTCGACCACCACCATACCGTCCGCCAGCACCTTTTGATCGATTACCATGCCAATTGGATCCAGTGAAATGACCGCTTATTCCACTACAAGAGGAATCTGTAGGTGTATATCGAAAATGACATGCGGATGCTTTGTGACAAGATTTTGCAAAATCTGGCATACAACAGTATGAATTGAATCAGTATGTGGTGAAGTTACAGTCAAAGCATTCATAGCAGCAAGAAGAGGCTGAGTATTCGACTGTCGTTGATTCAAACGAGCCTCATGGGTGAGTAACTTTGATCGTAGTTGAGAGAAGGTAGAGTCTTCTCCTGATTTCAATATTCATAACAAAATTTTCAAAATCAGTGTTCAATCCTTGAAGTACTTGCAAAACGAGTAAATCGTCTGAAATTGGATCTCCAATTGCATTCAGTGAATCAACAATCTCTTTTGCTTCATTAAGAAAAGCAATCACTGATTTAGTGTTCTATTTTAGGAGATATATTGAGTTCTTAACTGAGATTTCTTAGCAAACACGATCTGGACAAACGAATCTTCAATTGCTTTCATAATGGTGATGCAGAGGATGAATTTCTAGCAAGATGAAGGATCGAAGGAGATAAAGTGGTTGTTATCAATGCTTGAACGTAGCTATCGCTTTTCTCCCATGCTTCTCTATCAGCTGAATCAGAAGACGGTTCAGGTATGTCAGATTTGAAGAATTTCAACAAGCCAAGGTTTTCAAAATAGTGACAATATGATGTTTCCAATTTAGATAGTTTGAATCATCAAGTTTGATTGATAGAAATTGGCAATGTTAGGTAATGAATTAAAGGAATTTGCAGTAGAATGTGTTGTTTCGGAGGAAGAGGAAGATGAAGTGGTGGATGTCATGGTGGCAGGTGACGGTGTCACAGTGGTGAAGAGGTTAGAGTTGCCGGAGAAGAACACCAAAACTCACAGAACCGAGCTCTGATACCATGAAAACAAAGGTATTGAAGTTGTAATGTGTATTTTCTCTCATTATCTCAAACAAGAAACAAAGACTACTTATAGAGATCAATGGAAGAATCTAGAACTAGATCTCAACTAACATAACAACAACTAACAACCTTCAACTAACATAATAGAATATGAACAATATCTCCAATATTTATCAAAACCTACTCTGTGTTCATCATGCCTACTTGCAAAAGCACATCGCTTGCCTTTTTCACTTAATGAAAAACGAGCTTTAAGACCGCTCAATCTAATAGATTGTGATTTGTGGGGCCCCTCGCCTGTGTGTTCGGTTGATAACTATCAGTACTATGTCACCTTAATTGATGATTTTTTTATCTTATATGGTTCTATCCTCTTAAAGTTAAATTGGTTTCTATGACGTGTTCAAAGTCTTTATGAATTTTGTTAAAACACAGTTTTCATGCAATGTTAAAATTCTTCAACAGATGAGGGCACTGAATTCTTGAACAATAAAGTTCAAACCACAATCCACCACCTCAAAAACCCACTACTAATTCCCCACTTAATTGTGGTTTCTACGATGAACCAACAACTCCCCAAAATACCACTTATCCTACGGCCCAACCCACTAGCCAAACAACTCATGATGGGCCAACAACTCAAGCCAACAGCGTAATTAATGAAAACTACGCTCCACAACCCAACTTTAACACTTAAACAAACATTCCCTCTCAAAAGTCCGGCCCAACAACTGAACAACCTCACTCCCAATCCCAAGCAACTACCTCTGATCACTAACGCAGCTCAACATCTGAGCCTATTAACCAAACCCCACCTTAGCCCATTAGCCACACCTTAAACCTACAGGCTACAGCCCGAAACCAAAACTCCCACCAGCCCACCTGCGCACTCAGTAGCGCCCAATCAACCAAGAACCGCTACTTTCGGGCATCCCATGATCACTAGGTCGAAGGCGAGCATTTTCAAGCCGAAACATCATTCCAACCTTATTCACACTAACACCCTACATATTGCTCTATTGGCTTCAACTATTCCAAAATTGTTCAAGAGCGCTGCTAAAAATCTTGAATGGACGAATGCCATGCATAAAGAAATGGATGTCCTTTCCAAGAATAATACTTGGATGCTCGTACCGCGACCAAAAACCCAAAACGTAGTTGGTTGCAAGTGGCTCTTTCTTATTAAGTACCATGGCCATGGTTCAATTGCAAGACACTAAGATCGCCTTGTTGCTCAAGGTTTTTGTCAAGTTCCTAGTTTGGACTACTCATACACCTTTAGTCCTATAGTCAAACCCACCATTATTCGAACTGTATTATCTTTAGCCGTTACCAATGATTGGAAGCTTGGAAATCCTAACTATCCAAACCATCTTTGCCCGCCTCAACAAAGCCCTACATGGTCTCAAACAGGCCCCACGTGATTGGTTTCATCGGCTAAGCACATTTCTTATAAACAATGGTTTTGTTTGCAGTCGTGCTGACCCATCTTTGTTTGTGTTTAAATCGGGGTCTTGCATCATGTATCTACTTGTCTATGTAGATGGACCTGATAATTACTGGAAACCAAGAACTTGTCATCAGCTCATTCATCTCCAAACTAAACAAAAAATTTGCCATCAAAGACCTAGGGAATCTAAGCTACTTTCTTGGTCTTGAAGTCATGCATACTCATGATGGTTTGTTTTTAAACCAATCCAAGTACCCTCATGACATCCTTGTTCGTGCATCTCTTCGTAATTGCAACCACTAAGCACCCCTCTTGCCTCGATGCAGCCTTTATCACCACCAGAGACTTATACAATGACCCCACATGTTATAGGTCCCTAGTTGGTGCACTTTAGTACCTTACCATTACTCGGCCCCATATATCATATGCTGTGAACCATGTTAGTCAATTTTTACATGCTCCGACTATCTCTCACTTCCAAAGTGTGAAGCGAATTCTTCGGTATGTGAAAGGCACTTGGACTTTGGCATCACTTTTTCCAAACCAAAATCCACTACCATTCTGGGCTATTCAGACGACGATTGGGCACGTTGTATTGAAACCAGAAGATCTACTTGTGGATGCTCCATCTATCTTGGTGGAAATATTATTTCTTGGAGTGCAAAGAAACAACTGTTGCTCGTTCTAGTTGTGAATCTGAATATCGGGCCATGGCTAATGCTGCAGCTGAAATCATATGGATAACTCTCTTGCTTCAAGAGCTTCATGCCCTTCCGGCTACTCGACCAACACTCTTGTGTGACAATAAAAGTGCTCTCATCCTATCGCAAAATCCGGCTTCCAACAAACGCACCAAACACATTAAACTTGATTATCACTTTATTCGGGAGCTTGTTTCCTCCGGAAAACTTCACACCAAGTTTGTTCCAACCAAGCTACAAGTGGCAGATATTTTCACAAAAAGTTTACTTCGACGTCAGTTTGAATACTTTCGGAATCTTCTCTGCATTGGTTTGCCACCGTTCCGCTTGAGGGGGGATATTAGATCAAATTAACTTACCTACGTACCTCGTATTGTTGTGTATCTATTATGTATTCTCTTATTACTCAAACGAGCCATATGTAACTATTACATTTATTTATAGTAGTTATCTCCTACCTTTGGTAAGGAGAATGGATCCATTCTCAGTTTTGAATGCACAAGAACATGGTTTTTGGTATCTCAAAAATGTTTGAAAGTCAATTACATTATAAACCTTAAGTTTGCTAAAATCAACATGTGTTGACTAATACAAGTTTTTCTAATAACTTAATTTCAAATAGAAAAGTTTGTTTTCTTTTTCAACGAGGATGTTGCATCCTCATCTACTAATTCCGCAGGACTATCATAACTCATACCCATTAAAATACATTCTAAAATGTTTAACCATTTAATAGTTTTTAGATCAAAACCAATAAAAAAAAGAATACTAAAGAAACGTAAAATCCAAACCGTTTAGCAGTTAATCTTCGCCACCTAAGTAATTCCTCTAACAAACTAAAATAACAACGTTGTTTCTCATACATTAGATGCACATCTATGGTATTCATCGCATCGTTGTTTCAACTTATAACATGGACAATAATATTCTGATTTTTTCACTTAAATGCACCTTTAGTCATTCAAATGGACGTATCGATTTGTAAACAAGTTTGTAATCGACCGTTTTAACTCTTGTGTGTTTGCCCTGTAAATACCAATATAATATCAGATCAGTGGTGTGTGGTTAATGTGTTAGTTGATAAATAATTACTTTTTTAAAACAACAATTTATTTTTATTCAAAAAATCTCACTTGAACTTGTAACGATTTAAACTAAAATCATATTTGTAAGAGATAATCATCAATACCACTAAATTATAAGGGCATGACTAGAGGTGCACAAAACCAATATATTTCCAAACCGATTCATATATTGTACTGGTTCCAAGTCAAAACCGATTTATTAAAACTGATTCGGTTCGGTTTGGGTTGTTGAGCTATTTTTGATCGGATATTTGACCAAATTTTTTCTAGTTTTGATTGGCTTCGTTCCTCTTTTAACCGGTGTAACTTTTGTAACAATAACCGGTTATGAAGTTACAGTCTATATTGGTTCCGAACGACTCATATCGGTATGGGCTCCAAACCATTCAGTTTCGGTTCGGGAATGTGAATTTGGTTCTTCCACACCTCTAGGCATAAGACTGCAAACGAACAGAACATTCATGAGCGATTCATAAACTATAGCTGTGATTTTTATTTATGTTTGTTCTTTTAATAAATGAAAGAAATCGAACAAGAAAATTTTCGTTCATTTAGTTAAACAAACGAACATGAACAGAGCTCACGTTCGTTCGTTTATGTTTGTGAATATATGATAACGTGTTCATTTATGTGTGTTTGTGTGATCATTCATTTAATTTTTTATATATTCTAATCTTTATTCTATTGACATAAAAAAAATACATATGAAACACTAAATCTAGTATATATCTCCACCAAGATCACTATTTGACCATTTCGATTCAAATTATGTTAAAGCTTAGACAAATTTGTTAATTATGTTAATGATAATTTTATCAACTATATTAAGATAATTATGTTAAATGTTTATTTATTTATGATGAATTTTAAATAATGTTTGTGATAAAAAAAATACGGATTTTATTCTAAAATAAATATATGTTCATTTGTATTCATTTTTGTTAATCAACTTTTATTTGTGTTTGTTTATGTTCATAAACATTTGTTTAAATTCATTTGTGTTTGTTTGCTTTAGTTTACATTTGTAAATGTTCGTACATAGTTAATAAACATGTTCATTTTTTTAATGAACGAACATAAACAAGAATTTTAATTTGGTAAGTGTTTGAACAATTGATGAATAATTTATTTTCTTACTAAAGAAAATGAATATGATTTGTTCATGTTCATTCGGTTGGTTCACAACCTTTTGGTTCATCTATGAACATGACTAATGATCCTTAGCCCATGTGATTGAAATGATGTAACTCAAAACTTCAATAAAATAGGTTAAAGTTTTAAATTCAAATCTTACCTGTAACAAAACAAAAAAAAAAAAAAAAATGGGAGATTTCAGGTTGAACCAGAAGGTATTTCTCACCTATGATTGGTTGTCTCCTATACTGGTTTTTAGTTTGGGATTGAAGTTCCTTTATATGAGTAAGGGAGATGATCATATGAGCCAATGGGTCGTAATTACCCAGTTAATCATTTGAAAAAAAAAACATAAAAAAGAAAAAAAAATGATTATTTATTTACTAGTCATAATTAGAAAACATTCAAAGAAAACATCGAACGTTTGTCTAGAAACTTGAAGGTAATAATAATATTCTCCCTGCACCAACGGAATCCTAGACAAAATTCAATTATTTTGAAGTCAAACACGGCGGCACCACCACCCAACCCCCACCGGTTTTTGGCTTCCGTCAACAACCCTCACCGGAAAATCAACAATTTCATCCAAAAGATCGACACCATCATCAATTCATCATCGTCAATCATCCAATCTAATCTTTTCATGGATCAATCGTCTTTCGCTTCTTCAATTACAATTCGCTTTCTTGATTCCTCCGTCGATTCTCCGTTGGCTTTTCTACGGTGCTCTCTTCATCATCGACCTTGTATCTTGTTCTAACGGTTTCATCTACGAGCTTTCACCAATGGGTAAACAACGTAAGTGCAACTCCCCCAATTTCCTTCCTTTCTTTGTGGTTTTTTATAGGTTTGATTAATTAGGGTTCTTTTGTATGGGTAATTGATCTGCAAGTTTGAATCTTGACAACCCAATTTCGAATTTGGGTGTTATTTGTGTTTCTATAATTGGGTAAGAGTTTGAATTCAATTTGGTGGAGGTTTGAGATGATGGGTGTTGGTTGGTGTGTGGTTTGCAGGTCGTGTACAGCGTAAGAATGCTGCAATGCTTGATAGTGATGACGCCGATAGTGTTAGCTCTTCGTCGACTAGCAGGTCAGATCAGATGGTGGGGACTGGTGGGGAGGATGTGCAGACCGATAAAGAGAGTGTGCTTGATCTATGTTTAGATGCTTTGTTTGAGAAAAGGTGTTTCTTTGCAAATGTAGTTTCATTGGAATGCAACCAAGTTGCTTGTGGAAATGCAAAGAAGAAGATTAAAGTATGCCTAATGTGATTTTGTGAAAACAATGGTTGTATTTTAAGAAAATTATGGTTATTTCTAAGAAAATAACCATTGTTTTCTTAGGAACTGTGAACTAATATGGAGCAGTTGTAATGATTATACTTGTGGTTTTCGGACCGGCATGCTTTAATGGTCTTTCTGCATTTGTCAAGAATGATGATTGGTTTACATTTGAAATTCGACTGGTTTTAATTGATAGACCATCTTTTGTTTTTAAAGGGGGTCAACAAGGGAGAAGGCTTTGGCGGCAATCATAGAGGGTTTTAGCAGCAACTTACCTCATGAATTTGTCGAAAAGAAGTAAGAGCATTAGTGCATTTATGTTTTCTTTGTAAGTTTTTGTATATTTATTTATGAACGGTTTGAATGTTTGTGAGCGCTTTATCAAAGGAACAAACATCTAGGTTGTTTATTCAAGTACCAAATTGGTGTACAGTGTTTAGTGATCTTCTACCAGATGTTAAAATGAATAAAAAACAAGAGAGTTGACCTAATGGCGTGGAAGCGCTAATTTTTTTCTCTTGTTAGATTTGCAACAATGCTGCATCAGTGTCTGAATTCTATCAAGAAGGGTTCTGCAAAAGAGGTAGCTTTAGCATCACATGCCATAGGTACATATTAATACTTCTTTTCTTTATTAATTTTGGTTTAATTATTTTAATCGAGTGTTATACAACATGGTGTATTTATTCTATCTTATGTTAACAGGGTTACTGGCTCTAACTGCTGGTTCTGGTAAGAAAGCTCAAGAAGTATTAGAAGAAGCAATCTCTCCCATATCAGAGGCTCTCAGATCTCGTTCTGAATCATCAAAGATAGCATCGGTAGATATGCATATAACCTTGTCCCTTTTTATGCCTTGTGTCTGTTTACTAATATTAGTTTGTTGATTTTTTTATTCTTTTTTGTGTTGCATTTACTGTAGTTGCTAGATTGTTTGGCTGTGATAACTTTTGTTGGTGGAAACGAAGCAGACGAAACCGATAAGAGCATGCAAATAATGTGGCAAGTTGTCCACCTTAAATTGGGTCCCAACGTATGCATTTCTTTGTATGTTCATCATTGTGTTCTTTGTTGATTTTGTTATGGTATTCTAAGACTATGTAAATTTCAGGTTGTTGCCACTAAACCATCACCGCCAGTAATAACTGCTATGGTGTCTGCTTGGTCATTTCTTCTGACAACAATAAATGGTTCGACACTTGATCCTAAAATTTGGCAAGGGTAAGTAGATTTTGACCCGCTTGAAATAAAACACAACCCAAATCAACCCATTTAAGTTCACAAGTCAAAATTGCCACCTATAAAACTTACAGTAGTGAATCATGAGCTAACATTTATATATTTACACAGGTCAATTTCTTATTTTTCATATCTCTTAGAAAAAGATGACCGATCTATTCGTATTGCTGCTGGTGAAGCACTTGCACTTATTTTTGACATTGAAAATCTTGAAAAATTCTCCATCCAAGATGTTACTCATATACAAGGTCTTAAAGCTAAAATCTTGAATCAAGTTAGGAATCTTTCTGTTGAAGCAGGCGGGAAGGGTTCTGCAAAAAAGGATCTTAACAACCAGCGGAACACATTCCGGGACATTCTAGAATTTCTTGAGGTATTCTGTAGCATAAATATCTGAAAAACAGTAGAATGGCATTGTTAAAAGGCTTTTATTATTATCTTTTCTGTAATAAATAGGATGGTTATAGTCCAGAAAGCTCTGTGAAGATTGGTGGAGAGTCACTTATCACCACAACATGGTGCCAGTTGGTACAGGTTTGTGTAATGTTGCTTATTGTTAGGCGTTTTAACAGAGGTGGCAATGTGTGCAGGCTAGGTCAGGTCAAAACGTGCAGGGCTGACCCACATACACCTTTTTGTCCAAAACAACAGTGTTACAATAATAATAAGTTTTAATCAACAAAACGGTTTGAGAGTTTATATTTATCTAAACTAGACTTTGAGTGACTTCTGTCTTCTTCCTTTTTAACTAGTTTTTTTTTTTAAGTTGACCCGTTTGTGATGAAATACAAGCCAGACCGGCCCATTTATGTTTTCTATGCATGACTTATCATTACCCATGTCTCGTGTTCTGAAATTCAGTTTATATTGACAGCTTAACTTTTTAAAGCGTTTTCTTCGAGGAGGATTCATCAAACACATGCAGGTTTTGATCCTTTTAGTTTGTAGTTCTGTTAAACACCAAATATTCTTTGTGCCAACTAGAGGCTCATTTGTTTCATGATGAAGCTCACAATATACATAAAATGAAACAAATTGTGATGGCAATCAGAGAAATATTTATGGCATTTTTTTTTCCAATTATTGATATTAATGAATGATTCTATCTAATCAGGAAAATGAATTTCTTCATGAGGTATTTGACTTCACACCAAAGAAAAACCTTATCTCTAGTCGGGATCGCTTATCTGGAACTGAGAAGGTATGTAGATACTAAATTACAACCTTATTTTCATGAATATTTGTTCTATAGTTTATTACTGCATTCCTTCAGGTTGATAGCGAATATTCAACTTACGTTAGATTTAAAGCTTTATAATTTAAAGCTACATTAATGATTACATTAAAATTAAAAAATATATATCTAGAACTTTGGTGATGTAGTAATAAAATTCATATCAAACCTGTAACTGGAGAATATTTGGGTTAGTACAATCGAATTGCTAAGTTACAACTACTCTCTTGACCTAAAAAAAGTAATCTTTCTCAATAGGTTGTCATCTTTTGGTCCACAAAATTTAACCATCTTGTTATTATTGGGAAGTATATTAGATATTTGATTGATGGTAGAAACACCTTCGTCTTAATATGAATCTTCTTAGTTTTTGCATTATTCAATTCTTAAAGTAAACCTTTTTCTCTCCGTACAGAGGATGTACAAGTCTCCAAATTCGGCTCTTAATAAAGCGAGGACACAGTATCTGAATAAGCAGCGAATGTTGTCACAGGCAAGTCTTTCCCGGTTCATATTAAGAATTAACCTTGTACCACTCAAATTCAAACTTTAAATATATATATAATTTAGATATCTGAAATGTTATGTAATTATTAGAAGTGACACTTGAACATCCAAAGTTTTTACGAGTCAGGTTCCCTTTTTAATTATAACCGTTTTATTTTACTGTTGGATACCTGTTTTTGTCAATATGAATATAGTTTCATTTCATCCTTGCTGGAATTTTCACAAACAGGATAAGAATGTGGGTCGTTATGCTTCGGGTTTTGAAGATTAGCGAGGAATTGCAGCGTGCTGCTACATATCTTGAACCTTAATTTATCCAAAGATTATTTATGAAGCAAAGCTTATAGTTCTGTTAGTAGTAGATCCAGTGATACACTGATCAACAATATAATGCTAAAAGAGTTGGTTAAATGTATTTTATGCAAAACTCAAGGCTGAAAATGTATTAAATGATGAGGGCAACTAGTGGTTCTTATGAAACTAGTGGTTATTATGACTCTAGTAAGGTATATAGGGTGGTAAACGGATTGAATATGTGTTGTGTGTAACAATGCTAAGTTTTGCTATTTATGAAGACATTTCGATAAAACTTTGACATTGTAATATGTGTACACTAACAATATTTAAAATATATTAATCTTATTTTGTATTTGTAACCTTTTTTAAAACGACCATTTACACATTCAACTAACCCATTTTTAACTCTACATCACAACTAATTTACACTTACCCATCACAAGTAAACCCGAACACTTGACTTAAAACTTAAAAGAAAGCTTTAGTACTCTAACTTCAAATAGTATTGTTATTGTTTATTTATCTTATTATATACCCATTTTACATAACAATGGGATTGTTGGCAATTTCTGAATGATTAAGTGTTAAACTAATAAGAGGTCTGAACTATTAAATGTTGAATTATTAAGAAGTCTGAACCATTAAGAGCTAGTATATCGATTAACTATTCAAAGGCAAATATATGACTAATTCAGATAAAAAGTCTTAACCATTTAGCATTAGACCTCTTAATTATTCAGCATTAGTATAATGCTTAACTATTCGGAGGCAAATGTCTGAACCATTCAAACATTTACTCGCGAAACAAACAGTCTGAATCATTAAATGCTGAAACATTCAAACATCTAAACCATTAAGAGGTTGATTCAGATGCTACCAAACAGCCCTAAAACTGTTAAATTTCACATGTTTTGTCTAAGGTATTTAACAACTAACATTTTTGAAACTTGAATATTATACTGTTATATTTTCCCTTCCAACTAAAGTATCCTATTTTTTTTAACTAAATGTTACAATGAAGGTTCTCATGAGTGTAATTATTCTCTTAATTGAATATATTTATAAGGAAGTGTTTTATTACTTCCTTATGGCTAGGGACACACTGAATATCATTTAAAAAACCTATAAATCTCATGTTTGTAACTTCTGAATCCAACAATATAGAGATGTAAAATGTTGAAAATTTACATAAAATTTTTATGTGTGTATCACATGTTATAACTTTTGAATCCAACATTATAGGATTGGTAAAAACAGTAAAACCGTATTTCGACCCTTATCATATTTAAGCAGATGACTAAGATCTCACTCTGTAATATATGTCTCTTTCACTTCATGAACTGGATCATTCTCTTTCCTCATTGTTTCCATGATCAAAGGCCAAGAAGTTGCTACCTGTAAAAAGAACTCCATTTCTGCAAGAAAATAAATAATGAATTCATTGATACTGAATAATATGATATATCTGTTTACTGTTAACAACCCCATTGTGACCAAATTAAAACAGTCACCTGTGTAACCAAAATGCAGATAAACGGCATGAACATCATACACTGCAGGCATAACTTTTAATAATATTATTTCAAGAATGCAATCAGATACCACCAAGCCCGGAAAAGTGTTTTTTCATAGCTTGGTCTTTTCGGTAGTTATTACTTCTCCCTCCACCTCTCCTCCCTCCTCTCCCTCTACCCCCTCTAACCCGTTCACCAATAGACCCATTACTATCCTCCCCTTCATTTAACTCGGTCACACTTTGTTCCTTTCCAGTATTACCCCTACCCCATCCTCTTCCTTTCCCACGTCCACCTTGCTCATCATACTGCCCTTTGTTTGATTTCATGGGGGCATTAACGTCCTTTCTGACATTTTGTTCACCACCATACTGTCTTTCATTTAGTTCCATCACCTTCTGTGCTGCACCTAACGGAAAATTACCTCCACGCCCAAGCCCGTGAATCAATTCTTTCTGTGCCTGATTAACTATTGATGCCTCATTGTAATTTGCAGCTGCCACAGATCCCGATACCTTATAACTGTAATTCTTACCATCTTTTACAAAAAATTGAGGCTTTTGTCTTGACCCCCACTTAGAAGCGTCTGAAGCTGAAATCTCACTAGAACTTACCTTTTCACTCAAATCATCAAGACCTGTATCACCAACGCTTAAGCCAAGATCATCAAATGAATCATCATATTCATCTTCATACTCGAGAACTGATTTAAGAGCAAAAGACTTGGAACTTTCATCTTTCGAATTAAGAATTTCAGAATCAGGTATATTTGTTGCAGACTTCCTTACAAATCTTCCAACTGAAGAAGACGATGTAGAATATGGACCTTCAGTTTGTGGTTTAGGTGTTGTATTTTCAACTTCAACTAACTTCCCTTTTCCTTTATCTTTTTTGCCCACTGAAGGAGCAGCGGTTTTGGGCGGCACCACCGCCAGGGAAGTATCAAGAGATAGAAGATCATTATCAAGAGTTCCTTCTAGAATTCTCTGAATGACTTCCTCAGGATTGCGATCATATACTTCAAGACAGGCAGAAATGAATCCTTTACCATAATCAGGAAACAAGTCTTTCACCTGACTGATTTTTGATTCAATTATTGCATTATCTTCATCCATTGCCACCACTTTATTTGATGGCAATTGTAAAATACTTGTGCTATTGGGAACCGATATGATTCCAAAAAGAAACTGCAATTGTTCATTATCCATTGAGATCCACCCTTGATTCCCTAAGATCTCGAGTCTGCTCATTAATTGGTAGCTCTTTTCAACACTTTGAAGCAATGACATTGCGTTCTTACCCTCATGAACGGTTGAACATTCTTCACTAATTTCCCGAAATGTCTGAACCAAAATATCTGAACGGATCACCGGGTCTTCCACTTGGGCTGGGAATATCTTTGAAGCAAATGGAAAATAAATGCCCTCTTTAAACACTTCTTCACTTAAGTAACAAATATTCAGTAATTTCCAACTAAATTTAGCTATTCTAGACGCTAACATCTTCAGACCAATGACAACTTCTGCCAATTTATCTTTTTGTGCTGTAAATATTATTCGGAATCCTTGCTGAAAGGCTGGCAACAAGGAATCATGAAGTCTTGCAAGGATTTTAATCAACTCATCACTTCCATAACTGCAAAAAAATAAATAATAAATAGAAATACATTTGGTTGTATGACGTTTACCTAACGTGTGTACCTTGTTTCAACAGGGCAAGAAAAGTAGACGCTGCATAATTGTAAGCAGCAACAAAAGCATCCATTGATACAACAGCATCATTTATAAAATCCATCACCTAGACAAAAAGTAATATACACAAATAAGTGAAATGTCAAATATATGATAGAATCAATTATAAGTTAACATTCTGATTAAAGACAGTTAAGTCACCTCTAGATAGTCTGTGTAAAGTCGAGTAGAACTATTGTCTTGGGCTTCATGAGATGAAAGTAGAACCTATAGTTCAATCCAACAGACGAACTTGTATGCTATTTAATATGCAGAATTAATGATATACAAACAAATTTATCAAAAAAATTGAAAAATACCTCTAATGATGTGGTGCAGCGCTCATACATGGTATGGACTATATTAAGAAAATGAGAAATAGCAGCACTAAAACTGTCATGAATCAAAGGCCGGGCCTTCATCGCGTTAGCAACCTGAGAGAGAATATAACAGAATCAAACTATTTAAAAGGTGCATGGCTGATTAAGAATAAATAGGTGGATTCAAAGAAACCGCAATATGAGTTTTCATTTAACTAGAAGGACTGAAAAATTATTGAGATCAAGCACGGTAAGTCAACTTCTTCTAAATAAACCAAATCAAAATGACCCAGAAAGCCACACCAATCATGTATGGGTTGAAGACACCTTAAAAACGATCACAATCATATCAAAGCATAGATCTGTTTAATCTACTAAGAACATTTCATAACATCCATGTGTTTGTAAACACTTACAATTAATCGGGTCAACTCTTCATTCTCATGACCATATATAGCACATATATCTAGCAACTTAGGCAAGTCGAGCAACTTCTTTTCCTGCAAAATGACTAAAACGTAGTATATCTAGTAAACAAGGATGTGATAAATGATTGACCGTTAATAAATTCATAGCTTTCATAATCAATGGTGATATAACTTGAATAGGCAAATAGACATTTTGATACTATTTCCCCAGCATATTTTGACTTCTTGTGTATTATATACAATAACCTAGTATGTAGACTATCATGAATCGCTTCAAAATATATATTTGTTTTTTTATAACCTCTAATACGCTGGTAATGTGTTACAATGGCAAGCAAATACTAATGTGCAAACTGAATCAAATTGGAAGAGAGTAAACAGGTGAACACACCTGCATGATCCTTTGCACTTAGACAGTTAGAGGCCTTGGCACCAGGGTCCCGATTTGAAGACCTTCAAATAAAACATTATGCAACCATAAAGCAAATGATGCTACCAAAACTATGGTTTTTGAACTTAAAAATAGAAAACGGCAGTTATCAAACATACATGCGATAGAGAATCATAAACACACGTCGGTTTAGCTCATGCTCACCAACAATCACTCCTGCAACTATTCCCTTGGCTCCACGATAAGGAAAGTCATACCATCTGCTTCTATACTTCAAGAAACTTTCAAGAAAAGCATGAAGAGAAGTATCACTAGCCACTGAAAACAAAACAAAAATACAAACACTCAAACACAAAGAAATCAAAGATTTCAATTCACAACGTGTCTGCACAAAAACATAATAGCACAAGTGCAACATTGTTACAGAACATCATCTATTATTTGTACTTCACCATAGCTGCATTTCGATCCACTTCAACATACAGCTTAAATTATATTAGCATAACAACTAAATCAAAGAACCAATCTAGTGAACAATTACCTAACAGCTATGTTCTAATGGCACTGACAATGAACCAATGCAATTGATATGAAGTTAAAACAACTAGATGAAAGAATCAACACAATGCACAAGTAACCAACAAAATCAATAACATGAAAAAAAACCTTCTCTCCAGAAATCTTTAGCATTTAGCTTCAGCAAGCGAGAGCACTCTCTATTCAACAAATCAACAACTAGCTGAGACTCCACGGGATCCAAACCCCCTTCTTCAGCGCCTAGACCCGCTGCAACGGCCTCGTCCTGTGGCAAGTAATTTACGAAATTGCCACCGCTGTCTTGGGGCTTACGATGCCCAGTGGAACTACTGTTAACATCAGATGAAGATGATTGTTGCTTTCGAAGTGAATCGGAGAGGGTCGGATTCGGATTTGCTTTGGGTATGAATCTCGGTTGTTGTTGGGTTCTGTTGGGTAAGCCTTTGCTAGAGTATCGATGATGGTTCGACATCAAGAAGTTGTTTGTGTGTGTGTGTGTGTGATGATCTGTGATTTTGTTAGGGTTTTAGGGGGGAAGAAGATGATGGTGATTCCGTAAGAGGCGTCGAAGAAATCTGGTAGGCGAAACGCAGTCGTTAAAAAGGGGAGGAATTAAAAGGGAATAATCACCCAAGTAAACTTTAGTCCCGAGAAAATAAACACAGAATGTAAGCCTGTCTAAAATTTAAAAACATATACTACCACCATACTTATAAGAATCTACATCTCCAATCTAAAGATGTTAGGTTTGAGTCAATTTGATATATAAAGTAGATTTAGATATAAAGCATAATTTGGTATGTTTGGTGTTCGGGAATGAGATGCATAATGAAATTAATCAGTGTCCAGTGAGAGTGAATGAAAAAAAATAATGTTTGGTTAGTGAATGGAATTGAATGGATCATTATACAAGTAATCTGATTATCTTTTAACATATCAAATTCATTCTATCCACCCACACTCTTTCTTTTTTCATTCTATTCAATCGTCCAGCTTTAATCACCAAACACAACCAGTCCCACCCATCACCACCACGCTCACCACCACCACCACCACCGGCAACCAAGGTTATTCATCACCGGCCACCACTACCAGTCACGACGCCCACCACCACCATCAATCACTACCGGCAACCACCAGCACCACAGCCATCACCATCGGCAACTAATGGTGTGCATGGGTAGGTTTGGTTTGCTTTTGGCCTAAAACCGAATCCAAAAACAAATATTTCGATTCTTTAGGTTTTTAAAACCAAACGAATTTTAGTTTTTTTGGTTTTTGGTTTTCGGTTTCACTTTGGTTTTGATTTTGGTTTTGGTTTTTGTTTTTTTTTTCAACTTTCACTGCGGTTTTAGTTTCGGTTTAAACATCTAAATTTTGCTCATCTTTAAAAATAATCTATGTATTCTTATTAATCGTGTAATGCCAATTCAAATAAAAAGATAACTGTGTAATGCCAAACAAGTATATCTAATTTAAAATAAAATAATTTATCTTATAAAATATGTAGTCAGCCAAAGCACTTATGTTCCAATCAAAGGGGTCGTGATCAATGCATTATTAATATAGTATCATAAATAAACACTCTGCATGGTTTTGATCAAGTTTATTGTGTTTTGATTCGGTTATAGATGTAGTTCAGCTTGATCGTAATATGGTTTCGTTCGGTTTGGTTTTTCTGGTTTTTGATGTTGTCAAAACTAAAACCAAAACCAAAAATTTGGTTTTGAAAAACTTCAAATTGAACCATCACTTTTTTTCGATTTTGGTTTTTCGGTTCTGTAATGTCGCTTATTCGGGTTACGATTCATTTATTTTAGTTTCATGCACACCCTTACCAACAACTAGCACCAACCACCACCCACCATCATTAGTAACCATCAGCCACCACCACTAATTACTACCGGCAACCACCATGGGAACCACACCACTAGTCGTCACTGCCATAACCACTTTGTATTCCATTCATTCGTCTTTTCCTACCTTACAAACAACATAAGGTAATGATTCATTCATCCCCATAAGATAACTAAACAGAACAATAAAATCTAATAATTCATTTCATGCATTTGTCTATTTGATTCACTCATCCATTCCATTTATTCATCAACTTAACAATCCATACAAAATAGACCCTTAGAATTAGAGTTGTTAAGTATAACTAGCTAGGTTATAGCAGGCACATGAAAATTAAAAAATTACACTCCTATCCATTAAAAACAACCATTCAATAAAAGACATCTGTTGGATCTGGTTATGGACTAACAAAACTTTTCTAGTAATCGGCAGATGACAAATGCAAAATCTAAGTTAACTATCTTACTAACAAACACAGATATTATGACTAAAATTAAAAACACAAGATGTTCTTTTAAAGTATTCACTTGATTAATATTTTCTGATTACAAAGAGTAAATATCAGCAGATAACAAGTGGCCTAACAAGCTAACCTCAAAACTATACAAGTGAGAGGTATTTATACTAAGAAAGCTAAACACTAAGAATAAATCACTTTACATCTATTCCTGGTTTAGGATAACATATGTACATCGTAGATAGGCAATCGGCATATCAGAGATCAGTAGCTTCAGTGCAATGTTGTCTCCAAAAGGCAGAACACTACAGCTGCCAATGTACTTTGGTACAGACAGTCTTGTTAAGTGTAACAGTCGATGAGCAGCTCATCAAGTTGAGTGTGGATTAGCAGTAGTCAATTAGCATCTCATCAAGTTAAGTGTTGATTGGCAGTGATTCAACACTTGGCAGATTTCGGAAGTTGACAGCCAGTGCTGAATCTTTGAGTTTTCGGTAGCTTCATTCTCTTCATATATCAACAATGTGTCTAGTTGACACTTTTATGAATATGCTAAAATTTAGCTCACCAATATAGATAAAAATATATGGTGATCCTAGTGGTCAGTTTAGTGATCGACCAGCTAAATTTAGCATATTCATAAAAGTGTCAACTAGACACATTGTTGATCCTAGTGGTCAGTTTAGTGATGGACCAGCTAAAATTTAGCGAAGTCATAAAAGCATCGGGTATAGCTCAACACTTAGTGCCATCTTAGTCGTCCTTTCTAAATATTAGCCAATTTATAAAACAACTTCGGGTATACCTCAACTCATGGTGCCATCTTAGTCGTCCTTTCTAAATATTAGCCAATTTATAAAACAACTTCTTATATTTTAGCCAGCTCAAGGCACTTCACGCAATCTTAGTGATCACTTAATGGTCTAGAGTGTTGGTTTTTCCCTTTCTTTATCAACTAAAAGGTAACATTCTTAGTGGTTTGCATCATGTGGCCTCTTCTTATTAGTTGCTTTTAAGAATGTTTGTATTAGGCTAAAAGTCAATATGGGGCTAGCCTACTTGTGGAGGCATTGCCTATTAGAGGGGAGGTTCTAGATTCAAATCAAGGCAGGGTGTAATTTGGTGTAGGATTTATTAACTAGTAAAAAAAAGTCAATAGTTATTTTGGCTCAAAAGATGGTCAAATGTCTATTTTGGTGATTTTCTCATTGCAAAACACCGCATTAGCTTTACAGAAAAACTATAATTCAATTTATATAAAATCTTGTATTATTCTTTTCGTAACATTTAAGTAAATAAGGCAATTAGAACGTTCTTGTGCAAAAGAACTTAAGAACATGTTTTATGAGAGAAGGGACGAGAGAGAATTGAAGTGGAGTGTTTTTTCTGGTTTTTATGCTTATGAAATGGATAATTTTTGTAGGTTTTAGGGTAGCACCATAAACTGGCTAAGAGAAACAATATGAGCAGGGATAGTTAACAAATTTAATGACATTCTACTTGATCGACCAAGAGAAAAGCCATCAACACCACAAAGAAATTAGGATATACTTTTTCAAAAAGGTAATAAGTTCTAGTTTAGCAAAAAGCTTCCCTATAACAAGTAAGAAGGAACTTTAAATGTAAAAGACATTAATAAAGATGTTTTGTTTAGAGTAACAACAAATAAAATTAGAACTTGAGGTATCAATAAAAATAACATGACAAAGAGATAAAGTCGTAATTAATAAATAGGGAAAATAATTTATTTCAATCTATACTTGCTGGAGTCTTCACAATTAAAAGCTCAAAAGGAACAAGCAACATCTAAACATGCATGTTATCTACCTGCTGAGTCTAAAACAAGAGAAGGATGTCGATGAAGGTGAGCATACCGGTCTTGAGATATTTATGATAAAAATCGGTATTACTAATTGAGTTCTAGTTTTCTTGGGGAATAAGAAAACTAATTAAGAACACATAGTATACAATTACATACAAGTAAGCATATACATTTCATTCAGTCATCCTAGTCCATCAATTAGTCACATATCATTCTTGGGGTAACAATGTTCCTTCAACTATTTGTAATAAATACAAGTATACTTATACTAGAATAAGACTCCATACCTTGCCATGCAGCCACATGGCAAATGTCCATACCCAACAGTGTCCACAACTAACGTTAGTATCCACACCCAGTATTAGATACTACTGTCCACACCCTAGCAACAAATGCTAGTGAAATACATAGCAGCATATGCTAGTGTCTATATATACCTAGTAACATATACTAGTGTCTATACCCAATAATAAGTGTTGCTGTCTTAATAAACATGTCCAACTTTTCAAGCTAATGACATAGCGAAACTAGTCACAAGTACTATTAACATGAAATAACATATCAAGCATCATATGCATTGAAGCATAATCATGGCCTTTCAATCAAATCCATTCATTCTCCATGTTTATAGTCACATACATAATCAAGCCACATGATATCATTAATCAGTACGCTCATGTTACATATACAAGTCATTCTAAGCTATTTGAAAATCCTCTTTTCGTGTAAAAGATTCAGTTAGCTTCTTTTAAGCAAACTACAACTTCATGTTATCTTAAAACATTGATATCAACTATAACATAACAATAAAGAATCATAGGAATACATATAATCAATCAATAAGCATTAAAGCCCACATTAAAAAGAATTTTTCTTTCAAAACATGTTTCCGAGCGTACATGCCACCCAAAATTGTTAAAAGTGGGTGGTCATAAAACTCACCTTGGGTAGAATTCTTAACTTCAAAACCTTGAGGGATTTTTGGTTCAATCACTAGAAATAGTCAACCTACATGATTCTAGCTAGATCATCATAGGATAAGCATAGAATCATCCACTCTCACAAACCCTAACCTTTAATTCAAAAAAAATTGCACCGAAAATGAGTCCTTCCTTCTTTTCCTTGAAGTCTATGATTAGGATGTGTGTGGAAGGGGGGGGGGGGTTGCACTTGACCACAAATGACAAGGGGGAGTAAGTCACACCCTCAAATGCTACATGCGAGGTTCTACTGTGAGGCGTGTGACAAACCAGTATATTAGGTATTTGTCATATCAAACGACTCTATATGAGATTAAAATTGTATAACTGACCCTTCATACCACCAATGTTTTCCGTTTTGCCCACGAGGATCTCATGGATTTGCTTTTGGTTTTTCGGGTGAAAACTTCCCAGGGAGGCCACCCATCCCTAGATTGCTACCACCTAAGCACGCTTAACTGTGGAGTTCTCCTCTTATCCATAGCCAATGCACCCAAAACGCGTTGGTGAAATTAGAGGCCAAACATTTCGTATGAACAAGGAATCTCTACTGTCCACGACCGATGTATGATTTTCCTAGGGTGTTAAAATCACCCCCCTTTGGATTCATCGTCCTTGATGAGGTTTGCCCTACCATCCTATCAATGGATGTGGGATTTGCCTAAGGTGTCCCTCTGAACACACCCTGGGACTCACCATCCTTGATGAGGTTTGCCCTACCATCCCGAACATCACAGAAGTGACTCTGATACCATTTGTAACAGTCAACCCATCATACCACCAATATTGTCTACTTTGCCCATGATGAGCTCACGGATATGCTCTTGGTTGTTCGGGTGAAAACTTCTTAGGGAGGTCATCCATCCCTAGATTACTGTCACTTAAACACACTTAACTGTGGAGTTCTCCTCTCATCCATAACCAGTGCGCCCAAATAGTGTTGGTGATATTAGAGGCCAAATATTTCTTATGAACCAGGAATCTCTCATGTTCACGGCTGATCTAAGGCCCCGTTCCCGGAGACCTCACAGTTGGTCAATCATAGCATTATACATATAAAACATTACATATTTCATAAATTTCGTACCGGATCAAGTTAACAAAAACCATTCATCTCATTAATAATTACTGTTGCTAAGCAATACATCATTGTTTCTTAAGTTACCAAAGACCTTTTAATAGCATTACAAAACAAAAATATCATTAAGATCGAACGGATGCCAGTCTTGCCCCGACGAGTAGCTTCCCCCGCGTGCCATCCTCAGCAATAATTACCTGCCAACTGAAAATGCATAAAAGTCAGCGTTGCTGAGTGAGTTCTAGTTTTAAAATGTTTAAAATACATTGCAAGATTTATATATGAAAATATCCTTTTCAATAAAATATTTTCTTTACTTTCGCACGTGAGCATTCATCATATATACATCAAGATATAATCTTGATTATCTTTCATTATCTCATGCATTCATTCGTTTCGTACTTTTTCATTATCTTCCAATATTTCTAGATCATGTCATAACTTTACCCCCATCGTTGGGCACAAAGCCACCTCATTCTCGGGATTAAGTGACAAGGACCCCTTTTCGTACGTATGGATCAATCACTAAGACTGATCCCCCTGTGTGTGAGCCCTCAAGGGTTAGCCAAAATCGCACGTTATATTACACACAGTTGAGCTAGCAACTTTCAATGAGTTGTGAACCTCCTTAATGATTTTGCTTGCAAGACTTTCATTCATTTCTTATGTTCCACTTTCATTATCATTAATCTTTCACTTTCATTATGATAATACTTTACGTATACTAGCATAAACACACCACGTAAAGCCACGTAATAATACGTATTAAGGAACACAAGAACAACCCAAAACATGCAAAACATTAACAATTACAACCATCTAAACATCCCAGAGAAATTTCTTAAATTTCCTTTTTCCCAAAATTTTAGAATATTTCCTAAGTGTTCTAGGCGCATGAGCACTATGCAGGCACATGAGTACTATGCGGGCGCATGACTCAACCCTTAGGCGCCTGAGGAAAACTTCTGGGCGCATGACTACTATACGGGCGCATGTGTTAACACTTAGGCTCTTTGGGCAGTAGGCGCATGGGAAACCTTGGGCGCATGAGAACCTTTCGGGCGCATGGGTACTATTGGGGTACATTACCTACACTTAGATTTATTTAGGCAAGTTTCTGGGCGCACGAGCCCTATTTGGGCACATGACCAACACTTAGGTGTTCTAAGTAAAATATTCAGGCGCATGAGCCCTATTTGGGCGCATAACCAACCATTATGCATATTCAGACTTATTTTCTAACCCAATCTGCATTCTAACATGTTCTAAGCTTATATCCATCATTCTAAGCATCAAGAACACACATACAACCATAAACGCAAACATAAACACACAAAAACACATAGGTACATATTAAACCATTGTAAAACATTTTAAATCATGCATTTTCAGCCCCAAAAAGTTTAAAACACATAAAGTCCGGGGTCTAGAACTCACCAATTGCAACCAACAAGTAAAACTCCTCCAAACTTGTGTGCACGAGAGTTTAAACACCTAAAATACAACCAAAACAAACAACCAAACACATAGAACACATAAAAATCGGTTTCATGGTCAAAACCCAACAAAACCGAGCCAAATATACAAAGAACACTCACCAATTTGCGAAAAATCAGCCTTTCTTCCTTGCAACCGAGAGAGAGAACTTCAGTTCTTCTTCTTTTTCTTCTTTAGTCAAAAATCAGCAGGTTGTGGATGCATGTATGGGCGACCATACCCAAATATTAATAGAATATTTGACTTTTGTAATTTTTACACATAGCCCCCTCCCCTTTTTGCTCCTTTTCATTCTCTTCAAGATACTTTTCTTTTCCTTTTATTTTGACAAGAATTTCGGGTGTTACAGCTGATATGTGATTTGCCTAGAACGTTATAAAAATAATATGTTTGCTTATCAATCTGAGTAAAATATAGTTTTTATGAAATAAATACAGAAGAATAAAAGTAAAGTTAAAACCATAAGTAGTAAATGCGCAAAACATGGCGCCAAATGAAAGCATTAAATGTAAATGTAAATGTTTGATAATACATGAACCTCAGCAATGCAACCCTAGCCTTAAGTATGACGGTGACCTGAAAAAACATGCTAAAGTATGTCAACATAAAGTTAGTGAGTTTACAGGTTTAGATAACATATAATATGTTTGAAATGTTTGCAAGGTAGAAGTAAACAAATATATATCATAGGTAGCTAGCCTATATGAAAGTTACTTAGTGTTTCGAAACCAAGGCTAACTATTTGTAAGTTGTTTGCCTTTCGACCACATCTCATCATATAACAATGGCAAATGTTATGTTAATTAAACAACTATTCGACCTCCAGTCGATTTATCATGACTAAAGCGGGTGGGGTTTGTCAATCCCAATAGTACTACTTAGAATTACATAGCTAGCTCATTACTAATGATTCAAGAATGTAAGGACTTTTTGATAATGTTTGCACTACATAATAGGTGATATACCAATAATACTAAGACCAAATACAATCTCTCCTTTTTAGCCAATAATATGAACCCCATATTTCACCTTGAATGGGTTAAGCCAAAAAGATAATGAATAGAAAGAAAGGATATCAGAAAAATAGGCGGACAACTATTAATATAGGTTGGATGTTTTTATGAGCAGTAAGCAATAGATTCTTAAATAGTTTGCATGCTTCTCTCCTAAAAGGAATGAAAGTAAAAGTGGGTCGTTAATACTCACCTTAGGGTTGTGTAGAAACACAAAGCGAATGTCGAGTGCTAAACATTACCTAACAAATATAGGTCTGTGAATGTGTGTACATAATGGTTTATATAAACCCTATTGTATCCAAATAACATAAATTGTTAGTTTGTTTATGAAAAGCTTAACATGTTTAAAAAGTTTGACTTTTTAACCTAAATTGACCTCTGTTGACCAAAGCTGACCAGTTTGACTCGATAATCTGTTGGTGACTCAATTATGTGAAAATATATTTATTCATATTTAAATAGTTTAAATAAGGTTACACATAAAGTTTCATGTTGAAAATTTATTTTTAGAAATTTTATAATTTTTGAAAAGAATGACTTCATTACACATGTGTAATCCATTTTCAAAATTATGTATCATATCATAAAAAGCATCCTAATTTCATATTTAATCCATCTAATACTCACCCATAGCATGTTAAGATAACCTAGAACATTATCATACATAAAGTTGCCTAATTTAGAACCGTAGAAGCATATATTATTCAATTCACATAATGACCTCTCAACATAGTCCTATATCATTCTAACACCATTTCAACCATTACACACTATCCTACATATATCAAATTCAACGTACAAAAAACCATGTCACAAAAGCTACCATAAATAGCAAGTATGACCACACAAGATGTTTTTCACAATTCAACAATTTCCAATCTATTCTTAGGTTTAACACATTGTATTTCAATCATCAAAACCCATTAAACATGCATAGAACTCAATATAAGAACTAACATACCCCAAATTTTTCATTAATGGTAGTGCTCGAAAAACGCGCCAAATTCACGAGCTTAAAACATCAATTTTTATCAATTAGTATCAACTAGCATTTTAGTATTAACAATTCAACTCAATTTCATCAAATTCATCGAATTTCTATAAAAGCCCCAAATTAAAGTTTCCTTTAAAGGCAAGTTTTGGGTTTTTACATAAATACAACACTTTCACAAAACCAAACTATACAATCATCTTATGATTCCATACCAAAGTATAATCAACCATCAATTTCATTTAATTTCATGTTTTGTTGTGTGTTTGGATATCTAGGGTTTTGAGTTCATGAAGATAATCAAAGGATGAAATTTAACATTAAAACTTGTTGATGTTAGGAATCGCGTGCTAAACGTGTTTTGATGCAAGAAACATCCAAATTCCAACTCTAGGTGCAAGAATCAAAGCAAAGTGTGCATGTGTGTGTTCTTGGTGTTACGCAAAAATAAGAGGGAGTGGGGGTTTGTGGTGGCCTAATTAGGTTATTAGGGGGGGGGGGATTGTTTGTGGTTCCATCATCTCGTCTTCAGGTTCCCATGTAGCCTCAGACCCCTTTCAGTGTCTCCATTGCACATAAACCAACCCGATGATATTTTTCTTAAACCATTTCTCCTTTCTATCAATATTGCTAGAGACTCTTTAACATAGTTCAACTTGCATCAATTTCATTTAGAGGTACATAACTGTCTTCATCAACTAAGCATTACTAAAGATGAATCCAAGTCAGTTCCTCAGGCAGGTCAAGCTTATAAGCAACAACACCAACCCATACTAAGATCTTAAATATCCCTTTCCATGAAGACACCATTAACATTATGTTGTCCCCAACCTAGTTATCTATCGGTTTTTTCAATTGTTTAGCATAGATTTTGTCTGTCTTTTGCAGTCTTCAATTAATATTTAATCTTGTTAAATTTTTTAATGGTGACTGCAACTACCACTACACCCTTTGACACTTTCTATCCAAATTCACACCAAAAGCAAAGGGTCTACATCGTCTTTGAATAACGTTTCATATGGTGGTATCTTAATGCCTACATGGTAAGTTGGTAAATGTTGTTATTGGAGAATTCTGATATGGGTAGATGAGCATCCTAGCTTCCGAAGCATACGCTCTAAGGTTTGAGTGCCCGAGGGAGTCTCATGGTTTGGTGATTAAACATATTGTTAGATACATTTAAGGCACACCAACATAAGGCTTAATGTATAAACGTGGAAGAAGTATAAAACTCATGGGTTATAGTGACAATAGTACAATATAGATAAGGATGACAAAAGAAGTACAACCACCGGTCATATTTTCTACTTTTTGATATCACCGATAACTTAGTGTTCTCAAAAGCAAGATACCATAACACATTTGCCTTGCAAATCTAAGTTTATGGTGGCAATGACAACCGCATGTCAAGCTATTTGGCTTCAAAAATTACTTGCGGAAATAATTGGTTGGGAAAAGCAAAAGGTATTAATTCGAGTTGACAATAAATCTGTAATTTCATTGTTAAGAACCCTGTCTTGCATGTTGAAGTAAACACAATTAACACTTGATATAATCACTTTATATGTGAATGTGTAGAAGAAGATTAAGTAGCGGTTGAGCACATATCCAAGGAAGAACAAAACACATATGTTGTTAGAAAGCCCTTAGCACAAATCAAGTTTAAAGCCATGAGTGTACTTGGTGTAGAAATCCTCAATTTAAAGATTAAGATTAAAATGGGTAGAATGTTAGATTTAATGCCAAATAGCCCAATCAGGTGACCCATGGAGCTAAGGCAGGTGTGACCCAAGAGCTTACAGGATTATTTGTTTAGTACTAATATTATTTACCTAAATGTATTAGTAGACTAAGATATTTGAATATCTGAATTTGAGTCTATCAATTCAATAAGTTCAAGGTGGATAAGATAACTTGCAAACCATGTTGAGGTTTAGCCTATAAATACATGACCAAAGTCAAGGGTTATGTATGAGTTATTGTAATCAAGTTTTGAGTCATAGTTTCTTGGTTATTATAAAGTTTGTGAAGAGTTATTCCATATTGTTTTTGTGTTTGTTTATCGATTTGTAAACTCGAGAAAGTCCAAGCACATGAACAAACACCACGATATACTCTAAAGCTTAAGTAACCCAAGATCCAAACTCCTCTAAAGGCTTTCATGTAATTATTATGTGTGAAATAGCAATCAACTAGCATGCATAACCAATGACATAGGGTGAACTTTGGGGCGGTGATAAAGCTACTGCCATGTGACCCAGAGGCCATTCACGGGGCCAGTACGAGGCGTGAAAACAACCATTTATAAAATACATAGTAACATACACTACGTACATGAGGCTCATATTGATTCGACATCCTCCTAGATTCTGCTCATGTAGGAAATTCGTAGCACCAAATTCACCTTTGCATATATACCAATATATATCCTTGGTCGTGAATCAATACTATATTACCAATTCAATCTTTATATCGATGAATGTTAATATGCAGCAAATATGATAATTATATTCACGCTATTTGGCCATGATCATGATATGGAAATCATAGATAAACTTCTTTATTTAGTAAAAATGCTGTTTATTATATAATCTATCTATTTGACCACCAGATTGAGATATATCATGGATCTAAAAATTAAAGTCACAACTTCAAATATAATAAGGCACCACCAAAAGTTATTTGTTTATATTCAATTAATACAACAGTTTGTTGATACAAATATTAATTAAAACAATGAGAATTACTTCTCACAACTATAAACAAAATATTATGAATTTCGTAATTACAATTAGTCAGAGCAAATATATAATCTTCTCATCTGTTTAGTTAACTTATTAATTAAATAACCGCCCAATCAGATATGAATTAGGCAAGTTTAACTTTAAGACTGTGTAAGCTTCTGGTAGAGACCCATGTCCATTCCATTATAAGCTATGGGGGCATACATCCACATTTCATCAGAGCTCAACAACTGCATAGAGTTCAGGAAAAAAAATCAATACACGAAAATACATTAAACGCGATTAAAAGATCATTATTGCAATTAATAATATTATTACTTTTAAATGATTGTGTATAAGCTTGATTAAACCATACTTTAATTTGAAGCTGCAAGAACTTCACATATTGAACAGCTTCTTCAAGCATTGTGCTTATGTCAACTTTGGTTCCATTTGGTACCAAATTCTGAAGGACCTTCAGTCTTTCATTTATCCTCTCTCTTCTTTTCTGTAAACCGAAAACAAAACAAATGTTAATTTCGTCGTCGTTTACTATGTGTATATGATAGAAGAAAGTGATCATCCACACTCACCCTTGCATAGAGGCTTTGTGGATCAGTTGCTGCACCTCTACCAGCTCTAGTTTTCCAGTTAGAGTTTATCGCGCCTCCATTCAAATCATCTTCAGAACTGCAAGAACTTGAACTCACGATTGGTGCAATACCATCTACTTTGTTGTTATTTGTATCCTCTCCATCAATTCCATCATCCATCACCTTCTGTTTCTTCTTTGGCTGCACTTTCTTTTTAGTTTTCTGTCCAAAAAAGAAAACTTTTTATTAAACTTTATTCAAAGATATGATTAAGATATTAAAATAATTCCACAACTTAACAATAACCACAATAAAATACTAATACTGATACTCACATTATCTCTTGAAACCCTAGTTTTCTTCTTCATATTCTCATCAAGCTTTTGGTCGTTGACTTCATGTTCCAGTACTGTATTTGGCGATTCAGGCATTTCGATCTTCCTCTTCGCTGGCGTATGCTTGAGTTTATCAGCAACTGAGACCAACGATTGATCAACTGAACTCTCAATATTAACTTTTTGTTTCAAGCATAAAACTTCTTCTGAATCATTAGAGAAAACATGGGCTAGAAATGAGGAGTTCTTATTCATTTCGCCAGTAAAACCGACTGGCTCATGATAATACACACCATTAGTTGGTAAAGAAGTAATATTAGAAGATGTGTAGGGAAAAGTGGCTGCACTGCCATTACCAACACATCCATTGTTGCTGGTTTCTTGAGAGAGAATATGGTAGAGATTAGGGTTAATATCTTCATAAGAATAGCAATAACTATGATCATCGATGAACGATGCGTCACCAATGTTAGATTCAGTCATTAGAGATGAAACAATGGAAGGTGTTTCAAAGTTCAAAGCATGATCTTGCTCACATGAGAACAAACCAAGGCTGGAGAAATGGGCAGAATCTTGATCACTGGAGAACATTCTGCTCAAACTTTCCCATTCTTCATCCATTAAGCTTCCAAAAGACTCCATCTTGTTGGAAAGTTTGGATTCAAAGGGTTATGGCAGAAAAGATTGATTATTATTTGAAATGTGGTTTGAGAGTTGAAGGTGTTGAGAATCATATTTATACCCTCTATGAAGTATGTTAGTGTAGTTTGACTTGATTAATTAATTGCTAATCATTCGATTATAAGGTAGGCATTTTCTACATATATATATATATATATCTATTATAAAATTAAGAGTCCACTGTGGGACACACAATGGAAGTTTTTTTTATTATTAATATTATTATTTTATTGTCATTATTTTTGTTATTAATATTGTTATTATTATTGTAAAGTTAATTAATATTTTGCCCATGAGGTTTTCTCTGTTAAAATTGTCATTTGAAGAGACCAAGTAAAATCGTTTCTTATGGCGAGTTACATAATAAAAGGGATGCCATCCATCTGTCAAAAAGCCAATATTTTATTTCGTAATGTCGGAATATTAGTAATTGACTTATATTATAACTTATTTAATACATAGCTTTTTAGAGTTAAAACTAAAATAATAAGAATCCATCCGTTTATTTAAAAAGAAAATATTATATATCAAACTGAACTCCACATAAGCACCCCTTAAAAGAGCTTTATTAATTTGAAAAGAGGATTAAACTTCATTTTTATAAATGAAATAATATGCTTTTGGAGGGTCTTAAGAGTCTCAACTTCAATCATGAGATGGTGACTAAAACTATTTTATCCTAATTAAGTCCTAATTAATAAACAATTGTCAATGAAATTTATACGGAAATATTTTGATAGTAAAAGGATGATAACTAATTATGAAGAATGATTAGCGGATGATAAGCAAGACTCAGATTTAGTTTTGATATTATGGTGCCATAAATTTGGTTACAAGACTATAAGTAATAGATGATTAAATTTGAGTTCAAAATAAAATTGTAAACTACAAAACCATATATAAAGGAGTCGAATCAAAAGAACTATTCATGTTCAAAACTAAAGAGACCGATTATGATGGAAAGACTTCAATGCAGGTTTTTATGTCATTTTTACAAGATAGTGATTGTATTTTTAACTAATGTACCAATAGTTTTCAAATGAGTTGAGAGTTTTATCGAGTGCATTTCCACATCCAACATTAGTTTGTATATGTGATTAGCATAGCCTTTATTGAAACGTTTAGGTCCTTGTACGTACTTCTTAGGAATTGATCATGCACCGTCAAGAATCTAGATGATTAATGCTGACCGGTTTGGTTTCATCGTTCATTTCTTTAGCAAAACAAGGTTCCATCACTTGCTTAATTCATAGTTTAGAAGACTATAAAGAGTTTCAAGACCACCAAGCGCCTACCAGTAAACACGTACATGATAACCATTATAGCTTGATCTAATTAGACAGAAAGTACCAAATTCTGATTATTATGGCACTATTATTATTACAAACATGTGTTTGCAAAGATGTCTTAAAAAGATGTCTCTCTATAAACTAACCATATTTTTAAGACATCTTAGCATTTAATATCTTTGTAATCTTTTCTATAATATTAAAATTTTCCTTTAAGCATAATGTACAAGTAATCTAAACATATACGGTCTTCATTAAATTTTTATTTTTTTCTTAAATTATTTAAATTTTAAACTCAAAACAATTAAATTTTATTAATGATAAATTTGCTACATCCTCTGATGTGTGCTTGTATTTATTTTTAATTGTATGAATTTTATTTTAACAATTTAATTAAAGTCCAATATAATTGTGAAATTATGAATAAATAGATTATAAGACCGCATCTGCTAATAGGCCACATTTCAGTATGCATACAGAAAAGAGTGATCTCTTTTACATCTATGTCAACCTAATTAATTTTTTTATAAATTAATTAAATACGAGCATGTTACGATGGAGTCGTTAAACAGGAAAAAATAAAAAAGTAGAAACACACACGCACGCTGCGATGAGTTAACTAGCAAAATTTAAACCAAACCGTAAAACAAAAAAAAAATTAAAATATTAAAAGTATGAACAAAGTTGAGAGTAAAAAAATTTTGGGAACATAAGAAAAAAGTTAAAGATTAAAAAAGAAGACAAAGGTGAGTAAAACCTATTAAACACATTATACAACTCACTAAGCATAGCAAAGTTGGTAATTAATAATAGAGTTAATTACGCAAATGATCCATGTGGTTTATTAAAAATAACATGTTTGGTTACTAAAAGTTTTTTGTAACAAGTTGAGGTATTGTGTTTTCAATTTGTAACAAGTTAATGTATTAACGCTAACAGAACTTAATTTTTCTGTTAAATCTAAGGGCATTTTTGTTTTTTATACTATACAAGGACTGTTTATGTCATTTAATACATACAAGGGATTTTTTTTGTAATATATATATATATATATGTATATATACATGTATATATATATATGTATATATATATGTATATATACACACATACATACTAGTGGGTAACCCGCGCGTTGCGACGCAGTGAACAATTTACAAGTCTATACTTGTTATATTTCATTTAATTTATCAATTGTTGTATTTTATAATTTAAATATCTTATACGGCTTATGATAATTATTATATGTTAGAGCTAACAAATTGTTACAAAACTAATTAGCATTAACAAAAATAGTTGAATGGCTCAACTTTTAAGTAAACATAAGTGTTGTGCATAATTAAAGTGTAACGAATATTTTAAAAAAAATTCACATTCGACATGGCATAGTTGAATTGCTTTGATACAACAATGAAAAGATTTGTTATGAAATTAGATATTAAATATAGATATATGTGGTATATTTCTTTGAATTATAGTGAGAGTATAATAGGAAGATTTCTTATAATATTAACAATAAAGCTTGTAATCTTTTATATGTTATCTTAAGATTATTGTAAAATTACAATCTTGTCTTTAAAAGATGTTTTATAGATAGTAATAAATAACAGATGATATAGATATAGATTATTATTATCATCATTATTATAAAAGTATTTAGTAATTATATAGTTAAGTATTTAAATAGACTAATAATTATTTATAAATTTTATTATTATTATTGTAATTATTATTATTATTATTATTATTATTATTATTATTATTATTATTATTATAAAAATATTTAGTTAAGTATTCAAATAAGGTAATACTTATTTATAAATTTACATGTTAATTTAAAATGATAAAAATTATTTAATATTTAATGTAGTGAATTAAATAATCCTATAATATTAAATAATGTATTAATCATTGTATTAATTACAAGTTAATTAATAAGGGGAAAAATAATGATGATTGCATTGAACACTTGTACCTAATGTTTAAAAATTTGTATTAGGATTCTTAAATTTTTTTATAAAATTACATTTGTATCTAAGGTTTTGCTTTATATAGTAGTATAGTGGACACCCGCGCTTCGCCGCGGTTTGATTTTAAATACATATGTGAATGTGGCAATGATAGTTTTTAGGATTATCATGATTTTAGTGAGTTCAATGATATAAGCGCTCAGATTCTCATGGATATCTACACATGATTTAGTGATTCGTTATTATATCGTAATAATACTATTCTTGAACATATGATATTTAATAAGTCGTAGATATCAAGTAAAACAAATACGTTAAAAGTATTTGAATAAACACTATCATAAAATGTAGAATATTGTATAATGATTAATGATATGTTATTATTAGATTGTTACATATGCAATAACATGACAAAAACACAGTATTAAATTTTAATACAATATTTTTGTTGTTATTGTTAACCTTTTAATAAAAATAATCATTACTATTAATATTATTATATTTTTTAAACATGTTAAATAATATGTCATTTACTAACAAATTTAATCATAAATATTAAAGTTATCGACTACCCAAAATACCCCTAAAAAATATAACTATTAGTTATTATAAATATTAGTTGTATACTTAATTATTTAAATAGTATTTAATAAATTTAAATGTCATTTTCAAGTATTACAAATAATATAATATTTAATGTATTGAATTAAATAATATCATATTATTAAATAATGTATTAATAATGTGTATTAAGTTGTGTATTAAATAGTGTATTAATTAAAAGAGTTTATTAAATAGGAGTAAAAATGGAACTAATGCATAAAGTACTTGTAGTATATTATTAAAATATAGTATTATGCATCTTACAATTTGAGTAAAATTACTATCTTCTCCTCCTAAAATGTATTATATATATATATATATATATATATATATATATATATATATATATATATATATATATATATATATATAATATGCACAAAACTAATTTCACCACCACCACCACTGAAGATAAAGCAAACAAATTGATTTCATTTCAATTGCAATCTACAAAAACAATCTCATATGATACAGTAAGTAAACACGACATGTCTCTCCTTCTTCATCATCATCCATGCTTTAAGTTCTTTCCTCCCTTCGAAACCTTCATAATCTACAAAACCACCCACTAACAGATTCATTTCAAGCCCTAACACACCAAAACAGGAATAACATAGTTAGTATTGCTACTATACTCGTGGCCTAACGAACAACATTTCACTTCACAGTGGATACGAAGTTATGAACCGAACGAGTTTTTTAGAAGCTTTATACACCTAAATAGAAGCTAACTACAAGTAATGCAAATACATAACTGTACCTACCCTTGGCCTCCATCACCGGCCACCATCCCTGCCAGTCCCCACCGCCTGCTACCACCCCCGCCAGCCCTTATCGCATGCTATCACCCTGTCACATCATCCTCACCACCATAATTTTCTTCAATTTTTTAATGAAACAACACGACCATCAATGCTATCATCATCTGACTATCACCACCACCACCATCATTGCATCATCACCAACATCGCCCCATCCACTGCCACTTCATCTCTATTGAAATAATTGTTGCTGCTGACAAGCTGTGGTCGGACAAAATGGTTGTGATGGTGGCCGATGGTAATGGCTAGATGGTGGTGGTTTACCTATGGGGCTGAAATGGTGGGTGGGTGGTGATGGTGGATCTAGTGGGAGTGGTGGTGGTTTGAAATGAGAGTGGGAGGGCGACGACAGTGGGTGGGTTGGGGGTTTGTGTTTTGGGCGGTGACGACGGACTTAGTGGTGGTGGTGGGTAATAGTGGTGGTAGTGGGTAACCGCAGTGGTGGATCGTGATGGTGGCTGATTTTGAAAGGGACGGGGGTGGGTGAGGGTTGGGTTTTTAATAGTTATATAATTACACAAAAGGTCCATGAATCAAAAAAAGACATAAAGTTACAAAAGTAGTCCCTCAAGGGTATATTAGTTATTTTATTTAAATTTTACAAAAAAATTAACGTCTATTTGTCTTAATACCCATTCTCGTTACAGAATTAAAAACAAAATACTCTAACCTGTTAAAAAAAACTATTAGTACCCAAACCTTTTATTTTCAATAAACCACGAGGACCATTTATGTAATTAACTCTTAATAATATATATAATAACTATGATATATGCTATTTTATGGTTTTTGAATATTAGTTATCACATGCTTTAAATATAAATGTTACCTTTGATTGAGACTTGATTACTAAACATTAATTTTGCTCCTAACATCAAATTACCCGCGACAACGCACGAACTTTACATACTATATCTAATCTAATAAAGTAAAATCTCTATGTGTCACATAACATTTTTCTACCCTCTCCATCTAGCCTCCACCTAGATATTGTCTATGTGTCATTACCACAATAAAAGTTAAGCATTTAATAATGCATTAGCTGCTACTTATATTATTTATATGGTTTTCAAATTATAAAACAAAATTTTTGATAATTTAAAAACATGCTTATTTTTATTATAAAAATTATTTTTTTAATAAGAGAGTTTTATGAAACATGAATTTTTAATGCAAAGGACTTTTTAAAAAATGACATTGTTTAAAAAGGTATTTTCTAAAAAATTGGAGTGTTTAAAAAATAATTTTTTTAAATCAAAAATTTTTAAAGATGAAAGTTTGAAAATATATTAATAATGCATTAACTGCTACTTATATTATTTATTTGCTTTTCAAATTATAAAACAAAATTTTTGATAATTTAAAAACATGCTTCTTTTTATTATACAAATTATTTTTTTAAAAAGAGAGTTTTATGAAACATGAATTTTTTAATGCAAAGGGCTTTTTAAAAAATGACATTGTTTAAAAAGGTATTTTCTAAAAATTTGGAGTGTTTAAAAAATATTTTTTTTAAAGCAAAAGTTTTTTAGAGATGAAAGTTTGAAAATATATTATTATTTTTTTATTACCAAAATTAACTATTATACATAATTTTAATAATATCTATCTCAAAAAAATTATTTTTTTTTATTTTTAAATATTAATAAATAATTATTAATTTAATATTTTTATTTAACTCATGTATTAAACGGGTTTTTAAACTAGTATATTATAGAAAGCATTTGAGATGGACACAATAGTATCCAAACTTTAAGACACCTAAGACTATTTTTTAAATATAGAGTATAAGGGGGGTGGGGGGTAATCGCCGTGAGGTCGTGGCGGTGGCGGCACCGCGCGGTAACACCGTTGCCGATCCCCTACGCCATGTAAAAATCGCGACATGCGCCCCCCACAAACCTACTTTTGACCGTTGACAACAGTCACTCTTTTGATCGTTTGAGCCCCACCCCACCCTAACGGCTATATGACATTTGAAAAAAACTTACACTATAAATACTAAACTCAAACTCATAACCATTCTCAAATACTTCTCATCTTCTCTTATACAAATTCACAATTAACTTCCAAAAAATGGATCCCACCAAAAAATCCTCAAAATCCCGAGGCCAAAGCTCCAAAAAATATCGACCGAATATGTAGTCGGGGCCAAGTGAACCGGCTTCTTCTATCCAAGCATTCAACCCACTACCACCGCATACAACCGATTGGTTTCAAAATCCTTACGGATCCCCCAACCATCGGTCTACCGTCCAACTATGCCTCAGTTTCAAAACCCACCATAATTTTCTTACTACACTAACATCCCAAACCCTTTTCAAAATCCATCTCAATACGCACAAGAAGAAAAAACCAAAGAAAATAAAGAAGAAGAAAATAAATCGTTCGATGATCTTCAGGTTTATAAAAGCGAAGATGAAGATACTCGCGTCAAAGAAACACCCCCACCGAATTCTAATTCGAAAGGAAAATCGACAACCCGTGCCACTAACAAGAATTAGGATGAAAATGTAGAGGAGGCATTGGCAGAGAGTTGGATATACGTATTCGGAGACCCTACAACTGGAGATCACCAAAAAAGTGGCTCGTTTTGGAAGGAGTTTCGACGCTTCACCGCCACCGTTGGTTCGACCAATTGAACCGTTGATAAACTAAACTTAGAGTGGGGAAGAATAAACCACATGATGACGCGTTTTAACAGAATATACATTCCAACTGTAATTTTTTAGTTTTACATTTATATATTTACATTTTATATTTATTATTCTAATTTTTATGTAATTAAATTTTTTGTTTTCAAAAATGTAGAAACATCGTTGGGCGAGTGGAAGCAACAATGAGGATATCGTTCTAAAAGCCTTAAGTGAATACAAGAAAGTTTACGAGAAAAAAAGTTTTACGAGCATCCGGGCTTGGAGGGTAGTAAGAAACCACGCAAAATGGGAGTCGGTGGATACTAAGGAGTTTGGTACACAAGGAGCAAAGAGAAGTAAAGCTTCGGAATCGGGCCAATATGTAAGTTCTAGTGAGCCGGTTTCAAGCGCCCTCCCCGACCTCAACATGAACACCACACCGACTAGTCCAAGGCACAGAGGCAAAAAGACGGGGGAGTCTTCTTCAAGCAAAGTAATGTTGAGTTAGGCTATTAGCGACTATAAAGCGATGCGTGAAAAAGAAATGGAAGAAAAAAGAGAACAAGAAGCACTTTGCATGAAAGTAACCGAATTTAAATTGGTCTTACTCGACTTACAACGAGAAACGTTGCTTCGCAAAATGTTAGACCGGGACATGGAGATTTTCCTTAAATCGCATGATAATGTCCCCCAACGGTGTTGAAGAACGTCCTTGAACGGACATGTCAAATTGGCCGGATATGTGGCTGGGAGTTTAATTTGTAGATTTTTAGTTTTATTATTGTCATATTATTAAATTTTATGTTTTTATTTAATGTATTTTTTATTATTAAGTAATTTTTTAATTAAATTTTAATATTGTCATATTATAATTTGTAATTTATTTTTATTAATGAAGTCATATTTGTTAATTAAAAAAAATGGTGTGATGTAGTGTGGTGTGAGTGCCTACTACAAATTGATATGGTGTGGTATGGTGTAGTGTGATGTGATATATTTTGATTGCTGGGTGTGTGGTGTAGTGTGGTGGGTGTGGTGTAAGTGCCCCCACCACCTTAAGTTTCCAATGCAATACTTCCTAATTGTTCTTATTTAATAGATTTATCCTAACTAATACATTAATCGTTACATATTAGATTATTTAGTTCACTTTATTAATTATTTTCTTATTTATAATATTTTAAAGGGGTATGTTATTGATACACCCAATTTATTTTCATCATATTTATCTCTTTTTATACATACATATAGATACTTGGAGAGAGATAGAGATAATAGAGTGTCTTAATAATATAAATGGGTGTCTGTATAACCAAACTCATTTTAAATTAACATTTATATTAATATTTATCTTTTATATTTTCAAAACTAGATGTTATTTAAATTCGGTATTATCTTATTTAAAAACTTATATATAATTATCAAATATTTAGATAATAATGATAATAATAAGGGGTTCTTGATTTATATACCGTATAAAAATCTAAAAAGAAGTAAACTGCAATTTACAAAAAGATAAATGGTCGTTTACTCTGTAAACTGCAGTTTACAGTGCTTGTCATTTACAGCACTGTAAACTGCAGTTTCTAGATTTATAAACTACAGTTTTCAAATAGGTGGTGTACGTAACATATAACCTAAATAAAAATAGTAGTAGTATTAATAGTAGTAGTAGTAGTAGTACTCAAATATAATCAATGTGTAATAATGTACAAACCCTCAAAACTGCTTCAAGATTTTGTATTTTTTTTGATTTTCACTTATAATTTTTAAAATAGAGTAAATTACTATTTGCAACTCTGATATTTCCCAAACTAACTAGTCGCATCCTTAAAGTTTAAAAATATCATTATGTCCGCTGACTTTTCATTTTTTCATCCATTTGCATCCTTAAGGCTAACAGTGTTAATTTTTCTGTTATTTTTTTATGAATAGACTAAAATACCTTTTGTCAATTTAAACTCATCCACCCACCTATTTCTTCTTCTTATTCTTCACATTACCAAGATATTTATCCACAAAACCCATATTTGGCAAAAATCCCAAATCAAAACTCCACATCTGACAAAAACCCATGCTTTCTTGGTGGTGTTGGTCAGTGTCTGTTGTGGTAGTGATTAGGGATGTGGTGGAGGTGACCGATAGCCTGTGGTGATGGTGGTGTAAAGAGAGAAAGAAAGAAAGTAGCTAAGTGGAGAGTGTTTGGTGGTGCATCTGTGGTGACGAGCAACTGCGGTGGCGTTGATAGGGAATGTGGCGTTGGTCGTGTGGTGGCAGTGATAGGGTTGTGGTAGCGGTGACGGGGGCTATGGTGGCGGTGACGGGGCTGTGGTAGCGGTGACGAGGGGTTTGGTGGCGTGATGAGGGCTATGGTGGCGGTGACGAGGGCATGTGGTGGCGGTGACGAGGACGGTGGCCCTGTGGTGAAGGTGACGATGGCTGTGGTGTTGGTGACAGAAGCTTATGATGGTGATAGAGTTTAGGGAGGGGAAAAGGGGAGAAAGAGCTTGTGTGGTATGTGAGAGAGAATGTGTGTGTGTCTTTGTAGGTGAAAGTAAAAGGATAAGGTGGGTGGGTGGGTGGATCTCATAATTTTTTTACTTTCAGGGGTAGTTTAGTCTTTTCAAAAAAAGTTTTAACAGAAATATTAACGGTATTACAAAAATAAAACTTTAGGGGGCAAAGAGATGGATTTAAATATTGGGGATTCAAGTAGTTAAAATCGACAAACGTTAGGGATGCAAATAGTAATTTACTCTTTAAAATATGATGTTTATAAAATATAAATTCATCTTTACGATGTGATATATTTTATCCATGTTTCGACATCCAAATCCGAGTTGTAAATATATTTTTTATCTAGAACTATGGATTAAATACTAATTTAGAAGTAATCAAAATCAAATGTTATAAATTCACTAGTTATTAACTAATGGATTTAATACATTAAATCAACTTTTTATATGCAATTAAAAACTTTGTAATCGTTTTTTTATAACGTTATATGTTTATTTTTTTGAAGACATTTAACTAAAAATAATAGCAGGGACTCTATTTTAAAAACAACTTTTTGATTATTTTAAAAATGTTTAATATTTAAAAGTTTTTTTCTTATTTTTAAAACACATTTTTATCTATCTTTTAAATAGTTTCCATTTTTTTAACAGAGTGGTTTTTAAATATCTCAAAAACGTTTATATTAATTATTTATAAAACATTTTTTTTCTAAATACGTTTTAAACATTCTTACATAAAGCAAGCATTCTTACATAAAGCATTTTTTTTAAAACTTTTTTTAACAATACCAAAAATCAGTGACGAACCCAGAAATTTTTTTTATGAGGGGCAAAAGTGAGGTGATTGTACAATTTTAAGGGGGACGTTAAAGATTTTCACATATATATAACACTAAAAAAAAATTTTTACGACCCCCCACCCACACACCTAGGTCCACCCCTGCCAAAAATGATTTTTCCAATTAATATAACAAATTTTGATGTGATTTTTCAAGGGGAAATATGATATTTTCTAGAGTTTTTAAAAATTAATAACATATGTATGTATATTATGTGTGTGTATTAATCTACATAATCAAAGATTGAGATTATGGGAAGATGTCATTATGTCATGTAAGCGTTGTTCACATATGAAACGGTCTGTCAACTTTTTTAAACATAAATAGCTTTTTTAAAATAATTTTTAAGTCGAATATTTTTATTATGTTTAATCTATGTATAATATTATTGTATAAATTTATATTAAAAATGTATTGCGCAATAACTTGCCTGGCTCTATTGCTTAATTATAAAATATATAATACGTAATCATAAACACATCTTATTATAAATATATGTTAATCATTTAATATTTTTGCCCCTTTCCCTAATACCATATGTCACATTTGGTATATTTCATATAATTATATTACTTTGTACAATAACATAGACATATATGCAAGCATATATTTGTGTATGTCTATAAATACATACATTATATGTATATACATATATATTAGGTTAAAAATTTATGCATTAAATGGATTAATAAGATTTACATATTCACAAATTTGTAGTTAATATAAAAACAAAATAATTACCTATGTTGTAACTCACAATTATTATTGTTTAAAATTTTAATTATGAAGCTTGATTTCAATAAAATTTGACCTTTCTATATTTTATTGAATATATGCCTACCACATTCTTGATAAAATGTGTATCCTCGATCTAAATTCACCAAAGTCTTTCGATCTATTATTTCATTCGACTTCAGTGCTGCTAGCTTCAATTGAGCACTTTGAGGCCCTTACATCAATACAATTTAAGAATGCAATCATCACTGGTACTACAGATTGTATAGAAATTCCTAAGTATAATTGATAAGAACTAATGTAATCTGTATGAACCTTGGAGGCAACCGTAATACTTGGCTCTTTTGTATTTTAATTTCATGATTATCATTTAATTAATAGAAGTGAGAGCCGGAAAAAAAAAAGTGAGTATCAACAGATGATGACACATAAACATTTGTTGTATTTTTATTAGATATAAATATAGTGTATCTATTTTAACTTAAATTTGTTTATTTGTTTTACTGTAACTTATTATATAGGAACTTTGTTGAATATTTTTTATAAGTTTTAAATAAACAAAATAATATAATCCAAGGGCGGCTTTATTCGTAAAAGAGAGACATTATAACCTAGAAGAATTGTATCTGTCCCCTCAGATGCTCATAAACCTAATCCAATCTTCTGAAGAGATTCGAGATATTTTGCAAGACGTGTCTTCTACAATTTTATAGTTAACACAAGGCCTAATTAGACATGAGAAATTGGCTAATTTAAAATAAACATGTGAAAGGAGAAAAAACAATTTCATACCTATTATACCTTATGTAGAATTACATTACATATTATACATATATCAATATAGGGTAGGGTAAAATGATAAATAAGTTTTAATCTAAAATTAACAAGAAAAAATCTAGGTTTAACATATGTCTTGTTATTGTCTTTAAAAGGGAGACATTTCTGTTATCGTATCAAATATTTTTCATCATTGTATCTTACGTTTTAGAAAATTTCATGTCATTTTATCATTGTTTTTTTTTTTTTTGTAAATTATATAATTTTATTGTTATTTTATTACTTTGTTTTAATTAAAATACACATTGATGTTATTATGTTTTCAAAAATATATTATTTTAAGAAAATAAAATAATGTTCAAGAAAATACAATAATGAGTAGAAAAATACGATCAAACATTTTATAACATTATGTTTTATGTTTTTTTTTATCATTTTGAGTTTTTTTATCGTTGTTTTTAATGTATTAGATACAATAATTGGTATTTTATTATTGTGTCTTACATTGTAGTATACTGTATACAATCTTGTTATTTCGCTATTATGTTTTTAAAATTCATCATTTTTAAAAGAACACAAACGTATTCAAGAAAATACAACAACGAAAACAAAGACATAATGAAATGCAAAAAAAGACATAATAGTGATAGAAATCATATGAGTTGAAAAACATAATTTTTTTTATATAACGCTACTGTAGTTATTTTACAGATGAAAAATGTTCGTTTTCATGATGTAACTTGTATACAAAAATAACGTGTTATATGAAAGTTAAAAATGATTTTTTTCTTAGAAAAATAATATGAGGGAATTTAAAAAAATAACAAAAATGGTCATGTTTATAACACCCTTTTTATAAATTTTTTTCTTAGAATTTGATCCCAATAAAAAGAACGATGTAAAAAAATTCTTACACTTTTTAAATTAGAACCTTTTTTTATTTAAACTTTATGAATCCATGTATATCAAACATGTATAGCATTAGATCAATCCTCCACTTATTACATGTTTAATTAATTACGTTATTACATGGTAGTATTTGACACATAGTAAGCGTAAAATCAAACATATATACTATTAGATCAAGTAATATTGGAATATGACCTTACAAAATAATAAACAAGTTAATCAGATATAAAATAAGCATTATACCATATCTTTTTACCATCTTTTAAACTGGCAAAAGTAATGATAAGTTGACGATTTTGTTATATATCCTAAAATAATCACTTGGAGAAATGATTGGTGGTGAAGATCCAAGGCACTCAGCATATATAGATCGACAACAATTAAGTAGCTGTGATATCTTATAAAGAGAAAACATAACCTAGTTTCTAAATCCCATTGACAATCATTTTTATAATACTTCTCTGATTTTATCTAACTAGCTATTTCCTATTATAAAGCTGGATTCAGATTAAAAATCACATTTCTATCATCTGTTTAATTAAGCTTAACTCTTCAAACATTAAATCATAGTCCTAAGAAGTTTATAACTAACGATTTATTAGGTTGCGCTAACGTACGCCTACATGTTAAAGCGACGTTTAATATATGGAAGGCGTGTAAGAAATGGAACAACCACGTGGAGCTGCGGGTCTTAAACGGGTGTCACGCATTTTTTATTAAGAAAAATATATAGCAATCAAATCATAGGATGTTACATTTAACAATAATGGTTTATTTTTTTGAATGAAAAACTCATATACCCACTAATACTCTTAAATCTACAGTATTTGTCTATCGTTGGACTTTAGCACTCATCAATTGGAAGGACCGTCATATTAAAACATTGGTATCATTGGCGCATTTAGCCAACTCCAATTCTAATATAAATCACATCTGAAACCCAAATACTAAAGTACTCAAGAGGACATCCGGGTGGTAAGGTAGTTACTCTCCAACTAAAATGTAGTGATATATATAAAATCATGTTAAATACAAGTGTGATAATTTAAATAAAGTACAGATTTAGAGTAAAATATGTGTTACCGGTAAAAATATTATTGAGTTATTTATCTTATTTTAACTGTTTGATTTCTAACCAGCTTTCAAATTATGTGAACCTAGCCATGAATTGACCATTCACCCCACCCGTTCATTCAGCCGATTTCTACGGCTTAAAATATATTAATTAATACATGTTTTGTGTTTCACATTTGACAGGTTTTGTAACCCACTGGGAGAGATGCACCGCACGATCTCTTCCTTTCTCTATGTCGGCTGGTTTTTTATATACTGCTTCCTGCGTACACTGTTCTTTATTTATAATCTTATATTATTCAATTTACATTTTATTATCTATAAACACCATTTAGTATAAGGTTTGTGGGGAAATATACATTGAATTTCAGATTATAAATACTTTTATCTATGCCTGCTGTTAGCATGGGAAACGTTGTTCATAAATATACTATGCACTCAGCATGCATTTCTTTTAAACTTAAAAAGATGGTTATTGTTATTCTTTTTGCAAGCCAAATAGTTTTACTTTTATTTATTATAATTAATTATACTTATATTTATTATAATTAATTTTGCCAAGTTAAAAGAGCATGCGGAAAGGCAAGAGTTAGAGGAGACAGCTAATCTTGTCTCAAGCTACCAACCACCATTCGAATACAAAAATACACATATCTCAACTATCAATGTCAGGAACGTGGTTATACAATCTCAAGACACGTAGCAGTGATCAACTTAATCATGTTATTTATATGGGTATGTTATTAGAAGAAAAGTTTCCCATAAATAATTAGGTTAAAATCTTATGTAATCAGTAGCGGAACTTGAACATACCCGTAGGGAGGACGGGGCGAAATTAATTTTTTTACGGAGGGCGAACTCGATATTTATATAAAAATTTACACTACCAGACTAAAAATTTACACTAACGGACTAAAATTTAACATTACGAACGAAAAAAATAGAGGGGGGGGGGCGCCCCCTGCCCCCCGGCCCCCACTATCCTCCGCCATTGTATGTAATATGTCCGTTCAATCTGTTAAAACAATTAATGATTTTTTCCTTATTAAATGAAACTTATGTGTTTGATTAAAAAAGATTTGCTTATGTTTTTTCTAGTGTTTTTTTATTATTTATATTTTTTAAGTGTATTTATTTTAGTTGTTGTTTTTTTTATTTTTTTTATTTTAATATTACATTGCTTTTATACATGTCCTTTTCTTTTTAAAAGTTAATTTAACATCCCCAGGGAATTGAACAGGATTTGTTTATGATTAAGACTAAATAATTAATAACCTTTTTTATGATTTAGTATGCAAAACATACACACTTTTCCAGCAAGGTTAGCGAATTTGTTAGAATTATTAAGAACCGTGCTAAAACATAGACAGCTAAACACTTTTAAATATTCATATAAGAGTTCAAAACAAAACATTATTTCATACAGGGTCTTGTCATTTAGAACAGAGGAATGAGTCTTGTTAATAAATGATTCAGTTAAACCATACGATTGAAACAAGAATGATAGAGTCACATTAAGAAGGTGCCTATGCTTTCTTTCTACTATCCCATTCTCTCGATCGTGGGATATAAGCACAAATTGTTTGGTGAATTATACCATTGGATTTGATAAAACTTGACATTTGATTCCTAAACCTTTTAATTGTTTTTCCAAAGTGAGTTTTGATTAAACTGAAAAAATCTTGTATATTTAATTAAACTTCATTTTTTGATTTTAACATATATACCCAAAGAATCCCAGAAGAGTTGTATACTAAAGTTGAGAAGTACGTAAAACATTCTCTAATGGTCACTTTATAAGGGCCCTAAACATCTAAGTGAACAAGATAACCTATGTTAGTAGAGATATGTTCACTTAATGGAAATAGATTCCTATGTTGTTTAGCATGATTACAAATATCATAGGTATTCCATTTAGAACCTTAAGAACCTGATCTGAAGGATAATTTAATCTAGCATGCCACGCATTCAAGATATTAACATTGTTACAACATGCCTTAGTATTTATAGAAATATCACCACACATACAGTGGTGGGCTTGAACACTCCCATATGGGGCCGGGGCGAAATTAATTTTTTTAAGGGGGCGAACTTGATATTTATATAAAAATTTACATTACCGGACTAAAATTAACACTACCGACGAAAATTAATTTTTTTTTTTAAGGGTTGCAATAACATTGATAATATGAAGAGATAAATCACCACAACAAGATGAGACAAACCATGCACATCTGAACTTGTGACCTTCTAGGGTTACAAGCCTTTAGTACTCCAGATCTAGGGTTTTGTAACCCCAGGAGACCTTTAATAACAAGATCAACCTAGAACTAGTTCATTCATGGATGAGCTAGATCTAGAAAGCACCAAAAACTGAGTTATTACCAAGAACTAACAACCGGTTAGGGTTTCTAAAACCTTACATGAACTATAGAAGCCAAAACATATTGGTCAAAAAACAGATATGATGAATATGACGGGTGTCACAACGAGAAACCGTAATGAAGAAGACAACGAAAGATCAACAGTCACCAAAGCCAACACGCTCTGATACTATGTCAACAATAATGAATGAAGAGCACACACACGACAAAAACAAACTACAGTATTAGAAATAAAAGAGTCGATACACAACGATTAAGGAACAATAAAGCGTAGAACGTAAACATCAACAACATCAATGTGATGATCTGTATACTATCAGATGAACAAGCTAGACTACTAAAAAACAAGGATTCATAACATATAAATCCTTACAAGAACAGAGATGACAATATATCTAAATGTAATGTAGAAGACGAAATAGATCAAAGAAAGATTTGTGAGTTTTTGTGTGTTATGTCATCACACACACGCTCTCTGACCATGTATATAACTCCAACCATATTGGAGCCTGACCTGACCTAGAAAGAATTCGAGTGACATCGTGAGCCCAGAAATAGCAGCCCAACGAACTCAACAGGCCATTAACAAATCAACAACCCTTTTTTGAGAAACATGTTGGATGGAAACATACTATACATTCAAAAAAATAAAAATAAAAAAAATTTCTAGTACAAAAACCGAATAAATGTACACTGCTACACAAATATGGAATATGGACAACTTTTTAAAAAGAAACTGTGTTTTAAAGTGCGTCGGAATACTATTAGAAGAAAAAAACATGATTTGTGGGTTGGGATATATCAAAAAAACTTGATTTTTTGGTAAAAAGTGTTCTTCTCCACTTAAAATTATTCACATAAAGAAAGAAAACATACTTTTTGGTCTGCATCCGTTCTTTGTTAGGAAATTAAACTAACATATGACAAATTGAAATACTTCATATAGTATAAATGACTTGAGAGTATATATTTTCTAGCAAACATCTAGGCAAAAACTATACCGTAGAAAACACACATAAAGGTGTATGTAGATGCTTTAATTTAAATGAAAGAAAAATTGATCTATACACATCTACAAAATTTTAAAATATCATATTTATTTAAACAAAGTAAAAATATCATATATGTATGTAGAAAAATTTCCAAAGATCATCTATACCCTTAAATACGTTTTAAGTATCATATATACCTAAACCAATATTAAAGCATTATATATACCCACAAGAAAACTTCGTATATGAGAAAACTTTTAAAATATCATATATGCACAAAATAAATTCAATATCATATATATATATATATATATATATATATATATATATATATATATATATATAAATACACACACAAAATATCAAAGTGCATATATAAGCTTCTATAGAAATTAAAGAATAGATTTACCAATTTTAAATAATTTTAATAGAGAATTAAAATATAAAAGTTCAATCTTTTATTTTTCTCAAAACATCATTTCAATTTTTTTTATTATTATTGTTGGTAATATATTTATTATTTTTTATTCATAAACTTTATGATAGAATTGTATTTCTTTAAAAATAATTTTTATTTTATTTTAGATTGTAGAAAATGACATTAAAAATCAATATAATAGTTAAAAATCTTGTTGATACATTTACCAAAATAGTACTTTTTTAAATCAATAATATATAATAAAAAAAAATTAGCCTGTTTTTTAACAGCATCTTTAGAATATCTAGATATAATGTACAACACTAAGATAATATAGGAGTTGGCTCCTCAAGAGTTGAACTCACAACCGTAGTTGGGTGAGTACTCTAACTCCTATCTAATTAGCACTACACAAACCATCACCCCCGTCTAGTTTGTTACGTGTCATATTTTTAATCTTCTTACATTATTTTCTCACAAAATAAGTCTTATAGTCATTGGAGCTCTTAAACCATTTTCTGTCTCCGAGTAAAAGTCAATACAATTAATTACTATACCTCTCTCTCTTTTAGATTTTTTTAAAGTCAAAATTGTTTCCAAAAGAAATATTATCAAAGAAATTGAAAACCATATATTTTTAGTAAAAAGCAAAAAGTAACCAAAAAAATAAAACCTTTATAAAATAAGAAATTTCTAAAACAATAAACTTTTTTGAAACATAATAATTTCAACCGTTATTTTTAAAGTTTTCTGATATAAAGAATGAAATTTCCTAAAAAACAATCTTTTTAAAACAATGAAAATTATTAAGAACAATAGTTTTTATCAAATACGATTTTAACAAAAAATGATATATTTTAATAGCACTTTCTAAAGCGGATGTTTAAAAATGAAAAGGTTTAGATACGAAAGTTTAAAAAATTATATAATTTTTCTTACTTTTTTTATTTTTGATATTTTTTTACTAATTATTGAATATTTTTTCATTCAGCCTATATAATATATTAGTTTGTAACCTAGATAAAGTATAAATGTGTTATCTTGAAATTTTACTAGATTTTTATTTCTTATCAAAATTAAATATCTATTTAAAAATTTTAAGAGTTTAAAAATGTTAAAAATCATATACCTACTTGAAAATTTAATTTAAAATTTTAATATTTAAAAATATATTTTTGAGCAAAGATATTTCGTTTCACATAAAAAATATTCAAAAAATTTTAAAATGGATATATTCTAAAATTTTCTAATAAAATAAACTAAATACGATAAAGTATGATATTTTATTTATAAAGAAGATTGTACAATGATATTTTATATTTCGTTTTACATATATGATGTTTTAAATTTTTGTAAGGGTATATATGATACTTAAAATTTTTTAAAGAGTTATATAATATTTTTAATTTAATTTAGGCATATATGATATTTATAAAATTTGAAAGAATATATATGATATTTTAAAAGTTTTTAAGAGTATATAATATCTTTGAATTTTATATAAATATATATGATATTTTTAAAGTTTATAAATATATAATTGTACGTCTCATATTTACGTGATCAATATATGATATCATTGAATAAAATTTTAAAGACTACTAAATAATAAGTGAATAATTAAAGTGAACTCTAAATTTATGTTTATCGTCTCTCTCTTCTATTAAATGATAATAGTTTTAATTATGTAAACTAAACAATTAAGTATCTACAATATAAATATTGTTATCTATTTATAGTATATAATAAAAAAAATTAATAGTACACGTGACTTGTTTTTAGCACCTCAAAAAATATGTTTTTCGGGGCCATCTCTTTTATTGATTAAATAAAATTATAAAAATAATCAATTTGATATTTTTTTACTAAAATAATCTAGAACAAACATACTTTAAATATTTATATTTCATTGGCTTTAATTATTCATTCATTTAGTTACTGTTATGATTTAATAATTTTAAATTATCTTTTAAAAGATTTTAAAAAATATTAGGTGTTTAAATATTGTTTAAAAAGTATAATTACCAACCATTTGAATGTAAATGGTTTTATAAAAAATAGTTTTGCATTTTAACAATTAGTTTATTTATATTTTTAATAAAAAAAATAACTGGTTGGGCTGAACCTTTGACTAGATACAATCTCTTACTAGAGGTTTGAAATAAAAGCAACTAAATAAACTTAATTTTATAACTGTTAACAATCGCTTAACATATACATAAATCTCCTACAACAATACGTGAATGCACATTCTTAATCTAATAAAATTTAATATGTGATTTCTTACAAGTTATATACTTAAACTAAAAAAGTACATATATATATCCTTATCAGTCAATGTTTATAGTTATATTTTTCACATTCTTAATCTAATAAAATTTAATATGTGATTTCTTACAAGTTATAGACTTAAACTAAAAAAGTACGTATATATCCTTATCAGTCAATGTTCATATTTATATTTTTTACTAGAACATTCATAATTATATAATAATTTTTGTTAGTGCAACAATAAAACATATACTTAATTGTAATATTAAGGTTGTGATGAAATTAGTCATAAAAACATCTTTCAAAAATTTTGAAGTGAGTTATTCGAATAATACTAGATAATTATATAGAATGAAGTATTATTGATATAATCAATCAATATATGATAATGAGTATTTTTTTACGGTAAATGGTATCAGAAAAAAAGTTTATAAATAATGAGTATTTTTTTACGGTAAATGGTATCAGAAAAAAAGTTTATAAACACACATATATATCTATTTTAAAAGATACACTTATATATAATTTCAATCATATCTTATTTTAAAAGATAAATTTATAATTATTAAATATTAGTTACTAATTATTTAATTTATTATTTTTCATTAAATTCGTGTAATATATAAAATTTTAATTTAGTTACTATATAGATTGCTACAGTAGGGGATTTTAATTAATCAGTTGTCGTCAAAATAACAACAAAGAAACGAAACATGAAAGTTAGGAGATCAACTGTGACAACTTACAATGACATGAAAATTTGATGATTCATTGTTTGCTCATATCAATAAAAATACTTAGAATTTAAGTTAAGATTAATTACTATTTCATTAATACGCGTCCGTCTTCCTCTCTTATTCATCCACGTATAGAATTTGACAACCTACATCTATAGTGGCAACCTTAGAAAAGCACTCAAACAAAATTTGGATTATATGTACTCAAATTTCTCGTATAAATTTGACTCACAACTTCAAACGTTTAATTCTTTTGTTTAGTAATTGGAATATCCTTTAATTTCTAAAATAGAAAGTATACTTTCTTTTATTATTTATATATTAATCTATAAGCATAATCTCATTTAACAAATTAGTTGATATCTTATAATATAATTTTATGCATAAAAAAGGCCTCTTAACACAAACTTACAGATTAAATAGCCATCAGTTCTTTTCGTATGAAAATAATCATGATTAGAACATACGAAAACATATTCGACTTTAAATTCATTGGCGAATTAAAAGATTAATATTGTAGTCAAAATGAAGCAAAAATAACATGTCACTATACTATATATATATGGATTGACTTCAAAATCCATTAACAGCTCAGATAAACCCCATGAATTAATTAAGTGATTAGACAATTGATTAAGCAGAATATGTCTACCAAACAAGCAAAAGTAATACTCAATGAAAACATTCATTAACATATCATAATAAACTTGACAGTGACATGTATGGTTGAGTTGTAAAACAGGTGCATTGAGTGGATTTGTAATAGTTCAAAACCAGACACGAGAGAAAATTGTCTGCTTTAAAAGCATATCAATTTGATTTAAGATTGGATTTACTTGTTATATTTTTTTATGTGATGGTGTTTTGTAGGCGATAGCCAGTAGCTGGTAGCGACAGACGATGGTACGTAGCCGATGTTTTAGTCGCAATTGAACTCATTCTATTTTAGCAAATTTTATAAGAATAACGTATTTTAACCAATTATATAATTTAAATAAATCAACATTAACACATCAAGTAAACAATAATTTTACAAATCAATTTTTTTTAAAGAATGAAGCATCATTTCCACATGATGTAACAGTTCATGGATTTGGATGGTCCCTCAAATAATTCATGTATTTTGTTAATTTGTATTTAATGTTGTGGTCATGTACGTGGCCGTTGCTAGGTTGTATGAGTAGTGGAATGATAAAAAGATGAAAACATTGTAAAGCAGAACACTTCCGATGTGGAAAAAGAAAAATTCATATCAACGTACACCCGTTTGTATGTGTGATGAGGGTAGGAATGTGGGAATGTGTAATAGCCTTGCTGACAAACACATATATAAAACGTTTATTCTTGAATTTCTTTCTTTATTTCTAGCAGGGGTTTATTAATTATTTTTATGTTAATAATAAGAGTTAATTACACGATTGGTTCATGTTGTTTGTCTATATTACAATATTGGTCCCAACTTTTGAAAAATTACGAGTTTGATCCCAACTGTTTAACAAACCGTAACACAATTGGTCCCTGAGATGAATGGACGTTAGTTTTTACTGTTAGATTAATCAAAATGATCATTTTACGCTTGATATGTATTATTATTATTATTATTATTATTATTATTATATTAAAAGTATGTATGTATATATACATCATCATCATCGTCCTCACATCGGAACCACAACCACCACCGTCAACCCAACAATAGCTCCCTGCCACCATTCTACCACCACTGTCACCATCCTTAACCACCACCGCAATCACCATATCGTCCCTGCCACCACCGCCTGACCACCGCCGGCCATCACCACCCAATCAACCAGATCAGTTCTTCCAGCCGCCATGAAATCCGACAACCACCACCACCGCCATCATCACGGGCAACACCTAACACATCGGCCATCCTCACCTCGACTAGCACCACCGACCGCCACCACCTGCAACCTTCACCACCGATGGTGGAAAAGAAGAAGACGAGAGAGAGAGAGAAGAGAGTGGTGATGGTTGAATCTGATTTCGCCGCCGATCGGCGACGTGGGAGGGGAGGTGGAGCCGTGAAGTTGCAGGGGTTGGGGTTTGGAAATGAAAAGGGGCAGTTGGGTTTGCCCGGCGGTGGCGTTGCCGGACTTCACGGCGAGAAGGGGTGGGTTGGGTTGTTACGGTGGAGGGGTGAAGTTGGAGGGGTTGGGGTATGGGAATGAGTGTATATATATATATATATAAAGGGTTTCATATTAAATAATATTGTTTTTTAGTTCATGGGTAAATAGTATTTTCACAGTTGAAAAACTTAACAGAAGTTAATGTTAGGGACCATTTGTGTTGCGAGTTGGTAAACAGTTAGGATCAAACCTGTAATTTCTTAAAAGTTAGAACCAATATTGTAATATGAGCAAACCACATAAACCAATCGTGTAATTAACTCTAATAATAAAATAGATAATATGAATACATATTATTTTCTTTCTAAACCATATATATATATATATATATATATATATATATATATATATATATATATATATATATATATATATATATATATATATATATATATATATATATATATATATATATATATATATAATACTAAAAGAGTAACTTAGAGGGACACTTGTCACATTCTTAGTCAGCCTAAGTTTGATTTTCCCAACTCTCTCTTCTATTAAATAATTATCTAAATTAAAAAAGATTAAAGAATCTTAATTCTCTTTTATATTAAAAATAAAGTTTTAATAAATTAAGAAACATATCTTTTTATTAATATTATTTCTAAAATTTTTTTTTATAAAATAAGTATTTTTTCTAACACATCAAACTTTTTTTAAAATATAAAATATTTTAAAATTAGTGTTTTTAAAAAGTAAACTTATTTTATAAACTAAAAATAATTAAAATTAGGAGTTATAATAAAAAAAATTTAACAATGATATTTTTTAATACCGTTTGTTTTGAAAAAGATATTTAATTTTTTTTTAGAAAAAAGTTTAAAAACAAAAGTTTAAAAAACTGATATCGTTATTTTATTACTTATAGTTATTATTTATACGTAACTTTAATCATATCTTATCTTAAAATATAATTTTATACTTCATAAATTTTTATTATATTTAATATTTTTTTTTCAACCCGTGTAATACATGAGTTTATCAACAACTAATCAGAGATATTATGAACATTCATAGCCTAATCTGACCCAATTCATTATATCACTATATCCGATTACAGGGTCAAAGCAATCCGAAATTGATCTCATTATTGCACATAACTTTTCGGTGTATATTATTCAAATCTCAATTTTATTATACTAATATCCTCACACCCACCCAATATCTAGCTCACGATTTGACATGTCAACGTCTTGTTCAAAATTATCTCATACTCGATCACTTTTTTAAAAATAACGATTTTCAGTCTTTTTACAATTTTGTATCGCTTTTCTGATCTGTATATGTTGTGATCTCCCTTCGACCTTCAATGTATAGCGTTTTCATTCCCTATTGCCTTGATTTTGGTTAATTTATGAATATTTCGTTGTTTTTAGTTGGTGTTTGTGATTCTTGATAACTAAAAGAAATTTGAGTATTATCATCAAATTCTCAGAAATTTTAGCTGTGATTTTTTCTTTGATAACTCTTTTTAGTGATGAAAATTTGAAAATTAAGTGCATTGATGATTATGAGTGGTAATAGACAAGATATTGTAAACGTATTATTAAGTTCTTTGTATATTTGGCAAAAGTGTAAGGTAAATACTCTAACAAAAAAAAAAGAGATTAGCTATTGGTGTCGGCCGATGCAATATCAAAGAAACATACAACTTTGCGAATTGGCTATTAAAATTAGGTGAAGGTGATCTCGGGTTATCGAATGATGTGGAGGCTACAATAGATACAACACACGATCATCTTATTACTAATTTGATCGATCCTATCTTGGATTTAGTTGAGTTTGTGTCTCCTTCTATCATTAATAATTTTAAAAACCCAACTTTCTTAATAATTCTAAAAACCAAACTTTCTTTTAAGAGAGGCCTGCTCCAAAAAATGAAGTTGTTCAAGAAATCAATGATCTTATGCCGTTGTTTCCAGGTGACGAAAAATAGTACCTTAGTTTTGGTTCTATAAGCTAAGAAGAGTATATTGACGATACATTCGATGAGAAGTTATGCTCTCTGGATTTTTGAAACGGAATAAAGGTTTTTGGTATTACTCTGCAATCATGTTACAGAAGCTGGGATCTTATTAGGTAGCAATACTGACACCCATACATTCATTCCAAGATTGAGTTTAACACCTTATGACAAAAGGATTCTTTTCAAGTTTAAAAAAAACCAATTTTATTTGGTTGTATATTTTGCTATAACAATAAATAAAAGTCAAAGTCAATCTCGGTTAAGAGTCGGTTTGTACTTAAAAGACACTGTTTTTACGTATGGTCAACTTTATGTCGCCCTGTCACAAGTCAATAGTAGCTATGGATTGAAACTCTTAGCTTTACATTATGATATTAAACCTACTAATGTTACTACAAATGTAGTATACATGGAGATTTTCGTTTATTTGTGACCTTATGATTGGAAGTTGTTATGTCTTATTTAATATATAACACACTTGATTTTATTTATGTTTTTATGTTATTTAATAATTAACTATCTCCTTATCATGTAATACACGTGTAACTAAAACTAGTATAATATAAGAAAACAACTTAATTTCTTATTTTTCTCACCCCACATACATTCTCACTCGACGACAATGACGCTCATCTTATCGAAGATTCATGTTTGAATTTTTTTTCTTTAGATTTTGAGTTTAGCCGGTAATGATTTTTGAATTTTAATCTCTTGATGTTCCATTGTCTTTTATGAATGTTTTTTTTATAGGAATCATCATTAACATTCTTTTATATATTTAAAAAGCGAAGGTAACGAACAGTGAATTGTGGTCATTTTTGTCATTTTATATATAGAGGGACGCGCGGCCAAGGATGCTCATGCTTTACAATTCAATGCTGTAGCATAAAATTTTCTTGCTTAATTAATTTAGTTTAATGTTCTTTTTTTATTTTATAACCTTTAATTTATCAGAATGAATTGAATTTAGAATGTATAGTAACTTTTTGTATTTTCATGTTTCTGTTTTCTCTTTAAGTAAAATAACACAAAAAGTTATAATTATTCAACTAGTTTTTAACTTGGTATGTACAGCTCATTTGTTTAGCAAAAACCAAGCTATATGGACTCATAAAAGAGTTTTGAATATGTGATTCAAACATAAAAAGTTTGATTCATTGTTGTAAACATGTGCATTAAACTCTTTATATCTAACAACAGTTTAACCGTTAAAGTTTTATTCTTGTTTTATTGAGATAGATGTACCGTTATATATATGCATCTCAAAAAAGACACTACAACATCGACTTAAACATCCGAACTTGAAAGCACTGTCACATACATATTACATGCATCCATGCATTCATGCATACATGCATACACACATCAATTGTACGAACTCAAGAATGCAATAAATATTAATTAAGCTAACTAATGATGTACAACTAGTGTTTATCTTATATCGAATGTTTTCAAGCTAAAAACTATCTTAGATTCTCCAAAATAATATAAGAGATAATTACAAAGATTACAAAGAGATATAAATGAGTAAATATAATCTTCTTCCTGTATTTGGGTTGAATTTTCTTTATATTGAGCTATTGCGTCTGTAACGGTTGCAACTTCCTTCTAACGCTAGACACATACTCATCGGCTATATATAAGTTGCTTGACTTTAAACAAATATTAGTCTTCATGAGTTGCAAGTGATGTTCAATAGTAACATTTCTATGTAACTTGCCATGAATAGCAAGTTAATTCTTCTTCGGTACAAGCCCAGATGAGTAGTACTAATGCACATGTATATATTGACAACTTTCCACAAGTGACAAGCAGTCCTTTGTACTTATTAGAACATTCCCATCGGTGTTTAGCATATCAATACATTGTTTAGCAGTTAGATTTCAAACTCTTTCAATCAACAATTTGTACTACCATCCCTAGTGACAAGAAACAGTATTAACTTACTTGGGTTTTTTATCTATTACTTCTAATGATCTTAGAATACATATTCAATGTTCTTTTGTTACAATTTCGTCCGCAGATCAATTTTTACAATTCAGTTAATTGAAAGCAATAGCTAGAATATTTCCTTTGCACGTTTATTAAGAAAACCCCTTTTCGATATTGACCCTCCACCCCTTCTCTGTGTATATACATTAATTAAAAAAACCAAAAACTATATGAATCATCACATACGATAAATTCTGGGGTGGGTTTATCTGAATTGCAGACATTCGCTTTTAGGTTCGTTTCATCATTTTAAACAAGTGATCAAAAGTTGGTGTTAAGAGGCCTTTTTCATGCTCCAAATTATTAGAAATATGTCAACTAATTTGTCGTATCGTAATTATGTTTATTGATTAATTAAACTAAGTAAGAGGGATAAAAGTATAGTTTCTACTTTACGAATTAAAGAATCTTTGACTTACTAAACAATACAATAGGTTTGGGGTTGCAAGACTCATATTTCATGAGACATTCGAGTACGTATATTTGAATATGTTACGTATTTCTAAATATATCTAATGAGTGCTTAATTAAGAAAATATTTTCATATTATTATAGTTAAGATATTAATAATTTATGCTTGAAAGTTTTAATCAAAAATAGTTTCTATACCCGTTTACTCTCGCTCTCTCACAGTCTCTCTCTCTTAACTTTTCTTTCTTTTTTTTTCCTTTTCTGGGGGATTATTTAAACATTTCTCAAATTTTCATTTTCATTCACAATGTTTGTCATAATGATATGGTCATCGTCATCGCAAACATCTCGATTTTACTTGTTTGACCTCGATTTTGTAGAACGTTCATCATCAAATAATTCTAAAGTAAGTATAATACAAAAGAGAATCTAAAGTGTTTTCTAATTAGTAAAGATGCAACTTAGAGTTATTGTTGTGTAATTTACTCTTGTTGTATATGTGGTTTCTACCTAAGCAGTGACGGATTCAGAAAATTTTTTCATAAGAAACAAAACTGAGGCAATTGAATAATTTTAAAAGAAGTGCTCGGTTTTACACATACAGATAACAAAAAAAAAAAATTTTTTAAGAGGGTGTTTGCCCTCCAACCCAAAGCCTAGGTCCGCCACTGCTATAAAAATTTATATGGATGTTTTTTATTGTTTACTAATGGATAATTTGGTCCTTAAAGTGGATGCACGTAAAGTATTCCTTACCATTTTTCGAAAAGAAAATAATCCATATTTCATTAAAAAGCTAAAGGCATACTTAACACTTAATAATAATGAAAAACAAAATATAAAACCTAAAACTAATTGTGTGTCTTCTTCATTGGGGTTATTCATCAGTGACAACACCGCCACAATTTGTTTCAATTTACAAACATTTCATATTTTCATTTGTCATATATTCAGGAAAGTCAACAAATTAGTACTTCAATTCAATAATTTTTTGTATGTTTCTTATTATACCTTATGTAATTGCTCAGATCTTTGTATATGTATCGATGCTCATAGCCAGCGGAGGCACAGTTTGATCTCAATTTAAAAAAAAAACGTCTCTGATTGTATATTAACCTTTAACATCAGTTTAGTTTGACTGAAAGGTAAACACTTGTAATAAACTAAATCCTCATATCTTATAAATGAAACCTTATTAGCCTTCAAGGATTCACTATGTGAAACTCAGCCCACAACTATAAAATACATACTTATGCAAATAATCAAATATCTGTATATTAAAAGTTCTTACTATTACGTAGTTAATAAGTATATCAAACCTAAAAATCTCATAAATCTGAAAGAAATGTGATGTTTGAACCTTGATCAATCAATGGCCTTAACCTTTCAACACTTGACATTTGACACGAATCCATTTGAAACATTACCTATAAATTATAAGTATGTAATAATAAAAACAGAGGTGTCATACTTCACCAATAAATATTTGCTATAACATAATGTACACACTTTTTGCTAAACATACACAAAAGTGATTCGAGAATTGTTTAGATTCAATAAAACCATGAAAACATATATTTATTGACAGGATATTGGTGATCACTATCAAGGATATGAGACGGAGAAGGTGATCATTATCCTTTTAGAGAGAAAAATTGCAGTGAAGGCAAACTCTAAGTTGATTATTGAGGAGTGGACGTAATTTATTTAATACCCGCTTGAACCATTATACAACTGGTGTCATCTCTTCCTTCTATATTTATTTACTTGAAAATTTGATGAATTTTCCTAGAAGTTGTTTAAAAGGGAAATTGATTTTAAATTAACTTATTTATTTGTGTGCTTTGATCTTTTGAATATTTATGGATGTTTGAGAATACTTAGTTTAGAGACTAGCATAAATTATTAGAAAAATAAGGCCAATGGAACCTTTTAAAAGCAGTCTTTTCATGAAAGATTGTATTTTCTGATAAAAAGTTATATTTGCTAACAAGAAGGTTGATGTTACTAATAAAAAGGTTGCATTAGATATAATACAACTTTAGCTAATATAACCATTGACAAATAAGTTTCAATAAAATAATGCAACTTTTTTAAGGTTTAATGCAGTTTTTTCAAGGCCTAATGCAACATATTAACAATGGTGCATTAGCTTTATTTGATTTTATTATATATATTTTGTGAACCAAGTCAGAAGTATTCTGTCTTGAATACATTCAAAACATATTTTGAACATCAAGCTTTAACATTTACCTTTACCAAACGTAACATTCGAACCCATTGTTGAATCAAAACATGGTTTGCTGGCTATAACTGACAACATCTAACCATTAGATCTTCTAACCTCTTACAAAGTTAGAACATATGATACATATAATTAATCTTTACATACTCATGTTCTTCATCAGCTCGATGAAAGTATTACATTATAATATACATAGAATCATATTATTTTTATATCTTACCTAACAAAATGATGAGAGATGACTATGATGTTTCAGTTGATTTGAGTGGTTTGAGCTGACATTGATGCGTGACTATGGGAAGATGATGATACATGATGAGAGATTTTAGTATTCCTAGTCTTGGTTCTACAAATATAAGATTTGAGTTCCATGTGAACAAAGAATATGTTGTGTCTGTTAATGTGCCACGATATCTCCACATATTTGTCATCATACAAAGTATGTAAAAAATAAGCCATGTTAGAGAAATATAGATGAGCACTATAGTAAGTTGTATATGTAAGCAAATTAGGAAACAACAAAATATTCTGTAAAAGCAAATGTTTAAATTATGTATGCAAGTGAGTGAATGAGTTTATTGCAGAGGTTAAACTTAAAGTCTCGGGAAATTAAAATAAGATATTGAAAATAATGACAGTCGCGCGAAAACTTTTAATCCGCGTGAGAACTTACTTCTTCCGCGAGACCTTATTTCTCGCGCGAGACCTTTTGGTTTAATATAAATAGTTTGCTTTTGATATATTTGTAATTAATTCTGATTTGAGCTAAGTTTTGTAATCATTACATTAGAGAGCAATACAAGTGAAGTTTATTTATATGTGTATTGCTTGATTCTACTTTGTATATTACATTTCTTCGTTCTAAATACATTTCCGTGAGTGAATAAATTCCGTATATTCCCCACGAGATCGATCTATATTGAATTTCAAGGTTCTTACAATTGGTATCAGAGCCATGAGTGCTCTAGGTCGATTGGATTAGAAGTTGAAGCATTTTGAAGAGTTTTTTAGCTATATATTCGATTTGTTTGAAGATTGCTTTTGTTTCTTCTTTTGGAGCGAACTCGAAGGTGTTTAAGATCGTTAACAAGCAAAATAAGTATGTTCGAAGAAGTGAAGACGATTTCATGGTTTAATTTGGATTTAATTGAATCAATTAGAGACAATCAGAATCAAATTTGAAATTAATTCATTTATTTGAAGCTTAGTCACTCAATTTTTGACAAATTGGTGATTAGATTGAAGTTGGAAATTTCAAAGTTGCACCAAATTGATCATGTGAAAACTTAGCATTCGCACGCAAGAAGTTCATATTTCGCGCGAGAACTCAAGAAGTCGCAAAAGTTTGTTAGAAAAAGATTCCATTTGAGTGAAAACTCTAACATTTTCAAAAAGTTTGTGAAAAATCTTTTCGCGTGAAAAGTTCCTGCGAAAAGAGCACGCGAAAAGTTTTAAAGTTCTTGTTTCAAGCCAGAACTTCAGTTTTCCAAGAATTTCTGAAAAAGTTTGACTTCTGACTCTCAACAATGGCAAATTTGAATAATATTACTGCTACGTTAAACCTTGATAATGAGATTGGTACAAGCACCAAAACTTCGAGACTTCTGAGGGAGGATGATTATCCGGATTAGGTTTACTATTTTGAGAACCATGTCATTTACACCGAACCAAGGATGTTACGGTCGATCAAATACGAACCGTAAATTCCTATGCATTCAAATGACAAAGGAGAGTTGGTTCCAAAACCTAACCCTTTGTGGGATGAGGAAGATATGAAAAAACTTGAACTCGATGATAAAGCTTATGCTGCAATCATTATGGCTCTGACTACTAAAATAACACAGTCTTATTTAATGCCATGGAGGAACAGATTATTGGGAATAAGGATATGAGAGAGAGTCAGAAAGATATGTTGAATCAAGAATTCAATATGTTTAATCATGTACTTGGGGAAACATTGGAAGCACAAATGTCAAGATTTATAAAACTGATCAGAAAAAATGAAAAGTGCAGAAAAAACATTAGAGAATATAGCTGTCAACAAGAAGCTATTAAATTCATTACCTTACAGTTAGAACAATAACTGCACTACCATCAAGAAAACCAAAAATCTATTTACCTTATATCTTAGTGATCTGATTTTTACAATCTAATCTTATGAAATAGATGACAAACAAAGAGCTGCAAATCACATAAACATAATGGGAGCTAAAGCAACTGTGTTGTATGCTAAGATGACAAGTAATCCTAATTACTATGTGAGCTAATCACAAGTGTGTCAAAAACAACAGTCACCAAACCATGTCATTTCTATAATCAAAGAGACATCGGTCCTTTATTTCCAAGTCCCCAATCCAAATCAATTCTCTCCCATGCTGTCTCAACATATATCCTCACAGCCACAAACTCACTCTTACCCATCCATTCAGCCTTCATATCATACTCAACAAGCCTTTGTTGCCAAAACCAACCCTTCTAAACAAACCATTCAGATTGCTGAATAATATCTTGCCTTGTTACAACAGTCATGCCTAGCTATAAAGCATTTATGGCTAGAAGATTGAGTACCCCAAACATTCTGGTTGATGACTTATAACAAGTTAACCCATATGATGTTGAAGAAAATGACACTAAATACCAAATGGCAATGGTGGTGTATAGGGGAAAGAACTTTGCAAGACGAACTGGTAGAAAAATGTTTGGGGTAAACAACTCTAGTAAGATTGGGTTTGATAAAACAAATTTGAGGTGCTACAACTGTGACAAACCTGGGCATTTTGCTAGGGAATGCATAGAATCAAAGACAAATCAGAATGACAGTGGTAAGAAGATGTGACAGTCGAGGTTGAAGCCAAGAGTGATAAGGCTAGTTCTTCTAACAACAAAGCTTTAGTATCTCAGACCAATGGAAAATATGACTGGTCAGACCAAATAAAGATCCTAGATCTCAAAGTATCCACAACTTTGTTGGTAGAGATAAAAGATGGTGAAGAAGAAGTTGAAGAAATTTTATTTGCTAAGTTTGTATCAAGTGATCTACTTGAAGGGGTGTTTGCTGAAGGTGAGATAATCTAGGATGGTGACAATGTTATTTCTAAAAATGCTGTTAAGACTACCCCAACACAAAAAATGAAGTCTAAAGTTGTTAAAGGTAGGATTAAATGAGAGGCTATTGAGAATACTTCAGCTATTCAAGAGAAGAAAAGTTTACATTCCATTGCTGTTGAGAAGACTCCAACACCTGCTCATACTCAAATTGTTAACGCTGTCAAGATAAATCCAACAACAGCAGTAGGAAAGGAAATTGGTGAGAAAAAAGGAAGTTTTGAAAGCTTTTATGGTGAAAGGAATACCTAAAGAATCTACAAATTCTGAAGTCACAAATGAGGTATATATTAATCTTTGTTTAAATTCTTGTGTTGAAAAGGTTCAAAGATACAGAGTTCATAACGAACACTTGATTTTATTAGTCGAAAAACTTCAACATCAAGCTCAAAAATATAAAATCGATGAAAAGATTTTTCAAAGAAAAGCTATAAGGATTAAACAAATCAATTTATCAATTAAAGGTTAATCTTCATGACAAAGAATGTAAAATTAATAATTTGACAACTCGTAATAATGATCTAGCTCTGGAAATAAACAAACTTAACAGTGAACTCTTATCTGTGAAACTCACGATTGAGAAGTTTTAACTATCTTCAAACATACTTGAAGGTATAATCAAATCACAAATGACTCAAAATATTAATGGTGGTAAAAGCGGTATTGGATTTTCCAAAATTGTACCACCAATTAATCATGATTATACATATTTACCTTCATCAGTTATCACAACTGATGAAGACATGACCTATGGTTTGGACTTTCAACCAAATTTTGACTTAAAACCTTTAGTCAATATATCTTTGACTGTTGATCCAATCATAAAAACAAAAATTAAACTTAATGATGTTAACCCTTTTGTAGAAAGTGTGAAGATTGATGGTTTGGTTGAAGATTGGCATATTGATGATGAAATAGATTTTCTAGATAATACTAATAGAAATTGTACTGAAAAGTTATCTTCTTATAAATCATAGCTATCAATCAATAAAATGTCTGATGTTTCTGTTTCTACAACTGATCATACAAATGTGTCAAACAAGCAAAAGAAATTAAAAGCAAAAATCATTCATAAAGATAATAAAAGAAAACAAATTACAACATCATTATCTGACTTGGAAATTGATTTCAAGAACAGATTTGTTTCAAAAGACAATAAAGATAAGGAAGATTATATTTTTAATGAAACGAATGCTCACTTCTTTAAAAATAAAACTCCTATTGATGCTAATCTTGTGAAACAAGATGTGTGTAGATCAGGTTTCATGAAAACCGGTCCATTTCAAGTGACTATGTCTCAAAAGGTTAAAGCTACAGTGCATGCCTTATCGGCTTTAGGAAATAATCAATCGATAAATAAAACTATCTCAATTCTTTCGGATTTAGCTAGGAATATTTCGATAAAAGAAAGATACAAGAGACTATTAAAGAATCACAAGGCCAAAGAAATACTAAAGCCGGATTCTATGATAACCTTAGTAGTTATCATAACCAGTTCAAGGGAAATACAATAATGTATAATGAGTATCATAAACAGTGTTGTTACGTTTGTGGAAAGCAAATCATATGGCTAGAAATTGCATTCATCAACATCAATCAATAATCAAACAATGATTTCATAATTCTAAATTACATAATAAAAAACATTTTTTCTTAAATGCAAGGTTTCACAAAAATTTAAATCATTAAAACTCTTTTGTTGCTAAACAAAATGTTATGATAAAACTTGACTTGGAAAAAGGGAATAGAATTAAGAAATCTCATAGTGTTGATGAAAGTTGTCACACCCCAACCTTAACGGCGGAAACGTTGAGATGTGGGGGTTAAGATTGTTCATGCCACACAACGTTATTTCAAAGTATAGATATTATTAAATCCCAAATTCATGTCATTCAAATCATAACATAAGTCTTAAATCAACAAACATAACATAAGTTAATTTGAACATCAAATATCAAATAAGTTTTTTATTTTTCTCTAGGTCCAATCCTAGATGATTTCATATCTTCAAAGGCAACACTAAGCTTGAGCATTTCCTGAAACATGTTAGAAAACATGGTCAACATATAATGTTGGTGAGTTCCCATAGATTGTACATACAATATAGAATCTTTAAAAGAGGCAATTCAAGTCATAGGTTAAAGGCTAGTGCAAATATAAATGGATAGCATCATGAAACTATCAAACCTTGACAAATTATGGCCACAACGAAATTATACGATTAGCTAAGTGTACTTGGTTCCCATGATGATCAAGAATACGTCATCAGGAGCCGATAATAACCTCGGCTTTAGCACCAAATAGGCTTGTCAAGCCCATAGATCTATGACGTCGCTAGGCTACCAATAGTTAATGATTGTGCTTACAAGTGTCTATCACATAATATTTACACAAGTCCCAAATAACCATGACAAAATATAAGATGAATTGCTCATGCGTTACAAGTATTCAAACATCTTTACAAGTGTGATTATGATACAGTTAACATGTTTCACCCCAAAACATGTGAAATAAAGTAAAACGGGGTATGGGAAACTCACATGATATATGACGTACGAGAAAAAAATAAGAATAAGGTAACTCCAACGATGTCTTCACAACTTGCCTAAAAAATGAGTGTTCCAAGATTTAGAATTTAGCTGGTAAGGTCAAAAGACGATTCACCAAGAGTAGGGTTTCAATTATAATCGGGATTTTTGGTTTAGTAAATAGTTTAAAATGATCTATATATATTTTTATTATTTAATTTGGTTAAATTAAATGACAAAAAAATGATTAACTAATAATAATTTAGGGATTACTATCAATAATAATTGAAATAAAGTATGTTGTCTTTATTTAAATAACACACTTAAATGGTTAATCTATATTGATTTAGTATACGATGTGTAAATACAAAGTGTGAAAAGAAATAGTTAATTTACTAATAATGGTTTATGAAATTTTAGTTTAAATAATGTGAATATATTTTATATAATCTAAACCCTTAAAGGAATTTATAATAATTTTGCAACTTTTGAAATCTAAAAAAATTGAAGAATCTACCAAATTATAATTTCTAAAATTTTTAGAAATTACTAAAAAAATTCCGATTTAGTATAAATTATTAAAAAAAATGATTTTTATATTATTTTAATAATGTTTTAAAATTTTATGAGATTAAAAATAGTTAAAAATCAAGTTTTAAAAATATATTGCAGGTGCCCGGGTTTGAACCCGGGTCCTCTGCATGTAAGGGGAGTGTTTTAACCGGTAGGCTCGGGCGCCTATGCCTGCCATAACCCACAGCTTAAAACATAAAAACATTACCCGGTTAAATCCCCCAATTTTACATAAACCCTAGTTTCAATTTCATACTAATTGAACCACAAAACGAATTCGAAATTGAAATTAACATTAGGGCTTTTATTCCCCACATGAAATCGAGTGTGTACATGTGTTCAATTACCTGGTTTCGATTGAATTTGCGAAAATAGAAGGATGAATAGGTCGACGGGTCTCGATGAGGAAATCGATGTGTGTGTGTGGTTTGTATCAAATTGGAGTTTCAGAAAGCATCAAAGAGCTTTGTTGAAGGTTTCACATCATTTATATTACCTTAATTTCATCGGTTTCATCACCACGAGTTCAATGCATTCATTCGGGGGTTATGATTCGGTTCTGGAATGATTAGAGGGTTTTAAATATTGAAATTGAATGATTTTCATTACGAATTGATTCCTAATGTGTTTTCAGTAGCTCATTTAGCTTAATTCGCTTGAATTGGAGCTTGAAACTGTTGGGTCCTTGAATAGATCTTTGGTTTCGAATGTGGGTACCGAAAACTCAACCTTTTCCGAAATTGGGAAGGGTTAAGGGTTCGAAACGGTTTTGCAAATGGAATGGGGCGGTTTGGGAGCTTAGTAGTGTGTTATATCGATGGTTTAATGGTCGCCGGAGCTGCGCCGGAGTTTGGCCGGCTGGCCACCGGAAAGGGGGGGGGGAGGTTTGGTTTTTAAAAGTTTTCACCTTTAGTCCCTGGGGTTTTAAAACTTATTATTTGATACCAAAACATTTAAGTTTCAAAATTTGCATTTTTAACAAATGAGTTTTAATTTGTCTATATATATATATATATATATATATACATTTTTAAATTTAGGAACATCTATAAATTTACAACCAGCACTTTATTAGTTTATTTATTTAATAACTAATTATGTTATAAAAGTTTTAAATAAATATAATTAAGATTACAAATTAATAGATATATTGGGATTATTAGAATTGCAAATGAACTCCCATAGTTCCATTGTTAACTTTAATGCCATTACAAGAGATAATGAAAACAACAAATAATTAAAGAATATTTGAAAGGTCACAGTCTTCCCAACTTTAAGAAATTTCATCCCGATATAAAACTAGACAAACAGATGCGGATATTTCTTCTTCATGTAATCCTCGCGTTCCCAGGTGAACTCGGCTCTATGTTTATTTTCCCAACGAACTTTGATGATTAGGGTGGTAGTCTTTCTGGTCCTCTTCAGTGTTCGATCCATGATCTCGACAGGTTTCTCAACAAAATGCAAGGAATCGTCTATTTGGGTATCCTCCAAAGGAACATGCAGACTTTCATCGGCCAAGCATTTTCTCAAGTTTGAGACATGGAAAACGGGATGAACTCTTAGCTCCATTTTATAGGCCATTTTCCCAACTCTTTTCAGAATCTTGAAAGGTCCTACGAACCGTGGAGCTAACTTACCCTTCTTCCCAAAGCGAACAACTCCCTTCCATGGTGAGACTTTAAGAAGAACCATATCGCCGCCTTGAAATTCTAACGGCTTGCGTCTTTTATCCGCATAACTCTTTTGTCGACCCCTAGCCACCTCAAGGTTATTACGGATTTTAGAAACTTTATCGGTCTTTTCTTGAATGAGTTCAGGGCCGGTAATGAAATTTTCACCGATGTCAGTCCAACAAATCGAAGAACGGCATTTACAACCGTATAGAGCTTCAAATGGTGCAATTTTGATGCTTGAATGATAACTATTATTATAGGAGAATTCCGCTAATGGTAAATGCGTATCCCGGTAACCACCAAAATCTAGAACACAAAGACGTAACAGATCCTCAAGAGTTTGAATGGTTCGCTCGGGTTTGACCGTCCGTTTGTGGATGGTAAGCCGTGCTTAAATCCAATTGAGTACCCAAAAGTTCTTGCATGGACGACCAAAAGTGTTAAGTGAAACACGCATCTCTATCAGATATGATGTGTAATGGCATACCATGACGACTCACAATCTCATCAATGTAAATGTGAGCCAATTTTGAAGTTTTGTAAGTGTCACGTATAGGTATGAAATGCGCTGTTTTGGTCAAACGGTCGATGATCACCCATATGCTATCATGACCACGAGGAGTACGAGGTAACTTGGTTATGAAATCCATGGATGTGTGCTCCTATTTCCACATAGGGATTTCGGGTTGCTTAAGTAATCTGCTAGGTCGTTGGTGCTCCGCCTTGACCTTTGCACACGTAAGACATTTGGCTACGTATAAAGCGATGTCCTTCTTCATTCCTAGCCACTAATATTGTCCACGCAGATCCATATACATCTTATCGGACCCAGGGTGAATAGAATAACGTGTTTGATGAGCTTCATTCATGATGAAATTACAAAGATTGTCATGATTCGGAATCCAAAGTCGATTCAAGAAGTACAACATACCATTCGGTTTTGTTTCAAGTTATGACCAAACATTATACGCCAATTCTTCATCCTCTTTTCCTTCAGCTAAAGTAGCTTGTTGAGCTTCGCGGATGCAAAACTTGAGGTCACTATCAATCCTTATATTTTGAAGCATAATAGTAGCCTCGTTGACATCCACTTGAATCTCAGTGTCAAACTCCCCCAGCGTGTCAAACCATTGTCGTCGATCTCGAATTTCTTGGAGTGAGACGGTCTTGTTATGGGCTTTGCGACTTAGCGCATCGGCTATGACATTCGCCTTTCCAGGATGGTAACGAATGTCACAGTCGTAGTCACTAGTTAACTCGACCCAATTACGTTGCCTCATACTGAGATCCTTTTGGCTAAAACATGTTGAAGGCTCTTGTGATCGGTGTAGACTATGCATTGTGTCCCATAAAGATAATGCCTCCAAATTTTTAAGGCGAAAACTACGGCACCAAGTTCAAGATCATGGGTTGTGTAATTCACCTCATGAACCTTCAATTGTCTTGATGCATAAGTTATGACCTTTCCTCGCTGCATGAGAACACAATAAAGGCCTTGACTAGATACATCACAATACATGGTAAAATCGTCATTCCCTTCAGGAAGGGTTAAAATAGGAGCATTACACAACTTGTGTTTTAGAGTCTCGAAAGCCTCCTGTTGATCAGGTCCCCACTCGAAAAGTTAATTCTTTTGAGTTAAAGCTGTAAGCGGTTTTGCAATCTTCGAGAAATTGGCAATAAATCTGTGGTAGTAGCCCGCTAGTCCAAGAAAAGAACGAACTTCAGTTGGAGTTTTGGGAACACTCCAATTTTTCATGGCTTCTATCTTCGCAGGATCAACGTGAATTCCTTGGCTATTCACTACATGACCTAAAATTTGGCCTTCCTCAAGCCAGAATTCGCACTTAGAAAACTTTGCATACAGCTGTTCTTTCTTCAAAAGCTCAAGAACTTGTCGCAAGTGCAACTCGTGATCGGTTTTCATCTTGGAGTAAATAAGAATATCATAGATGAACACAATCACGAATTTGTCTAGGTACAGTTTACATACCTGATTCGTGAGGTCCATAAAGACAGTTGGAGCATTAGTCAAACCAAAAGGCAAACCATGAACTCATAATGTCCATATCGAGTACAAAAGGCAGTTTTTGGAATATCATTGTCATGGACTCGTAGTTGGTGATAGCCAGAACGTAGATCGATTTTTGAGAATTGAGTGGCTCCTTGAAGTTGGTCAAAAAGATCACTAATTCGAGGGAAAGGGTATCGGTTTTTAATGGTGAGTTTGTTGAGTTCTCGATAGTCGATGCACACGCTGAACGAACCATCTTTCTTCTTCCCGAATAACATAGGTGCACCCCATGGTGAAGAACTAGGACGGATAAAACCCTTATAAGACAGTTCTTGCAGTTGACTGGCTAGTTCTTGCATTTCCGATGGTGCAAGACGATAGGGTGACTTTGCCACAGGGTTTGCACCAGGAACCAAGTCAATCTTAAACTCAACCTCACGAATGGGAGGTAGTCCACTAAGATCATCGGGAAATACATTTGGGAAATCTCGTACAACAGGAATATCTTTAAGTTCCTTCCCTTTGACTTTTGTGTTGACTACATAAGCCAAAAAGGCTATGTAATTCTTACTTAAGCACTTTAGAGCCTTAGTACACGACATAAGTTTGAGTCCTTTAGATGATTTCTCACCGAAGACTTTCAAGGTATCACCCGAAGGTAATGGAATCTGAATGCATTTCTCGAAACAAATAATTTCCATATAGTGTTTGGCCAACCAATCCATGCCGACAATGACATCGATGCTCCCGAGTTGCATGGGAATAAGATCAATAGGGAACTCATGCTCGTTAAGACTCAAGATACAACCACGAACGATGGTGTTAATAATGATAGATTTTCCATCAGCGACCTCGACCTTAAAGGACTTTTCTAGCTTAGTGCGTGAATTAGCAAGGACGGGTTCAAATTCTAAGGACACAAAACTCTTATCTGCTCCCGAATCAAACAACACAGAAGCATAGCAATTATTTACAAGATACATACCGTTCACCACGTCGTTATTTGCTTGTGCTTGGTTCGCATTAATATTGAAGGCAAGTCCTCGAGCTGGTGGGACATTTCCTGCAAGAAGGGGGCATTGTGGGCGAAAATGGTCGGTTTCACCACAATTGTAACAAGCTCGGTTGGCGACTACAGCAGCATTATTTGGTGCACGGTGACACGTAGCAACCAAATGCCCATACTTCCCGTAAAGTGAACAAATACGACATGGGTTGTTTCCAGCATGATGATACTTGCAGATATTACACATCGGTTGTGGACCAGTATAAGCTCTAGCGATAGGTGCTTGATTTGTAATGGCAGCTTGTTTTTGTGGTGCATTGGGTGCTGTCAGTTCAAAGTTTCGAGCAGGTGTAAACTTATGTTTCTTGCCCTTGAATGAGGATTCAGCCTTCACCTCTTTAGTTGCCTCTGGAGTCACCTTCCCAGTTTGTTTAGCACCCTTCACCATCAAGGTACCAACCTTGATGTGATTTTCAGTGAGCTGTGCAGTGATGTTGATTGCTTCTTCCAGGGTAATGGGCATACTTCCCACAACAGCATCTTGAATTTGGGGTTGTACCCCTTTGATGAACTTTTCAATGCTATGAGGTACAGTGTCCACCATGTGCGGTAAAAGCATGCTTAATTCATGATGCCGAGTGGAGTATGCCAAATGGTTGCCACTATCCTGTTTGATATTCCAAAATTCCTTCTCTAGTTTTTACAGTTCATTCCTCGGGCAGAATTTTTGGATCATAATGTTCTTAAACTCTTCCCACAATAATTCCAACGCAACCTTCGCACCCCGGTTCCTCTTTTCACTATTCCACCAGGTAAGTGCCTGTTGTTGAAGAACACTTGCCGCATAACAAACTTTGAGTTATTTAGGACACTCACTATTGATGAAAGTGTTCTCCATACTCTCGAACCACTCGAGAAGTCCAGTGGCTCCCTCCTTCCCACTAAAACTAGTTGGTTTATACGAGTTGAAATGTTTGAAGGTGCAAGTTCGGTTATTCCCTCCTTGGTTGTTGTTGTTTTCCCCTTGACCATTGTTACCATCACCACCATTATTCCCATTGGCATTGTTGGTAGTGTTAGCCATTAAAGTGCTACTTAGTTCAGCGACCATGGTAGGAAGGACAACAACCATTTGTCGGGTGATCATAGCGGCGAGTTTTCGATCGGAGCTACCACGCTTTCCATGATGACGAGATATTCTAAATACAAAAATAGAGTAGATATTAGAGTTTTGGGGATAAAACCAGTTCAAATAGGCATAAATCTTTGGAATTTACAAACGTGTACAGGATGGTTCCATTTGGTAACACACAGCCAATAGGAACATTGACACGTCAAGGTAACTTAACTCTAGTTTGTCTTGGGGTACTTGTGTATTTTGACCATAATTTATCACTCATCCCAAAAATCCCCAGGTAAGCATAACGGGTCCCGCAGTCGATTGGGATTTATGCGAAATGCTTACCTTAGCCTGAAGGCTTTTTGCCAGGAAATCCAGAATACAGGTGTTTATGAGTCACACATTTCCTTATAGACTAATAGAATTAAAACCTTAATGAGATTTTCAAGATTTAGACTTAACGTGTAAAGGATTTAGATATTCGATATAATGCGTAAGGTTCCACATGTAGTCAAGAATAAGTTTAAGAAGGAGACAAGGCACGTTGGAAGTAGCGTCAGGTGAAAAGGATTAAGAAGTCGGGGATATACAAGGTTAAAGGTTTTGTCATTTGAGTTAACCACCTAAGGCACATTTTCACTAAGTAAAGTCAAGTAGCATATAAAAGATTCATCATGTAGCATGTAACATCATGTGGTATTACAAGATCATAAAGGATGTTCATGAGAAAGGTCCCTATATTAACCATAGTCTAGGTCACCATTGCTAATAACCTAAATCCCTATGGTTACGGGCTCTGATACCAATCTGTCACACCCCAACCCTAACGGCGGAAATGTTGAGATGTGAGGGTTAAGATTGTTCATGCCACACAACGCTATTTCAAAGTATAAATATTATTAAATCCCAAATTCATGTCATTGAAATCATAACATAAGTCTTAAATCAACAAACATTACATAAGTTAATTTGAACATCAAATATCAAATAAGTTCTTTATTTTTCTCTAGGTCCAATCCTAGATGATTTCATATCTTCAAAGGCAACACTAAGCTTGAGCATTTCCTGAAACATGTTAGAAAATATGGTCAACATATAATGTTGGTGAGTTCTCATAGATTGTACATACAATATAGAATCTTTAAAAGAGGCAATTCAAGTCATAGGTTAAAGGCTAGTGCAAATATAAATGGATAACATCATGAAACTATCAAACCTTGACAAATTATGGCCACAACGAAATTATACGATTAGCTAAGTGTACTTGGTTCCCATGATGATCAAGAATACGTCATCAGGAACCGACAATAACCTCGGCTTTAGCCCCAAATAGGCTTGTCAAGCCCATAGATCTATGATGTCACTAGGCTACCAATAGTTAATGATTATGCTTACAAGTGTCTATCACATAATATTTACACAAGTCCCAAATAATCATGACAAAATATAAGATGAATTGCTCATGCGTTACAAGTATTCAAACATCTTTACAAGTGTGATTATGATACAGTTAACATGTTTCACCCCAAAACGTATGAAATAAAGTAAAACGGGGTATGGGAAACTCACATGATATATGACGTACGAGAAAACAATAAGAATAAGGTAACTCCAACGATGTCTTCACAACTTGCCTAAAAAGTGAGTGTTTCAAGATTTAGAATTTAGCTGGTAAGGTCAAAAGACGATTCACCAAGAGTAGGGTTTCAATTATAATCGGGATTTTTGGTTTAGTAAATAGTTTAAAATGATCTATATATATATTTTTATTATTTAATTTGGTTAAATGAAATGACAAAAAATGATTAACTAATAATAATTTAGGGATTACTATCAATAATAATTGAAATAAAGTGTGTTGTCTTTTTTAAATAACACACTTAAATGGTTAATCTATATTGATTTAGCATACGATGTGTAAATACAAAGTATGAAAAGAAATAGTTAATTTACTAATAATGGTTTATGAAATTTTAGTTTAAATAATGTGAATATATTTTATATAATCTAAACCCGTAAAGAAATTTATAATAATTTTGAAACTTTTGAAATCTAAAAAAAATTGAAGAATCTACCAAATTATAATTTCTAAAAATTTTAGAAATTACTAAATAAATTCCAATTTAGTATAAATTATTAAAAAAATGATTTTTATATTATTTTAATAATATTTTAAAATTTTATGGGATTAAAAATAGTTAAAAATCAAGTTTTAAAAATATATTGTAGGTGCCCGGGTTTGAACCCGGGTCCTCTGCATGTAAGGGGAGTGTTTAACCGGTAGGCTCGGGCGCCTATGCCTGCCATAACCCGCAACTTAAAACATAAAAACATTACCCGGTTAAATCCCCCAATTTTGCATAAACCCTAGTTTCAATTTCACACTAATTGAACCACAAAACGAATTCGAAATTGAAATTAACATAGGGCTTTTATTCCCCACATGAAATCGAGTGTATACGTGTGTTTAATTACCTGGTTTCGATCGAATTTGCGAAAACAGAAGGATGAATAGGTCGATGAGTCTCGATGAGGAAATCGATGTGTGTCTGTGGTTTGTATCAAATTGGAGTTTCAGAAAGCATCAAAGAGCTTTGTTGAATGTTTCACATAATTTATATTAGCTTAATGTAACACCCAGATATTTTAAAGTGGTGCAAAATGAAGAATAAAAATGGAGTTTATGAAAGAAATGCAATAAAACCCAAGTAGAGGGGTTAAATATGTAAAAAAAATACAAAATTTATTATTATTTTGTACAAAAGTAGCATGGCCGCCCATGCCATGCCACTTTTCACCTTTCTACCGATTCTAGAGAGAGAAAACAGAGAAAACTTTGGTTCTAGAGAGAAGAAGAAGAAGAATTCGAATTCAAGGTAAGAATTTGGTGTTTTTAAGTTGTTCTTGGCCGGCCCATTCCTCGGTTGTATGCTTATGTGTGTTTGTGTGTTCGGGTTGTGTGTTTTGGTGGGTTTTAGGTGGTTGAACTCATAGTACAATCGGGTTTGAAGAATTTCATCCGGAAGTTTGTCAAAGGTGAGTTCTAGAACCCCCTTTTTACTTGTTTTAACTGATTTTGGGGCTGGAAATGCATGTATGTATGTTTTTATGAATGTGGGTTTTATACCCGTATGAATGTGTATGTGTGAATGTGGGTGGGTTATGATTTGGGTGATTTATGATGTTATGATGATGCCATGTTCATATTATGATGCTTAGAATGCTATAACTAAGCCTAGAACATGATGAATTGATGATATGGGGCTGATTATGATGTTATTAGTATGTGTTGGTTGCCCATGCGCCTAGATTTGGCCCATGCGCCAAACGGTTGAATTTGCTTAAGTGTTGCCCCATGCGCCCAAAACCCATGCGCCCAAATAGTATCCATGCGCCTAGAATAGGCTGAGATTGACCAAGTGTTCCATGCGCCCAAAACTGCCCATGCGCCTAGGCACTCATGCTCCTGTATAGTGCCCATACGCCTAGAAATTTGCCCAGGAGACTAAGTGTTGGGTCATGCACCCAAACAGTGCCCATGCGCCTGAAGGTTCCCCATGAGCCTAAGTGTTCCCATGTGCCTAAGTGTTCCCATGCGCCCAGAAGGCCATGTGCCTGCATAGTGCTCATGCGCCTATGCCTTAGAATATTTTCTGAAATTTTGGGGAAAATGTAAAGTGTAGGCTTTGACTTGGGATGTTCCCGGGGGTAATGTAAGTTGACCTTATGATGTCATATGTGATTTGATGATGATGCTATGTATGGTATGGTTATGTTTATGTTATGTTCCTTGTTATGTATGTTATTTTTCGTGGCTTTACGTGGTATGATTATGAAGTAAATGGAATGTATTATGTAACGTAAAGCGGAAGATAATGTAAAAAGGAACGTAAGGAATGAAAGAATGCATGCATTAAGGAAGTAATGAATGAATGAATGAATGAATGGAAAAGTCTTATAAGCAAAGGTTGAGGTGAGTGACCGTGTTGTCACAAAAGACTCGTAAGCAAAGGTTGAGGTGAGTGACCGTGTTGTCACAAAAGACTCGTAAGCAAAGGTTGAGGTGAGTGACCGTGTTGTCATAAAAGACTCGTAAGCCAAGGTTGAGGTGAGTGACTGTGCTGTCACAAAAGACTTGTATGCCAAAGTTGAGGTGAGTGACTGTGTTGTCACAAAAGACTCGTAAGGGATTCAATCCACGAGATTGACCCGGTTCTTTGTCGCTTACCCCGGTGCTGGTGCCAGGCTTTGTGCGCAATGAATGGAAGTTTGATAAACTTCGGCCCCGTACCCGCTTTGTGCCTACGTTTGGGGTATAACTGATGACATTGATTCGGAAGGAATGAACGAAGGAAGGTTAATGAATGAAATGTACGGAATGAAAGATAATAAATTATTATCTATGTGTATGTATGATGCATGATCACTTGTGAAAGTAAAGAAAGAATGGTTTTAAACGAAAGAAAAGTATTTTATTTTATAAAACTAGAACTCACTCAGCAACGCTGACTTTTATGTGTTTCCAGTTGGCAGGTAATGTTGCTAAGGATGGCACGGGGCAGCTACTTGGTATTTTTGGAGGGCATCCGTTGTTTAAATTATAATGTTTTTGTGATGTAATGCAACGAGTATTATTTTGTAACCTGTCAACGATGTATTATTTTGCAAAAGCAATTATATATATATATATATATATATATATATATATATATATATATATATATATATATATATATATATATATATATATATATATATATATATATATATATATGAAATGGTTTGTTTAAAGGAATTTCGCTGTAATATTTTAGTAAAGTTAATGTATGTTTTATGCTTTGTATGCAATGATTGACCAGCTGTGAGCGTCCCAGGATCGGGGCCTTACAAGTTGGTATCAGAGCCAAAGTTTAAGTGAAACGGGTTAAAATTTTTAAAAGAAACCTAAACTTAAACTGAGAATGGGACAAAGGGAAGGGATGCCAGTCCGAGTAGCTATATGCCATCATGTATTTTCTAAATGTTAACCGGTATTATGTGCGCATGTTATGTGGTTTATGTGCTTTTTAGTAGATTTAGATACTGATGAAGTCAGGATAGGAAATGCTTGGGGTATGAATAGTAAAGTAAGTGGCTAATCATAACTGGCCACTGTAATTAGGAACTTACTATACTTGAAATAAACTAAGCTATTGCCTTGAATGACCGTGTTAGTGTTTGAATCTTATAGCGTGTTAGAGGATGGCCGGTGGTAGATCTTCGAAGGCTTCTAGAGGTGGAGGTCGTGGTGGACGTGGTGCTGGACCACGGGTCACAAGAGGAAGGTCTAGAGCTGAAGAGGCGGCTCATGAAGAGCCCGAGACCCCTCATTCGGAGGACGGTGATGAGAGTGCTAACTTAAGGGCCTCAGTGAAGGAGGCGGTGGTGGAAGAGGTTCACCAAGTCATGCAGACGATCTTACCGTCTGTGGTGACTGAAGTGATCAAAGTTGTGCGAGAAGGAGAAAGGAAGGAGAGGAACAGGTCCTCTGGAGGGAGAGAGCAACCGGAGACTGAGACGGTTGTCTCAACTGATGAGGAAGAAGAAGAAGAGCCTATGCCTAAGGCAGCACGAGGCTGTAACTACGGGGCATTTCAAAGATGCAAGCCCCCGACTTTTGATGGAAATGGCACTGCTGCTGCTGCTCACCGGTGGGTGAGAGAGATGGAAGCTGTACTTGATATCAGCGAGTGCCGGGAGGATCAGAAGGTGAAGTTTGCCACTCATTCATTTGTGGACTCGGCTCTGTGCTGGTAGGACAATATCATCCAAGCCGAGGGTAGTAGGGCAATTGGAAGAATGAGGTGGCCAGAGTTGAAGAAGGTGGTGATCGAGGAGTTCTGTCCTCATAGGGAGCTCGACAAGGTTGAGAGGGAGTCCTTGCAGCTGGAGGCGGGAACCATGACGCATCAACAATACACCACTAAATTCAACGAGATGGCACGGTTGGTGCCAGATCAAGTGACACCTCTGTCGCAAAAAATCAAGAGGTATATTCAGGGCTTGCCGGCGGATATCCGCAGGCATATGATCGCCGCCCGGCCGAGCACGTTCAGGTCGGTGGTTGATTTGGCGGGTAGGATGTACGATGAAATGGAGGTGGTGGTGGCTGAGGTGAGTAAGAAGGGTGGTGGTGACCGGAACTAGAATGGGAAGAGGTATGATGACATTGATTCGGAAGGAATGAATGAAGGAAGGTTAATAAATTATTATCTATGTGTACATATGATGCATGATCACATGTGAAAGTAAAGAAATAATGGTTTTAAACGAAAGAAATGTATTTTATTTTATAAAACTAGAACTTACTCAACAACGCTGACTTTTATGTGTTTCCAGTTGGCAGGTAATGTTACTGAGGATGGCACGGGGGAGCTACTTGGTATTTTTGGAGGGCATCCATTATTTAAATTATAATGTTTTTGTGATGTAATGCAACGAGTATTATTTTGTAACCTGTCAACGATGTATTATTTTGCAAAAGCAATATATATATATATATATATATATATATATATGAAATGGTCTGTTTAAAGGAATTTCGCTGCAATATTTTAGTAAAGTTAATGTATGTTTTATGCTTTGTGTGCAATGATTGACCAGCTGTGAGCATCCCGAGATCGGGGCCTTACACATAATTTCGTCGGTTTCGTCACCACGAGTTCAATGCATTCATTCGGGGGTTATGATTCGGTTCTGGAATGATTAGAGGATTTTAAATATTTAAATTGAATGATTTTCATTACGAATTGATTCGTAATGCGTTTTCAGTAGCTCATTTAGCTTAATTCGCTCGAATTGGAGCTTGAAACTGTTGGGTCCTTGAATAGATCTTCGGTTTCGAATGTGGGTACCGAAAACTCAACCTTTGCCGAAATTGGGAAGGGTTAACAATTCGAAACGGTTTTGCAAATGGAATGGGACGGTTTGGGAGCTTAGTAGTGTGTTATATCGATGGTTTAACGATCGCCGGAGCTGCGCCGGAGTTTGGCCGGCTGGCCACCGGAAAGGGGGGGGGAGGGAAGGTTTGGGTTTTAAAAGTTTTCACCTTTGGTCCCTGGGGTTTTAAAACTTATTATTTGATACCAAAACATTTAAGTTTCAAAATTTGCATTTTTAACAAATGAGTTTTTATTTGTCCATAAATATATATATATATATATATATATATATATATATATATATATATATATATATATATATATATTGCATTTTTAAATTTAGGAACATCTATAAATTTACAACCAGCACTTTATTAGTTTATTTATTTAATAACTAATTAAGTTATAAAAGTTTTAATTAAATATAATTAAGATTACAAATTAATAGATATATTGGGATTATTAGAATTGCAAATGAACTCCTATAGTTCCATTGTTGACATTAATGCCAGTTACAAGAGATAATTGAAACAACAAATAATTAACGAATATTGGAAAGGTCACAAAAGTAATTTCTATCACATGGAAAATACGTTGAAGAATATTTCACGAAATTGACAATACCAATTCAACAATAGAAAGTAAATGACAAAAAGTTAGATTCTGATATTATTGATGATTATGTTTTCAATGATAAACGAGTTATGATTTAAAAGTTTGTATCGTATTTGGATGAAAATAATGTTCTTAGGTCAACAATGGCTTGGGTTCCTAAAATTGATTAAATTCATCAATATGTGCAGGAACAACCAAAGCAAGTCATTAACAGCTATGGAATGTTGATAGAGGTTGTTCTAGGCATATGACAGGTAACATATCACTGTTAAAAAATGTTCAACCTTACAATGGTGGTTATGTTATTTTTGCTGGGGATAAAGGAGGTAAAATTACAAAGAAAGGTACAGTGTCAAATGGTGTGTTAAGCTTTGAGGATGTAAGCTTTGTTGAAGAATTAAAACACAATTTGTTAAGTGTTTCTCAAATTTTTGACAAATAATATTCAAGACACTTCACTTATAAAGAATGTCTACTTCTAAAACTTGGTTTTCAAATTCCTAATGAATGGGTTTTATTAAAAACTCCGAGAGACAAAGACACATACTTGTTAGATATGAATGGTTCACATTTGTTTTTAATAACATCTTGTTTGTTATTGAAATCCTTAGAAAGTGATTCAATGTTATGGTATTGTCGTCTTGGCCATGTTAACATTAAGACTATGAACAAGTTGGTTAAAGAAAATCATGTTGTAGGCCTACAATTGAAAGAATTTTACCTTATCAAACATTGTATGTTATATTCAAAAGGCAAACAATATTAACTTCCACATAAACCAGTTATTCATACCAAAATTAAATCAATCCTTCAATTATTGCACATGGCTTTGTTGGGTCCTGTGAGCGTTTTGAGTTTGGGACGTCATGTATATTGCTTGGTTAGTACTGATGATTTTTCCAGATTCACTTGGGTTTTCTTTTTAGCAATGAAGGATGAAACGCCTCATTTGCTAGTAAAGTTCATGACTCTCGTGTAAAATCTAACCGATGAAACAATGAAGTGCATCAGAAGTGATAATGGAACAGAGTTTTACAATCATATCTTCAATGAATTTTGTGATTCAAAGGGAATAGCAAGACAATTCAGTTCTGTAGGAACTCCATAAAAAATGGAGTTGCTGAAAGATGAAATAGAACGTTAATTGAAGCAGCTCGAACAATGCTATCAGCAGCCAAACTTCCTTCATTCTTTTGGGCCGAAGCTGTTAATAATGCATGTTATGTTCCGAATAGTGTCCTAGTAAATAAACAACAAACATGACTCCTTAAGAAATATTTTTAAACATAAACCCAAAGTCAAATGCTTTAAGACATTTGGATGTTGAGTACATTGTTACACACATCTGATTCAAAGTCAAAATTTGATGAAAAGGCAGATGAATGTTATTTTGTTGGATAATCAGCCAACAAGTAGCATATAGGTTTTATAATAAAAAGATTAAAAAAATTATTATGTCATTTGATATATATTGGCATGAATCTAACAAAACAGATGCAAGATCTACTCCATCTTGGGTATATGATTATGCCTCATTGTTTGATACTTTTAATCGATCTTCTATTGTATCTACAATTACTCAACCTTTGACATAATCCATTCAAAATGTGTTTTCTAATGATGTTGGAACTATTTCATCTTTGATAAAAGGAAAATCTTCAGACATACCTTCTTCGTCAACAATATTAGCTGTTCAACTATCTGATTCAGACTTGAAGCAAGTTTTTGAATCTGATTTGATTCCAGTTAATCTAGTTGCTGAACAAGCTCCATAGAATTCTGGTCCAAGTTCTTCTTCTACACAAGATGTTCTAATTGATACAATTCAAGTTCCGTTTAAAGATTTATCTGCTGATAATGACATCACTCAAGAGGAACATATTGTCTATCAACCAGAAGGAGGAAATGGTGTTGAAGAACCTATTGGTCACATGTCTAATTTAGACGAAGTTATAACTGAAGATCTTATTCCACAGTTATGAATACATAAGGATCATCCGACTGAAGCAATCATTAGTCCATTATCACAAGGCGTCCGTACTTGAAGTCAATCAGGAGCAATCAACACATGCTTGTATACTTGCTTTATTTCTCAAATCATGCCAAAGAATATAGAAATGGCTTTGAAAGAGAATAGTTGGGAAGAGGCAATGCAAGATGAGTTGATGCAGTTTAAGAAGTTAGATGTTTGGCATTTATGTGAGCTTTCAAAAGATAAGCTTCCAATCGAAACGGAATGGATATTTTGAAATAAAACGGATGAGAAAGGTGTTATTGTTCGCAACAAGTCCAGAATTGTTGTACAAGGATTCTATCATTTTGAAGGTCTTGATTATGAATAAGTCTATGCTCTCGTTGCTAGAATTGGAGCAATACATATACTTCTGGCTTATGCTTCATACATGAACTTCAAAGTTTATCAGATGGCGAAATGAAAAAGGAGACCTATCTTTGTAAACCGCCTGGTTTTGAGGATCCAGATCATCTTGACTATCTCTATAAGTTTGAGAAAGCACTCTATGGTTTACATTAAGCACCTCATGCTTGGTATGCTACTCTCACTGAGTATTTGCTTGCAAATGGTTATACAAGGGGTGCTATTGATCAAACTTTATTTCTAAGGAAGACTAGTGATGACCCCATTCTTGTCCAAATCTATGTTGATGACATTATTTTTGGATCTACAAATGAAGATTTGTGTAAGGAGTTTGAAGCAGTGATGGAAAAGAAGTTTGAGATGAGCTCTCTTGGAGAAATTTTGTTTTCCTTGGGAATTCAAGTTAATCAAGATTACCAGGGTATTCTGATACATTAAGAGAAATATGTTCATAGTATTCTGGATAAATACAAATTTAAAGATTCCAAGATTGCACCAAATTTGATTTCTTCTCGTGCTGCTTTATCTCCTGATCTCACGGGAGAAGAAGTTGATCAATGTTTGTATCGATCAATGATTGGATCCCTGATGTATCTTACTGCCAGCAGGCCTAATGTTATGTTTCCTATTTATCAGTGTGCACGATATCAGAATAACCCAAAAGAGTCTCACATGAAAACCGTTAAGCGGATTTTCAAGTATATAAATGGCCAACCAAAACTTGGACTTGGGTATCCTACAAATTTTGAATTTAACTTATATGCTTATACTGACAGTGACTATGGTGGTTGTAATTTGGATTGGAAATCAACAACAGGCGTGTGTCAGTTCCTTGGAAATAGGTTGATTAAATGGCAATGCAAAAAGTAGAACACTGTTTCCATATCCACTACAGAAGCTGAATACGTGGCTGCACCAAGCTGCTGTTCACAAATCGTTTGGATTCAACAACTTCTTGATTATGGTCTTAACATTTACAACACCACAATTTGGTGTGATAATTCTACGGTTCTTAACTTTGTGAAGAATCCTATTCAACACATGAAAATAAAAAACATTGACATCCGCATGTATTTTATCCGTGATTGTTTTGATAGAAAGCTTATTCATCTGTCTCAAGTCATATCTGATGAAAACATGGATGACTTGTTTACCAAGGTGTTTAATCATTCCTGATTTGATTTTCCTGTTCAATCTATGGGAATGATTAACTTTGGTTAGTTAACCGTAACCCCTCTATCAAAAATATTTTTTCTATTCCACTGGTTAAAAGTGTAATTTTCTAAGTAGATAATCACAATTTTAGGGGGAGAAATTTGAAAATGCAACGAAAAAGATTTTGGTTTTAGGGATAGTAAGTTTGAAAAATACCAAATAGATTTTGTTCAAAATTTTCTTAAGTTTCTTATAAATTGAATTTTCAATGCTAAATAGGAAATGATAGTACATTTCTTGATTTTGATATATTACATACAAAAGCTTAAAAAGGAAGTGACTTAGATTATGTTTGACATTTGATAGGCTCAGCTTCCAAGAATGAAAACCACTATGGTGATGCACTGGAACTTAATTCTCTATGACTGAAGTGGGTTACACATCAAGGTTTTATGATAACATTGATTCCATGCTAAAACAGACTGAGAATTACAGTCTAGTCATACTCAAGACAATTACTTTCTGATTTAATGATTTTCATGAGTTTCTTATATATATGTATAAAAATGAAAATAGATAAATATGAAAATCAAGTAAAAACAAATAAGAAAACTAAAAATGACAAAGAGCAAGAAGATGCCAAAAGGGCATATAAGAATAAAAGATGTCAATGTGCACAGTAATAAAAGATATGTCAAAGACATACATACTATATGATAAATATTTTCTTTTTGAGAATATGTTATGGTACAGGAGGCAAAATCAAAAGATGGGGCATGTAAATCCGGTTTGGCATATAAGTCCTAAACATCTTACGAGGGCAAAACATAAGTCCGACTGGCTGTTAATAAGTCCTGCAACTTGTTAATATTCTGTGTTCAGAAATGTTTCTCAGGCTATTTATGCTCTAAATAAATATTATAAGAAATTTTATAATCTTGAGAATACCAATCAGAGGTAAAAGATTTAAGTCAAATTGGGATGACTTGAAATCTCAAAAGTGTCTTGAAGCTGGATAGAAGTTCTACAGGATTTCTGATTATGGGATCCATTGATTTGATATAAATAAATAAAAACATGATAATAATTACAACATATATGTCTGAGTAAAAATTGGGGCTGCGAAGACTCACCTTAGATTGCATAGAAAAATAAAGCTAATGCCAAGTGCTAAATGCTAACAAACAAATATAGGTCATTAATTATGTGCATTTTGGTCTATATGGACCCTTTTGTATCTAAATAATATAAAATGTTAGTCTGCTTATGAAAAGCTTAACATATTTGACAAGTTTGACCTTTTGACCAAAGTTGACTTTTAGTGAACAAAGTTTGACCAGTTAGACCCGACGACCCGTTGGTGACTCAATTATATTAAAACATGTTTGTTTATACTTAAATAGTTCAAATAAGGTTACACATGTGTAATTCATTTTCAAAACTATGTAGCATATCATAACAAGCATCCTAATTTTATATGTAACACATCTAATTATCACCCATAGCATGTCAACATAGCCTAGAACATCATCATACGTATAGTTTCTTAATTTAGAACCGTAGAAGCATGTATTGTAATATTTACATCATCATCTCCTCACACATTCATTGATCATTTTAACACCATTTGAACCATGGCACATTTCACTACATATATCACATTTAACATAGAAAAAACCATGTCACAAAAGTTTCTATAAATAGTAAGTATAACCACACGAGACATTTTTCACAATCTAATAATTCCCAATCCATACTTAGGTTCTAAACATTGCATTTCAATCATCAAAACCCATTAAATATGCATAGGACTCAATCTAAGAACTAACCTACCCAAAAAGTTTCCATTAATGGTAAGTTCCCAAGAAACAAGTTGAATTCACAAGTTCAAAACATCAATTTTCATCAATTAGCATCAACTAGCATCCTAGTATCAACAATACAACTCAATTTCATCAAATTCATCTAATTTCAACAAAATCCCTCAATTAAATTTTCCTTTTAAAGACAAGTTTCAATTTTTACCAAAACGCAACAATTTCACAAAATTAAACTGTACAATCATCTTATATTTGCATACTAAAGCATAATCAACCATTACTTTTATTCAATTTCATGTTTTGATGTGTGCTTGGATAAACGATGGAAATCACCAAAAATTTCTTATAAGAAATCAAAGTGTGTGTGTTTCATAAATTAGGAGGAGGCAAAGGGAAGGGGGCACCCGAATGGGGAATTAGGGTTGGGGGTTGAGTTTTATTTCGGTTTTTCTTTTACAAGTATAGTCCTCATGTTTATATAAAAATTGTTTAAACTTTACGCTATTGAATTTTTCTAAACCAAAATCATAAAAAATCAATAATATAAAAAAACACTAAATACTTGAAATAGTATTTATTTTATTAGTTTGAAGCCATTATTATAATAATTAGACTATAAAAGCCGAAAATATGTGATAATACGTAAACGTTTGAAAATTCATAATTTTCACAACCAAGCTACACATTTAATCACATAATTATATAACACATAATTTCACACCAATTGTATTTTGTTTGAAAGTTCATTTTGATAAATCACCAATGTTCAAGGATAGACTCGTGGGCGATCCGGTAAATCTCCAAATTATCATTACGTGAACCTGTTGAAATTCAATTATCGTAGGATCGAATATTGCAATCGTGTTGTTCCCGTTTATCAGATCTGTGATGCGGAATCTCACAGACCCGTTGATGATTTCAAGTGAAGATCTATACAAGATTTAGTGTATGATGATGAATGAATGATGAACAATCAAGAATACATATTCATAAATATTTCATTCATTCATATGTATGATGATGCTAGAAGATTACAAAGGGAGTTTGTAAGAAAATTCTCTCACACACACTCAACCTAATTGTTTCTCTCACTAGACTAATTCTCAGCAATGCTTGCTTAGAGAATGGTTGCTTACTTCCTCAGAAATGCTTAGAGTATAAAATGACTATACTTAGTCTATTTATACTCTTTACATAAATGAACAAAATTAAATTTAAGCCCTAATGATTACACAAAGATTCTTCTAAGTATGATAATATCTCTGTTGCTGATGCGTGACTGCCAGGCGCTGACGTCATTCTGGACGTCCGCTGATGTTGACTGCTGACTTTGACAACGGTTGACCAAGTTTGACCAAGTTTGACTTTGGTCATTTTTCTTCGTTTTGATCATATTTTCAGCATAGCTTCATCGTGTTGGTTTTGGAAATCATCATAAGATTCAACCCTTAGGTTTTGGTAGGCATCATCTTTAAATAGTTTAACAATACTCCCCTTAAGATGATGCTGCCAAAACCTCATGATTATCAAAACTTTGGATGTTGATTGAAGTGCAGTCTAGGAGTGCAGTCTTCTCCCCCTTTTTGGTAGCATCTTCTTAGAAGCTTCAGAAAAAGGCATTGAGAAAAAGACTTTGTTCGGCACATAAAGACTTTGTTTTGGCACTTGATGGATGTTTCATCAGCTTGATCTTCTAGCCTTATTTTGAAGACTCGAAAATGCACCCATTTGTATACACTATGGATTGCACAGGTAGCAATATCAGCCGCTTTATCTCAACTTCAAAACTAAAGGAGAAGCATCAAAAATTCTTCAGACTTGACATATACTCTCCCTCAACAAAAGCTTTGGAGGGTGAGGAACTTTTGTGTATGAGACACCAAGAGAAGGATTCTTAGTTCTCAGCAATTGGCAGGAGATCTTGAAGGAAGCAAGAGTGTTTACTTGACATCTTGAACTGAATGAGAAACTCAGGCATATTGTGCAATTCATCACCTGCAAAAGTCTAAATCCTCTCCGTAGAGGTATTGCATAGAAGTTTCACTCCTAAATCAATAACACATGTAAATCTGCCAAAACTAAGGAAAATACTAAAAATGACAAATCGTTTTGGAATTTTAGATTTTTTCAAAATTATCATATTTACAAGCATGAATCCTTTTACTATAAAGAGATCATACTAATCCAAAATCCTTTACATCTAAGAAAATTTAAAGTTTGAATAGACATAGACAAAGAACAAAGTTGATTGTAAGTATGTTTGTCCACTTAAACTCATGCAATGATCTATTTTCAATACTTTGTGATATTTATCATGTTTAGGTTTGATTAGATATGCTAATTGAGTAGCCCACACTCAGAAGTATGGAAGAATTACCCTCCTCATGAAATGCAAGGTGGCACTTTATCACAACTTGAACCAGGCTACTTAGAGTATAAATTCTCATGATATGATCCACTTTGGGATTCTTTTTGGATTTAATCCACATTGAGATTCTTTTACACTTTACTTTGGAAGTTGATCCTCATTGGGATTCTTTTAGCTTTGATCCACATTGGGATTCTTTTCTTTGCCATTTTGGCATGTATCAGCACTTTTAGTGCAAGGTTAACTAGGTCTGTGCTCAGCACAACAGAAATTTTCCTTATGTTTACTCCAGGTATGTATTTACATACAAAAAAGGAGAAACAGATGCTTTTATCAATGAGAAGTTTATAAACCATTTTCGCATGGTGTGTTTAGGTAACCACACACGCAAACACTTAGAAAAGTCATTGCTTACCAATACCCTAAGATGGTTTTGGTCCATAATGCATATTGATTTAGTTCATCATAAATATGCTTATCTTGAATCCAAGCAGAGCCTACTGACATATCAAACAGAGCCTTATCAGTCTTTATTGATTTGAAAAATAGATGCAGAAAATAGTAGATGAGTACACTATCGTTTCTCATGTAAATGCAGGAAGATCCAAAAATAATTACGTAATAGTAATATTTTAGACTTTTCTTGATTTTCTGATTTTTAGGATTTTTGGTTTTGAGAAAATAAAAAAATGGCATATGTCAAGTCAATAGAGATCATCAACTGTTAGTCCATGTAGCAATGTAATCAGACTAAGCAGATAGAATGAAACATCAGTTGTTTCTTGCATTGCCATCATAGTTTCTGTGAATGATTGATGTCCTACATTGAATCATGGTTAATTTCTGCTCCTTTTGGCTCAGTTGCATCATACACATCATGAGCAGGAAGAACATTCCTGTCATTGGAAGGGATCAGCCACTGCTAACTTTTCTTGGGTTGGCAGGCCTCTATAACTGTCCCTATTACACTAGCAAATCAGTTAGATATTTCAACCCAGGCCATTACTGTCCTGAGCTATCCATTAGCATCTTTATATGTGACTTGCTGGTATGTGTATGATTTTGCTTTATCTGATGATGTATCAGATTCACCTCTTGAAATTGTTTTTTTTCTCCAACATTGTTTTGATTTTGAACCAACTGACTCAACTTTGGTTTGTTTAACATAAGGAGTTTGTTTGGCTTTTGAAAATCTTTTGGTTGGTTTAGAAAATCTATTTTTCTTTTGAATGTTTTGTGGAGGTGTAGCAAAGGATCTTTGTCCTTGATCATGTTTGTTTCTTTTGGGCATGTGATCATATTCATCATAAGAATTATAATCATGATTATAATAATTTGATGGATGTGATCTTCTATGATAGCCATTATGCCAAGCATTATTCCTATATCTGTCATACTTATGTTGTGTGTATGACCTAGGATAATGTCTAGGTGCCTAATAATCATAAATATCATAACGTTTAAAATCATACCCATGCCGATGTGATAGAGGAGAAGAGTAGCTATGACTTCTGTTGTAGTACTTATGCTCCGATCTCGGTGAGTATGACTTTGATGGATGATTAGATCTTTGACCTCTTCTGTGTTGTTATGTTGGAGAGTTGTTGTATGAACACTCTGAAGTGGTATGATTCTCCATGTCCTAATTTAAGCAGTAAGGAGAAGGTCTGGATCTTCTTGCCTTAGGCTTGGATGATGAAGTTGGATTTGATTGGAACTTCACAACCTTTTGCCTTGGTTTCTTTTGTTGCTTTCTCTTATAAGGACATATATATGTATCACTCTTAGTGTTTTTACACTCAGACGTGTTGTGTGAATCTGAATTACATGTCTCGTAGAGAATTGGTTGTTGTTTTGGACTTTCTAATGTAGCTTTCAAGGTTGATGGTTGGTTTGGATCAGGTGTAGAAGACTTGGTCTGATTTTTCTTCTTTCTTTTAGATCTGGTTTTCTTCCTCTTAACCTGTTCTTTGGTTTCTTGTACTTCAAGCTTCTGTTTGTTCTTTAACTCCATCTTAATCTTTGCCTTCAGTTCGGCCTTTGTTAATTCTGGTTCAAGAAATCCAACTGGTTTGAATTTCTCATAGAGAACCATAGCCTTTTGTTTGTTGTCAGGCTTTGCTGCTTTGGATTTCTGTGGATGTGTTTGTTTTGGATTGATTTCTTCAATGACATGGTTAGTACATGTCAATGTTGCTTTGTTTGGTTGGTTGGTTTCTTCATCACTGTCATCACTTGCAGGATCTCCATCTTGACCATCACAGGAATGAAAGGTTTCATTCTATGGTGATTTAGGTTTGAGGTACAGCTTTGATGCTGTTTTAGGAGAAGTGATTTGAGTGATAGTGGATGGTTTGTCTGTTGGATGATGATCATGCATATTTGAATCTTGTTTGACTTGACTTGTCATTAAAGTTGGCTTTTTTTGTGTAGTTGTAATTGTAAGGAGGAGGAACAACACGGTATGTAATTCCATCACTCTTCTTCTGATCTCTTTGTGCGTCAAGCAGTTCTTCCAACTTGCTGGCAGTTATCTTTAAATTCTCAAGTTCAACTTCTGTTGATGCATGATCTGCTTTTGTCTTTGTTAGAGACTCAGTGAGTCTTGTAACTTGAGCTTGAAGACTAAATCTTTCTCCATGGAGTTTATCTACATCCTTCAGTAGATAATTGATTTTACCTTCAAAGGCTTTATGTTGTATCTTCAATTCTGCATTTGTAGCCTTTTCTATATTGATTGCTAGATTTAGACGCTCAATGTAATGTTGCAAGTTATTGATTATTTTGGTTGTACTTGCTTCTGATATTTTGGCTTCAATTTCAGTCTTTGTGTTTGTTAACTTCATAGAGAGTTCAGTTGCTTGAGCATTCAACTTGTGATTTTCTTTAATCAATTTATCAACTTCTTTCTCTAGTGAACTGATTTGATTTGTAGAATTTTGTAGTTCCTCTGTATGTGAAGCTCTTTCCTCCTTTATCATGTATGCTATATTGTTGCAATATTTCCGATATGCCTATACTTCATCTATCCATGCTGATGAGTATAGATTGATCTTTCTGTCTTCAGGAATTTTAGGCAATAGAGGTGAGTTTGTGTTGTTGATGTTTATGGCTTTTGCAAGCTCGGTAGTTAACCCTTCAAGTTTGATTTGTTGTTGAACCATTTTGTCTTGCAACTGGTTCATATCTTGAGCTATACTGATGTTTTGTTGATTCAATGTCTTGATTTGTGCTTGATCATTTCTTTGAGATTGTTCCATCTCTGACCTGCATTCGATCAAATCATTAGACAATGTATTGTTTGAGTTTGCAAGATCACATAAATGTAAATGCATAAGATATTTCACAATGTGACAAATGTACAACTAAATGTTTGTCTTGTCAAACAATAAATTGTTGTTATTGTTTGATATGCTACTGTTGTTTGTTTGGTTGCAGCTTTTGTTTGATTTGGTGCAGTTGTTTGGTTGGTTGCATCTTTTGTTGGATTTGCTACTGTTGTTTGGTTAATTGCAGCTTGGTTTCCTGTGTTTGAATTCTTGAAACCTCTTTCTACCTGCAGCAAGAAAGATAGCTCGGTTTCTCGAAACACGAGTGTTAGTGAATGATGTTAAATTTTCCATTTTGTTTAAAAACAAAAATGATTTGAAAATTGTTTTTGTGTTTAAATCAAAATCAACTTTAAACTTTAATCGAATCCAAAGAACGTCAAAACTCAATTTAATTAGATCGGCCTAATTAAAGAGTTAACTAGGTTTAATTACAATTTAGTTAAGCTAGACTAAGATTAATCTAGCTTAATTTAAAAAGTAACAATATTTGAAGCACCTCAATTAGAATTAAATGATGTTACAAGTCCGCTGTGTACAGATGGTACCCAAGTTGTATGTTAAACATCCGCTGTGGAAATTTTGAATGTCCGCTGTGGACAATGTTGTGTATGCTCTTGTTCCACTATGGACAGATGTAAAGGAGTGTGTCCGTTGTGAAGCTAAGAAAGACTGGGACGTCTGGTGTGAATCTTGTCCGTTGTGGACTTTAACACATCAACTGTGGAAATAGTGCATAAGCAATGGAAATAGTGCATCAGCTGTGTGAATAGTGCATCAGCTGTGGAAATTATGCATTAACTGTGTGAATAGTGCATCAGCTGTGGGAATAGTGCATCAACTGTGAACACTTAGAAAAAATGTATGTTCGTCCGCTGTGGACTTAGTGTATCAGCTGTGGATGTAACACATCAGCTGTGGACACTTGGTTGCAAAAATGATGAAGATTTTTGAATGATTCTTGAATGATCAATTGATGAACAAACTAATCAAAATCTGAATTAAATCATAGATTTGACTGAATTTTTAGATTTTAAAACAGTTTGACTTTGAAAAAGTCAAACTTCATGTTCTTGAATGAACAAACTTTTGATTCTTGGGTTTCTGATGGAATTCGATAAAATCAAAGGTTATAATAGCTGTAGATAAGTGATTCTAAGCTAAAACAACAATTAATTTCATATAATCATCATCTAAACATGGATTTAGATGATGATCATATGAAGAACACAACGAAGAACAAAAACCCAGATATAAGAACCAATGTTCAAAAATGTATGATTTGGATGTTGTGTATGATAAATAAACCTTAGATTTGATGTTTATAAGCTAAAACCACTATCAATTTCAGCTAAAAAATATCAGATTTATGATTTTGATGATTTTTCCTTAAGAACAGTGAACTTTTCTCAAGAACACATAATTTTCAAAAATCTTCAAATTCAAGAGTTGTGTTTGTTCAATTGATATGAAACTTTGCAGATGTGTTAGTTATCACAAACTAAAGCTATTAGAAGCTTAAATTCGATCAAACAACAACAAAATCAAAATTTCATGTTCATGAGCATTTGAAGACTTGAAGAACAAGTTTGCTTAAATCTTCAAATTAGTGGCTAAAATGAACTTCAATTGATGTGAGAACTTGCAGATCTTCACGAAATAACAAATCTGAGCTAATGGTAGCTTTATTTCATCAAAAACAACAACAATTTGCAGATCAAACTTGTGGTTAAAATTTTTGAGAAAAATTTGAAGAACAAGGAGGCAAGGCTCTAATACCAACTGTTGAAATTTGATTTTCGGTCATACATTGTGGTATCAGAGCTTTGGCTCAAATCATACATTTATTTTTGATCCTCTCAATCAACATTATGATATCCTTGGTTCATTAGCTTCAAAACATACATTTTGAGCTGAAAATCATCACAACAACCTTCTTCTACACCAAACATTCATTAAATGCTTAAAACATGATTTCTTAATCTATTTTTGTGCATTGTGAAGAAGATTCTATGGTTTTAAAGCTCAAACCATCATTCAAACACTGTTTTTCAAAACAAAATCATCACAAGACCTGAAAACCTATTCGGTTCTAAGGGTTTTTGATAAAACAGTCAATCGAGTACTGTTTCATCAAGTTTTCAGCAAACACACAGCGTTTTGAACATTTTGAATCGTACAAAGTGTTTAAAATCATCATATTCTAGTGAAAACTCACTTGAATCAGGTTTTTGCTCTTCAATCAACTAAGAGATTGTTGATTTTGTGAAGAACATTACAGCCACCATTACAACCCTAGGATAAACCCTAGTTATGATCATTCATAAACCTTCACAATCTCCGGTGATTGTGTTGGTTCCTCATCAAAATCAAAGAAGATCCGAAATCTTCTTTTGAATTTTTCAAAAAGTCACTTTTTGATTTGAAAAGTTAACTTTAAAAAAAATGAAACATTCGTTTTTTTAGGGTTTTGACTTTTGTTGACTGACATCATTAAGGGTTTTGACTGATTGACATCCTCAAACAGAATTTTCCCTTTTCACCGAGAATATAACAGTGACATCACCTAGGACATTAATTAATTTCAATTAATTAATTCCTTTATTCGATAAGTCAATTTAAAAAGTGACTCAATTAACAAACAAATCCTAGAGACTTTAGGATTAAACAAGTTGATCATCAAGCTAAAATCATCAAACAAATTTAACTTAAAACGTTAAGTTAAAATTCAACAATCATGGCTGATGAAATGACGGGATCAAACAGTGATCTAAAACCACCCAGATTAAAGAACAAATCAGACTTCAAGCAATGGAAGATCATGTTCAGGAATTGGATAATTTTTCAAGACCTAGATTTGTGGACTTCCATAACCGAGGGTCCTTATATTCCTCTGACTCTTGGACTTGATTACAACATACAAAAGCCAGTTGGCTTGAAAAGCGTAGCTGGTGACGACCTAAAAAGGGTCAAAACGAACATGAAGGCTTATAGTATACTTGCTATGACTTTGCCTTTTGAAATTCTAACACGGGTTGAAAATTTCAAAACAGCCCTTGAATTGTGGAAGGTACTTCACATAATGTGTGAAGGGAGTGAAGAAATTCGTGAAATCAAAAATGAAAAGTTAAGGACACAATATGAAACCTTCCATCATATTCAAGGAGAGTCAATTCCACAACAGCTCCATAGATTTGCTCAGTTAGTGAATGAGATGATTGTTTATTGACTAAAGTATGAAGCTGTGGAAATAAACAAGAAGATGTTGCATACATTGCCTGAGAGCTGGACTCAGTCAGTGTCATTGATGAAAGCAACATTGGATCTTGAGGCAATATCTCTCGACTCTCTAATGGCTAAAGTTGAAGCTCTAGAGCTAGACGAAAGATCCAGAAACAACAACCATATAAGACATATGGAAGCCTACAAATTCAAAGAACAACAACAGATAGACATTGCATTTTTAACATGTAATGGAGAAGAAAAAAATGAAGAATTCTTAGACTCAAGTGATACATCCTTCTTCTCAGCTCCTAAAACATCAGTAACAAACAGAAGTCCAAAAAGACTGGTGTGCATGCTTCCCGTGAAGCAACACCTCAAAGCAAGCATAATCCATACACATCCATCTCAAACAAACAACAGACACAGAACCACAACATACATAGACTTGAGAAGCCCATGGATGCTCTTACCATTATATTGCAAAGTGAAGAGCAAAAGGCAGCATATGCAACCTTCTCAATAAGCTTTGAAGCTTATCTGGGTGCAAGTCTAACACCATCCCAACTCATTCAACAAGACTTGGATGAGTTACCACCAGACATGGTTGAAGAGATGGATCTTCTGTGTTCTATGGCAATGATTGCCTATAGATCAAAACGATTTCTGCAAAGAAATCATGGGTTGAACATGGATAAGAAAACCAAAATCGGTTTTGATAAATCCAAAGTGAGATGCTACAACTGTCAACTATATGGTCATTTCTCTAGAGAATGCCAACAACCAAGGGTTGACAGAAACACCAATCAATCACAAGCATCTAGTAGCTATCACACAAATAGACAAGTCCTACCATCAATCAGTATCCCTGTTGCACCAACCCCATGACAAATCACACAATACAGCCCAAATCAAGACTCCAAATCATCAGCAATGATCATAAAAAAAGGATGATGAGTGTGATTGGAGCATGTATGAGGCTGAAATTCAATCTCCGGATCATGCCCTCGTGGCAGACATTGAAGATAAAATTTTAGAAATCCTGAAAGAGGTAAGGGAAAACCTCTGCACACAATCATGGATTGATGAAGGCAATATATATAGAGAGCATGTTGACAAACTTTCAAAGAAAGTCACTGAAACAAACATTTTGAATGAAAGCTTAAAAACAGAACAAAAACAATATAGTGCAAAAATCCTTTCATTACAAAAAGATTTAGACAAACTAATGTTTGAAAAATTAACACTAGCAGCTCAAGTTGAGCAACTATCTGTATCATTGACTGAGTCAAAAACATTTCAGGCTAAAACTGAAGTGAAACTTTAGAAGTTTCAGGTAAGCAACAAGAAGTTTGAAGAACTTCTTGCACAGCAAAGGGCCTTCAAAGACCCGTCAGGTTTAGGATATAATAAGGTCAATCCTCCTTATAATGACAATTATATTCCTTTACCTGACTCAGTGACAAACAAACAAGGTGAGTCTCTTGACCCACATGACAGGACTGATGATTCAAAACAATCATCATCATCATCATCATCAAAATCACCATTAACATCAAAAACACCTTTGATAAAATTTGTTAAAAGTCAAGCACCGCCACAAACTAAATCAACAGATTTTTATCAAGTAGAGAATAATGAATTTGATGAACAGACAACTGATGAAGATGATGTTGAACTATTCGATGATGAGTCAACTCAACCAATTACTGAAACTCAAAGAATTTCAAGTGTGGTTGATGCACCAACCAAATAAACAAAGCAAACTTAAGGTTATGATATCTGCTCTGGTGGAAGAAAAGTTGGATCTTCCACTGCCTCTCCTAAACAAACAAATAAAGGGAAAGGCAAAGCTCCAATTCAGCAAAAACAACATAAAGTAACTTTTGATGTACCTTTAAAATCAAATTTAAAGACAAAATTTATTAACAAACAAGACAATGCAACTTTACCATACTGCGAGTGGTGTGATCAATACACACACACAACTGAGAAGTGCAAATATGGTAAATATTTTAAGTACTGTCACATGAACAGTCACAGTACAGAATCATGTCATTATCATAACTATTGTTCAATCTGTGAGAGAAACAATCATAGTACTGTAAATTGCTTTTTCAATAAGAAATATAAAAAGCAAAACAAACAGTCTTAAGTTGAGAAATCAACTGAGAAACAAACAATTGTTCCCAATAAGAACAACGGAGGAGTACCAAGACAAACTCCTCATCAAAAAGTTATTTTAAACAATGACAAAATGTTTTATGATAACTTTAAACAATCAAACAGGAGACATAAGTCTTAAAACAGACAACCAACAGACATTAGCACTCAAAGGAGAAGAGCTCAAAGTACTTCTCCTGACAGAGCTAAAAACAACCAAAGGAAAACTAGTGTACCTAGAGTTCCTAAACCATCAGACAATGCCATTTTAGAAGAAATTTGTGTTATGGGGAAAGACGGAAAACCCAAGACCATCTTGGCTTGGGTTGCACCAACTAACTAATTTCTTTTCTCTTATAGGGACATCAAAGAAGGCCGGACAACATCTGGTATGTTGACAGTGGATGTTCCTAACATATGACTGGCAATTGTTTCCTCCTTTGGGATTTTAAAAGCAAACATGGAGGAAATGTAGCTTTTGGAGGAGACAAGATAGGTGGAAAGATAACTGGTGAAGGAACCATTTCAAATGGGATGATCAGCTTTGAAAATGTCAACTACTGCTCTAACCTCTAGTTTAATCTTCTAAGTGTATCTCAAATTTGTTATAAAGGATATGAAACCTTATTTGACTCCAACAACTACTACATCCTCAAGACGGGTTTTCAAATACCAGAAGATTGTATCCTTTTGAAAACACCACGTCATAACAACACATACATTGTTGATATGAACACTGTTTCAACATCAACCCCTGAAACATGTTTATTATCAAAAGCATCAGAAGATGTTTCCCAATTATGGCACAGACGTTTGGGAAATTCTAATTTTAACAGAATGAATCAACTTGTAAAAGGTGATCTACTCATAGGTTTACCATAAAAGGAACTTTTCTATACAGACCACTACACTGCATGTCTGAAAGGCAAATAACATAGAGTGTCTCGTAAGTCCAAATTGGTAAACTCTAACAACACACCACTCAAATTGCTTCACATGGACCTTTTCGGCCAAACAAACATCCTAAGCATAGGATAATATTCACTAATGACAAAGTGAAAGTTTTTCAATCATTGGCTCATTCAAGCTCCCTAAACCTAATAGTCACTAATGAAAAGTTGCCTATTAGGAGTAGAAAGATTAATGAGCCCCTCGATGTAGAAACTGCCATCGGTAAGTCTACCAGAATTTCTGATCTGATAGAGGATTGTGACATAGACTTGGAAGGCCATAGGTTCTCTGCTAAATTATTCGTGATGCCCCTAGGCGGATTCGATGTGGTTCTAGGGATGGATTGGCTAGCAGCCTATGAGGCAAACATTGTGTGTCGCAAGAAGATGATTTGTTTGACTGCACCTGATGGGAGTTTGGTGATGATTTACGGTGATTGGGTCAGTATGGTTCCGAAGGTAATTTCAATGGTGGTGGTAGAGAAGTGCATGAGGCGTGGATGTAGTGCCTACCTGGCTTACGTGAAGGATGTGGATGCGTCAGTACCACGATTATCTGACATACCGGTTGTGTGTGACTTTCTAGACGTATCCCTGGAGGATCTACCAGGTGTGCCACAAGACTGCGGAATCGAGTTCCAGATCAATTTGATGCATGGTGCCCAACCTGTTGCCAAGGCACCGTATCGATTAGCTCCCTCCGAGATGAAGGAACTGATGGTCCCGTTGCAAGAGATGCTGGATAAGAGGTTCATCCGACTGAGTATCTCTCCTTGTGGTGCTCCAGTCTTGTTTGTAAAGAAGAAGGATGGTAGCATGAGGATGTGCATTGACTACCGTGAGTTGAACAAGTTAACGGTGAAGAACCGGTATCCACTACTGAGGATTGATGACTTGTTTGATCAGCTCCAAGGTGCCAGTTGGTTCTCAATGATAGATCTCCGATCTGGTTATCATCAGCTAAAGGTTAAAGAACAGGATATCCCGAAGACCGCGTTTCGGATGCGATACGGGCATTATGAATTCCTCGTTATGTCTTTCAATTTAACCAACGCGCTAGCTGTTTTTATGGTTTTGATGAATCTGGTGTGTCAGCCGACGTTGGATAAATCAGTGATTGTGTTTATCGATGATATCCAGATTTATTCGAAGACCAAAGAAGAGCATGCAGGTCATATTCGCGAGGTATTGGAGAAGCTTAGAAGAGAGAAGTTGTATGCTAAGTTCTCTAAGTGGGCATTCTGGTTGCGCGAGGTTCAGTTTTTGGGTCATGTGGTTAATTCTGAAGGGATTATGGTGGACCTGGAAAGGTGGAGTAGGTGATGCAATGGAAGACTCCAAAGAGGCCATCCGAGATCTGCAATTTCTTGGGTTTGGCGGGCTATTACAGGAGATTCATCCAAGACTTTTCCAAGATAGCCTCACCATTGACCAAGTTAACCCGCAAGGAGGTAAAGTTTGTATAATGCTTTTGATGAGCTAAAGACTAGATTGACTCAAGCTCCTATCTTAAAGTTACCCGAAGGGAGCGAAGACTTAGTGGTCTATTCGGATGCTTCTTATTCAGGGTTGGGTTGCATGCTGATGCAGTGAGGGAGGGTAATAGCCTATGTGTCCCGATAGTTAAAAACCCTTGAGGCTAATTACCCGACTCATGATCTGGAGTTGGCGGTTGTGGTCTTTGCATTGAAGATTTGGAGGCACTACTTGTTCGGGACGAAGTGCACTATCTTCACTGACCATAAGAGCTTGAAGTACTTCTTCGAGCAAAAGGATCTCAATTAAGGCGAAGGAGGTGGTTAGAGTTGATCAAAGATTATGATTGTGAGATCCACTACCATCCGGGCAAGGCCAATGTGGTTGCCGATGCCCTTAGCCAAAAGGAGAGACCCGAGCCGATCCGAGTGAAAGCTTACCAGTTGGTGATGACCTCTGATGTAATGAAACAGGTCAAGGAGTTCCAAGATAAGGCGTTGAAAGAAGATTGCCTTAACTCCGAAAGGATGAAAGGTCTAGTCGCAAAGTTGGGCGAGAACATTCTCAGAGTTTGAACCCGCTTCTGGCGGATGTGGATCCCTCGTTATGGAGACCTACGGGGGCAAATCATGGATGAAGCTCATAAGACTCGATACTCGATTCATCCCGGTGCTATGAAGATGTATCATGATATGAAGAAAGATTACCGGTGGCTAGGAATGAAGCGCGATGTAGCAGAGTATGTGAGTAAGTGCCTTACTTTCTTGCAAGTGAAGGCGGAACAGCCATAGGGGAAGATCCAACCCTTGGATATACCCGAGTGGAAATGGGAGCACATCACCATGGACTTCATTACGAAGTTACCACGTATAGCAAGGGGGTACAATGCCAGATGGGTGATAGTTGACCGTTTGACGAAGAGTGCTCACTTTCTATCGATCCGCGAGACGTATTCATCTGAGAGGTTGGCGGATCTATACATCAAAGAGATTATGACTTGTCATGGTGTACCGATGTCTATAGTGTCTGACGGTGACACTCGGTTTACATCTAAGTTTTGGAAGAGATTCCATGATGCGATGGGGATGAGGTTGCATATCAGTACGGCTTATCATCCTCAAACTGATGGTCAGTCGGAAAGAACCATTCAAATGCTTGAGGATATGCTCCGAGCATACGTCATTGATTTTGGAGGAAGTTGGGACGAACACTTACCGTTAGCCGAACTCTCATACAACAACAGTTATCATGCCAGCATTCGTCACACCCTCAAAATCCACGTGCGGGGTTTTACCGCGAGGCATGTGACAAACCAGGATATTAATCATTAGTTACTCAGAATGACTCTATATGAAACATTCAAACAAAATCAGAGTTTAAAAATTTAAAACAGTGCGGAAGCGTTCAGTAAACAAGACAAACCAAAGTAATGTAATGTAATGTAAAATGTGTAAACACGCGCCAACCGTTGTTCAAAACAAAATACACAATAATTTCAATAGCAAAACCAACAAATGTTCCCAACAATACTGACCCATAAATGCTAACCCGTGAGTGATCCTAGGCTTTTCATTAACCACGACCTAAGAATAGCATACTAAAAGAGTCAACATAATGGTCGGTGAGTTTAAGAGTTTGTGTAAAACATAACAGTAACAGTTATAAAACATAAGAGTGCATTGAATTAGATAGCTAGTCTAAACTCACAAGTAATAATCATAGTGATTTCGCGATCGAAGCTGACAGCGTTTCGTTTGATTGCCTCCCATCACGACTTACTAGGTCGTGACACCAAGTGGTAGGACAATATTGCACCCGTTTGACCTCGAGTCGCACAGGTGGGGCTTGTCAAGCCCAGTAGTACTACCCAAGATTTCCTGCTAGTTCCAATATTAGCGATCCGAAAGTGTGAGGACTTTCATAGTATATCGCACTACATTACACTATACACAACTTATAATCAATAACGCGTTTCAGAATGAGTATGCTATCTCCCCCAAAAGAGAGTGTAAATAAAGTGGGGGCATGAACTCACCTGGTGTGCACACGAATGATATTAAAGCTAACTTGAGAGAGAGAGGAAAGACAGCCTTCAGAGGTTACCTATAATACATAAGTACATGAGTACGTGTACACAAAATCATTAACAACCCTAAGTGCTCAATAAACACATTGACTCAAGGTTTTGGAAAAACAAGACACATTTGACCCAGTTGATCAGTTTGACCCGTTGGTGACATTATTGTTGAAATCCCATTTAATCAAGCCTAGCAACTCATCATACACGATTATCATACAAGTTGTTCATGTATGTCACTTCATCAACCACTTGTTCTACCAAGATCATCATACAACTTAGATTATTATACAACTCATGCGAATCTCAAGTAGTCAACATGCTCAACACAATTATAATTACATCACAACTAGTACATCATACATAAAGTCTAATCATGCACAACATGCCATGTGAAGCCACTCATGACTTCACACCCTAAACCCTGCCAATCCTACTAAGTAGGGGCATCAGATTCGCACGCGTGTATGACGATCATCATCATGTATAATCCATAAAAGTCCAAATTTCCCAATTGACCAATCAAGTATCCATACAACCAAATTAACACATTCCACCACAGTAGACACCATCAATAAACATTCTAACATGACCCTAACATCATGATTATACTTAATTCACCATATCCAAAGTTCCACATAAATAAAGTTTTCCTTTTGGAAAAGTATCATCCTAAAATCAATCAAACGCTCAATTCAATCATGAATTCATCAACACAATACCTATTCAAGCTCATAACCATCATTTAAACATGTTCAACATCATCAAATCATCATAATTCACCAATCTCATATCCAAAATAGCAAGGTATGAACTACATGATCAATTCTTGGATTTCTAGCATATTTATCATAATTCCAACATTCATAAAACATCATTAATATCATAACATCATAAATTCATCATCAAATCATCAAGTTCATGCACAAAAGTTACTATTATTAGTAAGGCATGATCCACTCATCAAATCACAAATTTCTTGTACAATCCACGTAAACTATCATCAATGCTATCTAACTAACATCATACAATCAACAAACAATCAAGAATTTGACATTTTGAACAAAAATCGAACTAGGGTTCGGCCATACAAAAAAATCCATGAAAAACTACTAAAATCTAACCTTTAATCGCGTAATGCTTAAGAATTGAAGCTTGCTACACGTTGTAATCACTTGGAACACACTAAAAATCGATGCTTGTGCTTGTTCTTGGTCTCACATCGCAGGGGTGAGGGAGAGAGAGGGGTTGGCCGTGACTTGGGGGTTATGGGGGGGATTAGGGTTTTAATTTTTAGTAAATATTATATTTAGAATATTACCTTTTAGCCTCTTATTGTTTATATTTACAAAAACTAATATTTCCAACACTTTTTAAAAGGTTTTAACTAGAAGGTACAAGCATAATAAACTAACCATAATAATCATGTATAATTTTCACTAGTCACAAAATACATAAAATAAATATAACACGTTGGCACGTTACAAGGTGAATTTCACAATTAATATTTAAAATTCATAAATCGCGTAACCACAAACTAATAACCAACATTTTTAGTTAAATTATTGTCTGTTTATCATTGTTAATTATTATTAAGTCACCAACGTTCAACGACAACTAGTGTGTGCTCACGACACGTGTATGCAAGACCTAACGGATCTAACGGAGTTTGGTAACGGAAAATTACCGGATGTCATATTATCCCCATGTTGAAAGAATTTTCGTCCTGAAAATTGTGTTACATGGTGTGTTCCATCACAGGTCTACTGCATTGGCATGAAGTAATCGAGTGACTTTCGAGGAGTTGTCATATCATCCCCATGTTGAAAGAAATTTCATCCCGAAATTTAATCAATACCTTCGCTGGCCGTCGTCGTTGTTTGAACAGCTGAGGATACTTAAGCTTCATCTGGTCCTCACGTTCCCACGTGAATTCCAGTCCACGTCTCGAGTTCCAACGAACTTTGACTATGGGTATCTTGCTTTGCTTAAGCGTGTTACCTCACGATCAATCACCTCGACTGGTTCTTTAATGAAGCATAATTGCTCATCTACTTGCACTTCCTCAAGAGGTACTACCATTGTTTCATCCATTAAGCACTTCTTCAAGTTTGAGACATGAAATACATTATGGATTCCACTCAGCGAGTCAGGTAGGGCTAACCGGTAGGCCACCGGACCTATTCTTTCCAAAATCTCAAATGGTCCAATGTATCTTGCATTTAGCTTTCCTCTTTTACAAATTGAATCACGCCTTTCCACGGTGAGACTTTTAATAACACGTTGTCACAGACCTAAAACTCCAAAGGTTTCCGTCGCTTATCTGCGTAGCTTTTCTGTCTGTCACGTGCTGCAGCCATACGGTTTCTTATCTGTACAATCTTCTCAGTAGTCTCATGCACTAACTCGGGACCGTTAGCTGGCTATCACCAATTTCAGCCTAGCAAACTGGTGATTTACATTTTCGTCCATACAAGGCTTCAAGAGGTGCTGCCTTTATGCTGGTGTGATAATTATTGTTGTAAGAAAATTCCACCAATGGTTGGTGAACTTCCCAGTTATTCCCGAAGTCAATCACACAAGCACGTAGCATGTCCTCCAATGTCTGTATAGTATGCTCAGTTTGACCATCGGTTTGTGGATGATAAGCAGTACTTATGTCTAATCGCGTACCCAAAGATTTCTGTAATGACTGCCAGAAGTGCGATGTAAAACGAGCATCGCAGTCAGAAATAACTGAGACTGGTAACCATGTCTCGAAACTATTTCCTTCAGATAGAGTTTGGTTAACTTGTCCATTTTGTTCGTTTCCTTTATCGCCAAGAAATGAGCGGACTTCGTTAATCGATCTAAGATAACCCATATCGTGTCACAACCAGTAGGAGTCCGGGGTAGTTTGGTAATGAAATCTATTGAAATCTGTTCCCACTTCCACATAGGAATCTCAGGTTGTTGTAATAGCCCAGATGGTTTCGGATATTCCACTTTTACTTTTGAGCAGATCAAGAACTTGCTCACATATGTAGCTACATCCGCTTTCATGTTAGGCCACCAGGAGTGCGCCTTCAGGACATGATACATCTTGTCGGATCCAGGATGTATAGAGTTCTTATACTTGTGTTCCTCACTCATAACCAAGTCTCTCAGATTTCCATGCAAAGGTACCCAAAGTCTGTCCATGAAATAACAAACTCCATCCGCCTTTACTTCCAACTATTTATCCATTCCCCGTAACAATTCAGGTAACCGTGTGCTAATCATAAGTTGCAAAGCTCGCACTCGTTGGGGCTTAGCAGTTTCCTTTCTACTCAGCGCGTTAGCGACTACATTAGCCTTTCCCAGATGATATTTGATAGCACAATCATAGTCGTTCAATAAATCTACCCAGCGTCTTTGCCTCATGTTCAATTCTTTCTGCTCAAAGATGTGCTGAAGACTCTTGTGATCGGTGTAAATAGTGCACTTGGTACCGTACAAGTAATGTCTCTAGATCTTTAAGGCAAAAACTACCGCACCCAGTTCTAAGTCATGGGTGGTATAGTTCTTCTCATGTACCTTTAGTTGTCTTGTCACTTTATCTCGCTGCATCAAGACAAAACCAAGTCCTTGAATAGAAGTATCACAATAGACTACGAAGTCATCACTTCCCTCTGGTAACGCCAATATCGGTGTGCTACACAGTTTCTATTTCAGTAATTGGAAAGCAGATTCCTGACTCTCACCCCATTTGTATGTTGTTCCCTTGTAAGTCAAGGCTGTGAGAGGTTGAGCGATCTTAGAAAATCCTTCAATGAATCGCCGATAGTATCGTGCCGGTCCAAGAAACTGTTGTATCCCTTTCTCATTAACAATATGACCCAAGAATCGCACTTCACGTATCCAGAAATCACACTTGGAGAACTTGGCGTATAGTTGTTCCTTTCTAAGTAATTCCAAGATTAAACGCAAGTGCTCCTCATGTTCTTCCTCAATCCTTGAGTAGATCAATATGTCATCGATAAGCACAATAACAAACTGATCGAGATAGGATTTGCACACACAATTCATGAGGTCCATGAATACGGCTGGTGCATTCGTCAACCCGAATGGCATGACCAAGAACTCGTAATGACCGTAACGTGTACGGAAGGCGGTCTTTGAGATGTCTTCCTCTCGAACTCTCAGTTGATGGTACCCAGACCTCAAGTCAATCTTAGAATAATTGCTTGATCCTTGAAGTTGATCAAACAAATCATCTATACGAGGTGGCGGGTATCTATTCTTGATCGTAACCTTGTTTAGTTCTCTATAGTCGATGCATATTCGAAATGTACCATCCTTCTTCTTGACAAACAGAACTGGTGCTCCCCAAGGCGACAAGCTCGGTCAGATAAACCCTTTATCTAGCAGCTCTTGTAGTTGAGCAGATAATTCTTGTAGTTTGTTAGGAGCTAACCGGTAAGGTGCTCTCGCAATCGGAGCGGCTCCTGGAGTAAAATCAATCTGGAATTCAACTTGACGATGAGGTGGTAATCCAGGCAGATCCTCTGGAAAAACCTCAGGAAAGTTACGAACGACAAGGATATCCTCTATCCTCTTTTCTTCTGGATCTTCTTCCTCAGAGTCTTCCTCAGGCGCTTCTTAAGGTTCCTCTTCCGTGTCTTCTTCCTCAGGGTCTTCCATAGGTGTAGGGGCTTTAGGAATCTGAAGCGCTACTAGCTGTGCCTCTAGGTCAGCAAATCTATCATCTACCACTATGTTCTGATGATCCTGAGCGTTCATTCGCTCGGTAAGCGTTAGCATATTTCCTGCCAGAGTATGATGCCCACTAATGGCCATCAAAATTCGCTCCTGGAACGTCTCTACCTGTAACCGTAACTGTAGCATCTCGTATCGTAGAGCGGAGTTCTCATTAGTGAGTCCTCTAATACGCTGCCGCTCGGTGTCTAGTGTAGCCACCAATGCTGCAAATGCTTGCTCGTGTGGGATGTCCAACGTAGGAAGTGTGTGTGCTGGAGAAGCTGTCGACGATCTAGTCCTGGGTCGAGTAGGAGCTACAGGTGGTACTCGCTGCCTATAAGCCATAAGATTTATATAGGTGGGGTAAAAATCCTAGTTGCATAGAGGATCAAGCTCGGGTATTACGAAAGGTTGATCCCAATCTATTTCCTCAGAAGGGTAAGGGTGTCGGGACTAGTCTGATCCCCTATCAGGTACGGGTGAAAAAGGAGGTGATTCAGACAGTGCAGGTCTCTTGCCTAAATCTCCGGATGACGATGCCATGCTGTGAAGTACGTGATGTGTATGCCAATGAGTACACAGTAAGGAAATAAGTGACGAGTAACTAACAAACTGAGCGGTTATAGTCTAGTGTATATGCAACCTAGTTCACTATAACCAATGGCTCTGATACCAATATGTCACACCCTCAAAATCCACGTGCGGGGTTTTACCGCGAGGCGTGTGACAAACTAGGATCTCAGTCATTAGTTACTCAGAACGACTCTATATGAAACATTCAAGCAAAATCAGAGTTTAAAACTTTAAGACAATACGGAAGCGTTTAGTAAACAAGACAAACCAAAGTAATGTAATGTAATGTAAAATTCGCAAACACGCGCCAACTGTTGTTCAAAACAAAATACACAATAATTCCAATAGCAAAACCAACAAATGTTCCCAACAATGCCGACCCACAAATGCTGACCCGTGAGTGCTCCTAGGCTTTTCATTAACCACGACCTGAGAATAGCATACTAAAAGAGTTAACACAATGGTTGGTGAGTTCAAGAGTTTACGTAAAACATAACAGTAACAGTTATAAAACATAAGAGTGCATTGAATTAGATAGCTAGTCTAAATTCACAAGTAATAATCGTAGTGATTTCGCGATCGAAGCTGACAACGTTTCATTTGATTGCCTCCCGTCACGACTTACTAGGTCGTGACACCATGTGTTAGGAAAATATTGCACCTGTTTGACCTCGAGTCGCACAGGTGGGGCTTGTCAAGTCCAGTAGTACTACCCAAGATTTCCCGATAGTTCCAATATTAACGATCCGAAAGTGTGAGGACTTTCATAGTATATCGCACTACATTACACTATACACAACTTATAATCAATAAAGCATTTCAAAACGAGTATGCTATCTCCCCCAAAAGAGAGTGTAAATAAAGTGGGGCATGAACTTACCTGGTGTGCACATGAATGATATTAAAGCTAACTTAAGAGAAAGAGAGGAAAGAAAACCTTCAGAGGTTACGTAGAACACACAAGTACATGAGTACGTGTACACAGAATCATTAACAACCCTAAGTGCTCAATAAACACATTGACGCAAGGTTTTGGAAAAACAAGACACATTTGACCCAGTTGACCCATTTGACCCGTTGGTGACATTATTGTTGAAATCCCATTTAATCAAGCCTAGCAACTCATCATACACGGTTATCATACAAGTTGTTCACGTATGTCACTTTATCAACCACTCGTTCTACCAAGATCATCATACAACTTAGATTATCATACAACTCATGCGAATCTGAAGTAGTCAACATGCTCAACACAATTATAATTACATCACAACTAGTACATCATACATAAAGTCTAATCATGCACAACATGCCATGTGAAGCCACTCACGACTTCACACCCTAAACCCTACCAATCCTACTAAGTAGAGGCCTTAGATTTGCACGTGTGTATGACGATCATCATCATGTATAATCCATAAAAGTCCAAATTTCCCAATTGACCAATCAAGTATCCATACAACCCAATTAACACATTCCACCATAGTAGACACCATCAATAAACATTCTAACATGACCCTAACATCATGATTATACTCAATTCACCATATCCAAAGTTCCACATAAATAAAGTTTCCCTTTTGGGAAAGTAACATCCCAAAATCAATCTAACGCTCAATTCAATCATGAATTCATCAACACAATACCTATTCAAGCTCATAATTATTATTTAAACATGTTCAACATCATCAAATCATCATAATTCACGAATCTCATATCCAAAAGTTTCTAGTTTTAGCAAGGTATGAACTACATGATCAATTCTTGGATTTCTAGCATAATTCTCATAATTCCAACATTCATATAACATCATTAAAATCATAACATCATCAATTCATCATCAAATCATCAAGTTCATGCACAAAAGTTACTATTATTAGTAAGGTATGATCCACGCATCAAAATCATGAATTTCTTGTACAATCCACGTAAACTATCATTAATGCTATCTAACTAACATCATACAATCAACAAACAATCAAGAATTTGACATTTTGAACAAAAATCGAACTAGGGTTCGGCCATACACAAAAATCCATGAAAAACCACTAAAATCTAACCTTTAATCGTGTAATGGCTAAGAATTGAAGCTTGCTACACGTTGTAATCACATGGAACACACTAAAAATCGATGCTTGTGCTTGTTCTTGGTCTCAAATCGCAGGGGAGAGGGAGAGAGAGGGGTTTGCCGCGACTTGGGGGTTATGGGGGGGATTAGGGTTTTAATTTTTAGTAAATATTATATTTAGAATGTTACCTTTTAGCCCCTTATTGTTTATATTTTATAAAAACTAATCTTTCTAACACTTTTAAAAGGTTTTAACTACAAGGTACAAGCATAATAAACTAACAATAATAATCATGCATAATTTTCACTAGTCACAAAATACGCAAAATAAATATAACACGTTGGCACGTTACAAGGTGAATTTCACAATTAATATTTAAAATTCATAAATCACGTAACCACAAACTAATAACCAACATTATTAGTTAAATTATTATCTATTTATCATTGTTAATTATTATTAAGTCACCAACGTTCAACGACAACTAGTGTGTACTCACGACATGTGTATGCAAGACCTAACGAAACTAACGGAGTTTGGTAAAGAAAAATTACCGGATGTCACAGCATTGGTATTCCTCCATATGAGATGCTATATGGTAAGAAGTGTAGAACGCCCGTATGTTGGGGTGACATTGGGCAGAAGGAGTTAGGGAGCATTGAGGTGATCGAGACTACAACCGAAAAGTTAGAGAAGATCAAGGCCTTTATGATGGCGGCAAAAGATAGACAAAAGTCGTATGATGACAAAAGGCGTAGACCGATTGAATTCAAGGTGGGTGATAGAGTCATGTTGAAGGTCTCACCTTGGAAGGGGATCATCCGGTTTAGAAAGCGGGGTAAGCTGAGCTCGAGGTATATAGGGCCTTTCCGAATCATTGCTCGAGTAGGAGAGGTGGCCTACAAGTTGGAGCTACCTGATGAGTTAAGTGGAATTCATCCAACATTCCATGTATCTCATCTAAGAAAGTGCTTAGCGGATGAAGATATGATCGTGTCACTGGATGATATCGAGGTGGCTGAACGGCTCAATTATGTGGTGCATCTGTTGGTCCACTTGATCGATATAACAGTGCACTTGATTGATAAACACAAACAAATCTAACTGATAACACAGATATCAATGATATTTGTGTGAAATCTAGATCAAAAAAAATATAAAATGGATGAATATATGAAGAACACTTAAGAACATCAAATAAACCCTTGTTTGATCTGAATTTGATTGCTAGAGATATTACAAAGTGAAAGCCCCTCAATCAATGGCTCATTCAAGCTCCCTAAACCTAATTGTCACTAATCTATATATAGTGATAATATTCACTAATGACATATTAAGCCCCTAGACATAGACAATTAGAGAAATTACATATAAAACATAAAAATGACTTAAACATAAATAAATATATTCTGTTGACACAAAATATATTTATTAACAATAAACTCCTAGTCATTTATATCTTCAACGTCTCGTCTCGGTTCTTCGTCTTGAACTCGTCTATTTGACTTTTCTGATGACTTTGACAATGACGTTGACTTTTGTTGACTTTGACTGTGTTGATAATATTAGACTATCTTTCAAACCCAACAATACTCCCCCTTAGTCTATTATTATCAACGTCTTTCATCGTGATCGACACCGATAAGTCAACTATTCTTGATGATCTGTTACTGAAGATCTTTCATCTTACAGGCTCCCCCTTTTTGTATTCTCCCCCTCTTTCTATGCTCCCCCTCTTTGTTTGCATTCTTTGTGAATGATCAGGAATATCTTTTCTAACTCTCTATCCTTGAGTGCTTCAGAAGATGCAGGAGGAGGAATCCTAGCTCGATATCTTCAGCAAATTTGAAGAACAGGTTCTCTGGTCAGGTACTTTGCTCAGCTGATGATCGGCCATCATATAAAGCAAAAATCTGCAACACAATCACGAACACATTCTACACATTTCTCGTTAGATCATTTCAACAATACAAATAAACCCGTGTTTATCTGTGAATGTAAACACGCAAAACCATGTTTGTTTGTGTGTGAAATTCCCCGAGCAATGCATGTGAAAAGGATAACATTTTAATAGCATAATGTGGAAGACTTGAAATAATTTGAAATGAAAATCCCCCTTTTTATTTTTATTTATTTATTTTTTTTATTTTTTAATCACCTTACACCAAAAACTAATTCAATCATGAGATCACATCCTCAAGATATACTTAAGCACAAGGATGTATTTAAACATCAACAAGTTAGTGAGATCACACTTATACAGAGTCTGATCACAATTTTAAGCTTTTAAAAGCCATAACAGTTCAAATATGATTGTTGGTATATTTGTCCAATTTAAACCCATGCCTTATTTTTTTCAACGAGTGACCTACAACTGATTTTATCATGTTTTAGGTTTGATTAGAGAAGCTCAGGTAACTTCGTTCCCACAGACATCCGGCAAAGAACTTATCCCGTCATCAGGGCTTATTAAGTAATATGATTAACTCTGCTTGAATTTTTTTTGAAATTTTAACATCTTAATTTAAGAATCACTGTGACTTTATTTTAGGGAACAGATGATGAGAGCTCCAGGTCTATACTTACGTATAATAGAGAAGATGATCATCTAAGCATGCTGATGAGAGCTTCAGGTCTATACTCACGTATAACAGAGAAGATCATCGCTCCAGGTCAATGCTTCCGCATAGCAGAGGAGATAAGCACGAAATATACATCTGAAGAGCTAACGAGAAGCTACATTCAGGACTTGGGGATGGGGAGATTTTGAAAATGGAAGGGATCAAGGCAGAAGTCGGATACTCTCAACCCGTTTTTGATGAGACTTGTAACTTTATGCAGGCCGAGATGTCATGGAAATGATCCTTATCACCAAGTTTTAAAGCTTTAGTTAAGCTACAGAATCACAATTTATTTTGTTTTTAAGCTGAGCCTATGATGCATATCATATAATTAAATTGTCTTTTTAGATTTTAGAATTTTAACTGATACAGACATCTGTATCAGTTAATATCATTTCTCACAAAGGTACAAGTCATGCAACCAAGCATACAAAGAAAACATACTATCATTTCTCACTCATCCCAAATCAAGTTCTTAGTTCCCATTTCAATTATACTAACAAAGAAAGTCTTCCAAATTATACTAGCAAAAAGTTGAGACATGAAGTACCAAGAAAAGTACAGTGATTGTGAAGTGTGAACTTTAATAGTGCAGATAAGTATCCAAAATATGGATGAGATACCAAAACCATAACCTGTTTGTTCCCCTTCAAATTTGACTGAGGAACATTCTCTGTCGGTAAAACGGATTACTAACAGTCCTCCTGAACTATTCCTGCACTCATTAACAAATTAGTTAGAGAGGGGGACCCAGGCCATCGTGGTCCTAGGAGTTCCTTTTTCATCAGTGTACATAACCTGTTTTAGCACACACCCTTTTGAAAAATCATTTATTTCTTTAACCTTTTGTTTTACTTTCCAAATTTGTTTCTGTTCAATTACTTTAGATTTGAAAGAATTGAATTTGTAAATTATTTCCTTTTTAAGACCCATAGGCTGAGATTTTGATTTTGAAACATTGGTCCTTTTCATCTTTGAATCATGTGAAACCGACTTCACATGAGAAGGTTTGTATAGATTTTCTTCATCCAACCATTCAAAGATGTGTGCTTTTTACTTTTTGAACCAGAGAAGCAACGCGTGCCCCAATCCTGTCTTTGAACTTGAGGGCACTTCTTTAGCACATGACCTTCTTTTTCACATCTAAAGCAAGCTTTGAAAGGCTTTTGGTTCATTGTAGTCTCGTGGAAAGCAGGAGAGGGTAGAGCCTGCTTTGAGGTTGTTGCAACTTGCCGACAACCTTGAAGCTTTTTCTTTCGGATCTCAGAAGATTGAACCTTTTGAGGCTTTATCGATATGGATTTCAAACTGAGCTGTGATTTGACATGTGATGTTCGAGGAGATGAGATCTGATCATTCTTTTGAGAACCCTTTTGTATGACTGGTGACTTGGCAGACTTGGAGGCAGATTTATGGCGAGCTTGATGGATACCAGATGAAGATGGTGAGTGCTTCTGCTAAGATTTAGAGGAACTACTGATTTGTTTAGCATTTGGAGATGAGATCCGTGTAAGTCTTGATTCAACTTTTGGAAGCATTTGAGACTTGACAACTTCAGGTGACTTAATGATTTTTGATTCATCATCTGAGCTTGTCCAGTCTTGTATACACAAGTATGCTTCCAACGGATCTTGATTGATACCACTTGTTGAGTTCTGATTGCCTGATGATTCCACAGCTGTTTCTTCTTTGACAAACCTGACAGGAACAAAAGAAGGGATGTTACCTATTTTGAATTTATTAAAGAAGTTATAGGAAACACTTGATACTGGATTTGAAGCATCAAGGGTGGAATTATCATTTTGCTTATCAGATCCTTGTTTGATGAGTCCCAAACTGTAGGAGAATCATATTCATCTCGAACCTCTTTGTGATTAACGTTGCTTAAACCTACATGTAAACTGTTAGTATCTGCAGCTTCAATTAAATCATTAGATGGATGAGGTTGAGGCATAGGAGAGTAACAATGAGTGCTAGGAGGAGGATAAACATATGAAGTTTCACCACATCCCACACCCTTTTTGATTCTAGCTCCACTTTGCTTACAGAATAGTTCTTCCTGTTTCATCCATGATATCGTCCATTTATCAAGTTTAGTTTTAAGCTTTCTAGTCTCAAATTTTGGTAATGTGACTCGTTCGCTCAAAACATTAATCTCGACATTCTTTTCTAAAAGATTTCTTTTTAAAAGATAATTTTCTTTTAAAGCGTCTTTTAGTTTGATAAAATATTTAGACTCATTGATTTTAAGTTCTTTATTTATTTGTTTTAATTCTTTTTCATTTTCTAACAATAATCTGTTAGCTTTAACAATGAGTGCTAGGAGGAGGATAAACATATGAAGTTTCACCACATCCCACACCCTTTTTGATTCTAGCTCCACTTTGCTTACAGAATAGTTCTTCCTGTTTCATCCATGATATCGTCCATTTATCAAGTTTAGTTTTAAGCTTTCTAGTCTCAAATTCTGCTAATGTGACTCGTTCGCTCAAAACATTAATCTCAAATTCTTTTCTAAAAGATTTCTTTTTAAAAGATCATTTTCTTTTAAAGCGTCTTTTAGTTTGATAAAATATTTAGACTCATTGATTTTAAGTTCTTTGTTTATTTGTTTTAATTCTTTTTCATTTTCTAACAATAATTTGTTAGCTTTACAAACTCCAAATAAACAAATTTTGCAGGAAGGAGAACACATGTCTTGAACAACCTCATAAGGAAGTCCCATAACTATCTTTTCAGCAGCTAGGGCTTTTTCACATTGACAGACAGGAGTGTTCTTTTTGTATTCTTCCTCCTCAGTAGCTCTCTTCTTAGCTTCTTCATCTTCACCTTCCTCTTGCTTTCCTTCATCCAGAACTTTACACCAGCTTGCACAAGCATCAACATCACAAACACTTTCACCTTGAGTTTCACACCTAAATTCTTTGAAAGGATCAAAATCCTCAACAGAATCCTCATCACTGTTTACCACCTTAGCCATCAATGCATGGTTGACTTCTTCTTTAGTTTCTTTAATCTCAACACTTGAAGATACACCACCGTACATGAATTGATTATACTCTCCTATTTTTATATCCAAATCAAATGACTTCAGCTTGTTGATAACTTCAATGAGTTTGTAATCAGCAAAATTTCTTTCCTGCTTTAACAATCTAACTTGTGGACTCCACTGTGGAGGAAGAGATTCCAAAAGTTTTGTGACTTGTTCATGGTTCCCCAGCTAGTCATCATACTTCTTAAGGTTGCTTGCCACCATCGGAAATTGATCAACAAAATCAGACATCTTTTCATCTTTCATGGCTGAAAAAGAATCAAACCGACTTTGTGCAGATATTAGATTATCATATTTGAAGGAATTAGGGACTTCTAAAAGAGCCATTTTTGACATGATCAGAAATTAATTTCGCTGAAATTTCAGTAATTTCGCTGGTAGTTTCGCTAGTGATTTCGACAGCAGTGGCACGCTAATGCTAGTTTCGCAGGGTAGTTTCGCCCGAAACTAGTTGAACTTTCATTCAGAAATCAATTTGGCAGCAATTTCACTGGGTTTGGCACACAGACACCATGAACTTTCGTTCAACGCAAGTACTTTCGCAGGGATGAAGAAACCAGATTCAAAAACCAAAAAAACTGTGTAGTTTCACTGAAAGAACTCTAGTTTCGCCAGGCGAAACTATGTAGTTTCGCTGAATGAAGCTGTAGTTTCACTGGACGAGCTGTAGTTTCGCCCGACATATCTGAACAGCTTTTTCAACACGAAATCAACTGAAATTCAACCAAATCTTAATGAATTTGAAATCTGATGATTTCTAAAGCTTCCCACACCAAAATCGAGCAATCCTCAATCAATTTCCATGTCCAAAACACGCAGATTAGATCAAAAATGATGGAACAGTGACTTTGAACTAGAAACCAAACAAAACTCAAATAATCAAGAGCACAATGGCTTTGATACCATATTGTTGGTCCGCTTGATCGATATAATAATGCACTTAATTGATAAACACAAACAAATCCCACTGATAACACAGATATCAATGATATTTGTATGAAATCTAGATCAAACAAATATAAAATAGATGAATATATGAAGAACACTCAAGAGCATCAAATAAACCCTTGTTTGATCTGAATTTGATTGCTAAAGATATTACAAAGTGAAAGCCCCTCAATCAATGGCTCATTCACGCTCCCTAAACCTAATTGTCACTAATCTATATATAGTGATAATATTCACTAATGACATATTAAGCCTCTAGACTTAGACAACTAGAGAAATTACATATAAAACATAAAAATGACTTAAACATAAATAAATATATTTTGTTGACACAAAATATATTTATTAATAATAAACTCCTAGTCATTTATATCTTCAACATCTCGTCTGGGTTCTTCGTCTTGAACGCATCTGTTTGACTTTTCTGATGACTTTGACAATGACGTTGACTTTTGTTGACTTTGACTGCGGTTGATAATATTAGACTATCTTTCAGACCCAACAACAGCCAGTGGCCATCATTGACAAAAAAGAGAAGAGACTACGGAATAAAGTGGTTCCACTGGTGCGAGTACAGTGGAGACACAGGAATGGGTCTGAATCTACGTGGGAGACTGAGGAAGAGATGAGACAGCATTACCCACAGCTGTTCGAGGAATGAGAGGTTTCGGGTATGAAACCTTTATTGTGCTTTCGGCTGCAAGAAGAGAAGAAGAAGTTTCAACCGTATTTTAGTGTGAGAAAGCTGAATTCTCTTAGTAGGTGAGGTTTTCTTGTAGTTTTTGGTCGGTTTTCAGCTGTGTTCAAGCTGCTGGACCGATTCTTACGTGTTTCTTGTGTTGGCTGCTTGTTTCGGTGTGTTCAGGTGCTAGAACTCCAGTTTGCTCTCGGTGTGAAGAATTCTTACTCGAAACCTGCTAGAGGTGAGTTCTAGATCCCTTATTTTTACTTGTTTTAAACTAGTTTGGGGCTGAAATGCATATTAACTGAATTTTTACAACTGAAGCATGAGTTTTCTACGTTTTTGCATCTGATGTGTACTCGATGTGTGTGTTTTTAAATGTCTTCTTTGATGTTGCGTAGTTGTAAGCACTGTTCTAAGTATTTAGCATGTTAGATCTGTGCTAAGGATATGTTAGAACTAGGATTTGGAACTGGTGGAATAGTCTAAGTTGTATGTTCATCCGCATTTACTGCTTGTTCAACCGCATTGGTTGAATGTTCCCTCGCATAAGTCTTTTGTTCATCCGCATTTGCTTTTCGTTCATCTGCATTTGTTTTGTTCATCCGTATTTGTATGTGTTCATCCGCATTTGCTGGTCTTCATTCGTATTTGTTGAACTTCAACCCATTGCTTTTATGTTCAATAGCTAAGTCTATTGTTCATCCGCATTTGTAAGTGTTCATCCGCATTTGCTGATCTTCATCCGCATTTGCTGAACTTCAACTACATTGGTTAAGTTTATTCACATAAGACTTAGCTCATCCGCATTTAGTATTGTTCATCCGCATTTGGACTTGTTCATCTGTATTTGGTTCACCCGCATATCTTTAGACACTTAGAATATTTTTCTGAGATTTTCATCCGCATTTGCTTGTCCGCATTTGCTGAACATTCAGCCGTATTGGCTTATGTTCATTCATATTTTCTTGGGCACTTAGGATTTTCTGGAATCTTGGGAAATAGAATGTAGTGTTAAGTTCTGGAATTTTTTGGTGGTTTATGCATGTTGATGTTATGTATGATTGTGGGCTGTAGTTGATGTTCTATATTACGTATTATTATGTGACTTTACGTGGTGTGTTAATATTCTTATACTTAAACTATTATCATAATAAAAGTGAAAGATGAAGTTAATGAAAGTGGAACATAATTAATGAATGAAAGACTTGCAAGCCATGCGAAGGAGGTTCACGACCCATGAGGTAGTCGTCTGCTCAACTGTATGCAGTTTAGCTAACCTATAAGGATGCACACAGGGGTCAATCTTTGTGATTGACTAATATATACTAAACGGGACCCTTGTTGCTTGCCTCGGTACTGGTGTCAAGCTTCGTGCGCAAAGTTAGGGGTCTATTTATAGACTTCGGCCCAGTACCCGCTTCGTGCATAATGTTTGGGGTATGGCATATGACATTGGTCCAAAAGAAAGTGGAAGATAATAATGAAAAGTACAAAAACGGATGATTATAATGGATAAATATTATCTAATTGTATGTATGATGGGTGATCACGATTAAAAGTAAAGGATAAGTTTTATCGAAAGCAAATTATTTTATTTATAAAACTAGAACTCACTCACCAACGCTGACTTTTTATATGCATTTTCAGTTGGCAGGTATTCATGTTGCTGAGGATGGTACAGGGGTGAAGCTACTTGGCAAGCAAAGACTGGCATCCATCTCATGCAGATATAATATTGTTGTTTTGTAATGCAACTAAATATTCTTTTGTAACGTTAATCAACGATGTATTACTTAGCAAAAGTAATTATTAATGCATGAAATGGTTTTTGACAATTCTTCCGCTGCAATATTTTATTATGTTAATATATATTAAATGAGATTTTAATAATGAATGTTGCTATTAATAACCAACTATGAGGTTTCCGGGTTTGGGGCCTTACAGAGAACAAACATCACTCCTTCCAGTACCACAGTTTAAACTCCTCCAGAAAAAACAAACACATAAAAAGGAACATCATCAGACACACCATATTCATTAACTCCTATGACTACCCAACCACAACCAAATAACGAAACCAAGTCACATCAACTAATCACTGTTGAAGAAGATGATGATTATCATTCACTACTAGACTCATATCATGAAGATGAAATCTTAGATTTCTTTCATGATTTACCACAAACATTCAATGAACCCTCATAGCCAGAAAAACAAACAACCACAATACCCTTGCCCAACCATCAACACCCAACCAAACAATCACCCATCTTGATTCAACCATTCCTGTTGATTAGATTACAACAACCAGAGTTCATAAAGACCATCCACTAGAAAACATCATAGGTGACCTCAATACCAGATTGACACGAAGTCAATCTGACACAGTAAACATTTGTCTGTATTCCTGCTTCCTATCTCTAACTATACCCAAAAACATAACAGAAGCACTCAAAGACAACAGTTGGATAGAAGACATGCAAGAGGAATTACAGCAATTCAGAAAGCAAGAGATATGGAAAATGGTTGATCTACCTGAAGGTCAATATGCCATTGGCACTAGGTGGCTCTTCAGAAACAAAGCAGATGACAGAGGGATTGTCATAAGAAACAAAGCAAGGCTAATTGCCCAAGGATATACTCAAGAGGAAGGCATTGATTATGATGAAGTCTTTGCTCCAGTAGCTAGATTAGAAGCTATCCGAGTGTTCCTTGCATATACCTCATCCAAAAACTTCACTGTCTACCAAATGGATGTTAAGTGTAGATTCCTCTATGGAAAGATAGATAAAGAGGTATATGTTGCTCAACCACCAAGGTTTGAAGACCCAGAATTCCCTCACAGAGTCTACAAGTTAGATAAAGCTCTGTATTGTCTTCATCAAGCACCTAGGAAGTGGTATGAAACTTTATCTAAGTTTCTACTGCAGATAGGTACACACGAGGGAAAATAGATCAAACATTGTTCTTAAAACGAAAAGAACAAGACTTATTAGTGGTTCAAGTCTATGTGGAGGACATAATTTTTGGCTCACAAACACACAACTTTGCAAAGAGTTTGAGACTCTTAGGCAATCAAAATTCCAAATGAGCTTAATGGGAGAACTTACATTCTTCCTTGGTCTTCAAGTTCAACAATCTGCTAAAGGAATTTTCATCAACTAGAGCAAGTATGTAAATCAGATATTAAAGAAATACAACATGTCTGATTGCATATCCAACAAAACACCATTTGCAACTAGATTAAAGTTTGGACCCGATCCGATCCAGAAGGAACATCAGTTGATCAGAAACTCTACAGATCAATGATAGGTTCACTGATGTACCTAACAGCAAGCCATCCAGACATCATGTATGTAGTTTTCATGTGTGCCAGATACCAGGAAGATCCAAAAGAATCACACATCAATGCAGTAAAGAGAATCTTTAGATACCTAAAAGGCAAATCAGCACTTGGTTTGTGGTATCCAAAAGATGGAGATTTCTCTTTATTTGCATACACAGAGAGTGATTATGGTGGATGCAATAACAACAGAAAATCTACTACTAGAGGTTGTCAGTTTCTTGGATCAAGATTGATCTCCTGGCAGTGCAAGAAACAAACAAATGTCTCCGTGTCAACAGCTGAAGCAGAATACATAGCTGCTTCTGCATGCTGTTCTCAAGTGATTTGGATTCAAAACCAAATGCTTAATTATGGCTTTAATTTTCTTAAATCACCCATACACATTGACAACTCTGCTGCCATGTTTATCACTGACAATCCAGTTCAACATTCAAAAACAAAACACATAGATATCATATATCACTTTCTGAGAGATTGCTTAAAAAAGGGTCTGATAAAGTTGATCAAAGTCCATACAGACAATCAATTGGCTGACCTGTTTACCAAACCATTTGATTCAACACGATTTTAATTTCTGGTTCAGTCACTTGGTATGATCAATATTGTATTAGTCTATGTCTATTCTAAAAAAAACATTCAAACAGCTCAGTGAGAGTTTAGGACGAGTATGATCTCATGTTATGTGCAAAACAAGCAAGATTTCCTCTCAAACACACACAAATTTTGTAAGTAAGATAACATGAAAAACATGAAAAACATTCATTTGTAAGTAAGATAACGTGTTATCTTACAAAGTGTTTATCAAACAAGCAATAAAATTGGACTTTGATAGTTTCCTCTCAAACACACACAAATTTTTGCCATTTTTATAAAAGGTTTTTATAACTATGCAAAAATTTAAGGGATGAAATTGAATATGGAAATATCAAAGGCAGTAGAATTATGCATATTTATACATTTCTAAAATTCAAAATTTTCAAAATTTTGAGTTTTTAAATAAAGCCAAGTCAAGTCAGCACCCAAACACAGCAGGTTGACACACATACATATGTACAATATTGCACAACATTGCTTGTGAGTAATATTTTAACATCCATATATTGATCATGTTAAAATTTTAGCATTTTAACATACATTTTAAATCAAATATTTAAACAAACATTTTGATTAAAATTGTTTCATCAAACAAATGTTATTTTGGAAGAAAATTTTATCAAACATATGATTTGGAAGACATTAGTTCAAAACAAACACAAATCTAAAATTTTTGAAAACTGTTGTCATAGCGGACATACAATCATACATCCGCTGCAGCTACAGTACCATCATCACATGCAAAATACACCAAGTGTATATAGCGGACAAAACAAACATACATCCGCTACGCACTAGTGAACATACAAGTGTTCACTGCGCATGATGTGAAAATAACATCCGCTGTGAATACAGTAACATTCCACAGGGCATGACTAGCATTAGTCATCCGTTGTAGAAACAGTACAAGTGTATACAGCGTATGCTCACAGGTAATCATACGCTGTAAACATTCACACATCACATCCAAGTGTCCACAGCACATGAACAAATGTTCATCCGCTGTGAACAATCAAAATTCATTCAAGGGTCCACAGCACATGATCAAATTTTCATCCGCTGAGAAAAAACAAACCATTTCAAGAGCATACAATGCATGAACAATTGTTCATCCGCTTTGAAAATAGTGGTCAAAACACAGCGTATGACTTTTCAAGTGTACACAACGCATGACCAAATGACCATTCGCTGTGAACACAGTACAACATCAAAGGGGTCCACAGCGTACAATCTAAAAATTATATAGCGTATGCACTATTCACACAGCGCATGTGTAATTCACAATGCATGGCTTAAAATTAAAATTTTAAGCACACTGTACCTACAACAGATAGTCATTTTGTCCACTGTATATATATGCAATACTTGTAAATTTTTCTCTCATCACGAATGGGAGAGAGAAAATCAAAATTTTTAAACGTTACTCATAGTGCGATAAACCCTTAAACCCAGAAACCCCTGTTCGATTGTGAACCTAAAATCTATTTGATTTCTCGTCTGATTCATAATCAAATAGGTATAACAACATGTTTCTAATCATCAAACATCCTTTAAAACATCTTGTTCATTGGTTTAGATTCAAACATTGTTCGACCTAGTCGAACATTGAACCAAAATCAAACATGAATCTTTTGATGTTTTAAGCCAAATCAAACACTGAATAAGTGTTAGATGACCTTAGTCGAATGTATTAATACTGTTTTCTGGATGTAATTTGATTAAGTGTTCATCGGGCTTATGAACAGCCATGATTTTCTTGCCAAAATCATACAAATACTAAGGTTTAATCTTCGAAAATGTTTAAAATGACTCAAAATTTATTATAACTTAGTAAACATGTTTAAAAGTCATTAACAAACACATAAAGATACTTAATTTGGCATGACATTGAACACACAAATATTAAATGCATATTCATTCAATGTGCATTATATGGTCATTTTGACTTTAAAAGGTCAAACTGAAGTTCATAAACAAGTTGTTATAGGTTGAAATTGTTGTATGAATTGAACAAAACAACTTTTTGTAACAAACATATTGCAAAACCAATTTGAATCAAAACAAATTGAATCAAGCAAGTTTTTCATGACCAAATCAACCAAGCAGTTGACTTTGGATAAGTCAACTGTCTTAGATGTTTATATTAATCAAACATGCATTTTAAACAAGTCACAAGTGTTAAATATAAATAATTAAACATCTTATAACAATCACAAGACAATGAACACTTGATTAACATTTCATCATCTCAAACAACATACATTCATATAATACCAGCTACTAACACATTCACTTTCATATGGCGGATATGGCAAACCTAGTGTTTGTCAGAGATCATAACATCTGTGCATTCCCCAATGCTGATTCTTCTAAGGTAGAGAATTACAGAGACATTATTCATTCAATAAGGCAAGCAAGGCTGGTTCATGCAATGACTGCAAGTCCAGAAATTTATGAGGATCATATAGTTTAATTTTTGACTCATGCACATCTGGAACAAATCAATGATCAGCAAGTAGTGATATCTACTGTGCATAATCAGCAGATCATTATCTCTGAGGAAGTCATCAAGAGAGTACTTCAACTGGGAGAAGAGGATGCAGAAGGTCCAGTAGAATTCGATGAGAACTATGTTCTACATGTTTTCAGGCAAATAGGCTATACTGGTACTATTGATAGAAAACAAATTAAGAAATCATACATGTGTGCACAATTTAGATTCTTAATGCACACATATCAAAAGACAATGACCAACAAGAAGACTGGTTGGGATGCCACTTCTTTGAGAAGCTCTTCTACAATAGCAAGTATCATTGCTAGAAGACCATTCAACTTTGCAGCTCAAATCCTTAATAGAATGATTTACAACTTGACTGAAGTAAGGAACCAGTTTCAGATGTTCACTAGATTTCTTCAGATGATCATTAATGATCTTCTACCTAACATACCAAGAGAAGGAGCTGTATTTCATCCTGTTTATTTTAATGAACATGTGTTCAATAGAATCAAGCTAAGCCTCTATCAAAGAGATGAGGCTCCTGTTCCACCTCATATGATAGACCATGACCTTCCTGTACTTTGATGTATTTTTAAGGATACCCAGTTAAGGTGACCCTCACATGCTCTTCCAAAATGTTATTCACCAAGATCCAATCATACAACATGCTCCTATCATTTAAGAAGAAGAAGTTGCACCCTTACAAGAGCAAATAGTTCAGGAAGAACAAGTTGCACCCATCCCAAAGCCATTCAATGAACAAGAAGAAGCACAAGAACATGAGCAAATTTAGTTTGAGCATCATTTGCCATTACCACCTCAAAGCCTAATTTTCACTGATCAATAAACACTGTCATCTTTATTGAGAGATATTGATGCTTCATTAGAGGAACAAACAATTAAGGAAGAAGAGGTTGGTACTTTCTCAGTACAAGAACATGTACAAGAACACCAAATCACTACAGATCCTGTTGATAGTGATGAACAAGGCAGTGAAATTCCAACTGAAGAAGAAATAGAGTACTTAAAAGTGTTTCTATTTACTGAGTACAATAAGCTCATAGAAAAGTCAAACAACAGAGCTAAGAGATTAAAAGAAAAGCTAAAGAGCAAAGACAAGAAAATAGAAAAGCTTGAAGCAGATCAAACAGCCTAAAAGTTGATTGTTTAGTTTTTGGAACAGCAACTCAAATAATCAAATGAAGAGGTAACGATGAAAGAACATGACCTCAGTAGTGCAAGGCTAGATATTGCCTGCTTAACTGAGCAATATGATTCAAAAGATGCTGAAATTGATGAATTGAAAAGGATTATTGCAGCTCAAAATGAAGAGATCAAAAGGCTAAAAAGAGAGTTGGAAGATGTGGTTCAACATAGAATGAATGAGGAAGAACATTCATATGATCATGAACATGAGTTGAATGAAGAGTTCATTGATCAGTCATTATCCAATATTGGAGAAATAATCTCTAATAATCAACAAACAGAACTAGCCCTTGTCATTCCAGAAGAATCATATTCCATGGATCAATTATTCAGTGAATCCAATCCCTTTGAAAGCATCCATTACTCTCCAACTTTGAGGCAACACTTCCACTCTCCTGACCCACATACAGCAGAAACAACCATTGTTCCATTCAATCCATTAACAGAAAAACAAAAGGAACTGATCAAACAGTTTGCTAAGTCAGTAAATGAGCAAACAGAATCACCCAACAAACAAGCATCATCATCTCAACCTCAAATGAAAACCTATGAAAGAAAGAGGAAAAGGTTGTACTTAGCATCCTTAGTAAAGAAAAAACAGATAGTTGAAGAGGTTGATAAACCTTAATCTCCTCCTTTAAAGTTGCTAAAAGTCAAAACAGAACAAGCGGAGGATGAACTACAACAAAAAAGCTCGAAGGCTGCTCTTGAAGAGGGTGAAATTGATCAAACACTTGAGCAACAGCCTATTATTATCTTAACTGATTCTGATGAAGAAGAAGAAGGAGATGACAATGAGATCATTCAATACATACAAGAACTCTTCCCAGATGATCCTGAAACATTTATGGGAATTAAGTTAGTCACCAGAGGATTTCTTTATGACTCATTTATTCAGCTTAACCTCTCTAAGGTTAAAGACTTGCTCAAAAACTTTCAAGAAGTTATGAAGAATGAAACAGAGCAAACATACATAAGGTATAAGGAAATTAAGGATCAAGAAGAGTTGCAAAAGAATCTACCTAAGGATCCTCAGATAGAGAAGATGACCTACTCCTAGGTTAAAAGCTGGTTGAGTCACATAAGAGTACCATACAAGTCATATGAAGGAAGATCTCTATCTCAAATGAAAGAAATGGCTAGAGAGATCTATAAGAACATGCTTGCCAATGCATTCAATCCACAAGTCTTCAGGCCTCATCCTGCATCTTCTCTATCCACTTATCATCAAGCTCCACCAGAGCTTCATCCTATTGAGGAACCAAGACAGTTAATGCCTCATAGGCTATGGCTTGAAGGAAATAAGGTCAGAGAAATGATCAATAAGAAAACAAATTTTGTGAAACTGTATGATAGAATAACTCTAACTGCTGATGCAAATGAAAGAAAAATTGTTGCTTGGAAGTATGATGAAACATGGGATGATGTGCTGATCAAGAGGGTATCTGGACTTGTCCAGTACTTATCATACATATCCCAACTGGGATCCTTGAGCTATGAAGATAGATTAGACCTGATGCAACTGAGGATGGTCAATCATACAAATAATCCCAAGGGAGCAGATTTCTTTCATATATTAAGATCATACATGAACAAACATCATCATCCAATGAAACAAAAGGCAGAAAAAGAAGATGAATTTCATATTGCTAAGCTAAGAAAATAATAACAAGAAGCTAGCAAGAGGAAACAGACAAGTGAAGAACCATCATCTGATATTGACCCAGAATTGTAAGAAAGGGTTGGTTATCCAATGAGGCCATCTAATTTAAAGCTGATTATGGAAAAGATTGATGGTAACTAGTACAATCACCCAATTACAAAATGGTATTATAATGAAACCCATTTTGAGGTTGTACTTGCAAGAAAATATGAGGGAAAACAAGCATCAGACATAAGGTTGTTTGACCCTATGGAAATCAAACTCCTGCATCCATCATATGTCTCATTTTTTAAAACCAAGACATTCCTTGCAATTGAAGATGTGTTATGCAAGGGAGATTGTTGCTACTTCATACATATGTTAAGAATTTTGGGGACTGTGTACGTGAATGTTGCACTGAAATAGAGACTGGAAACCAAACAACAACCATTAACACACATAGAAGGCATAACAGGAATGAGGATATCAGACAACAACAATCTTGAGATCATGAAGGGAAATCATTTTGTGACTACACTGGTTAGCAACATTAATGTGCAAAGCCTAGACCAATCCACACTGGAACAGCTGGTTCATCTCACTATTGAAAGCAAATATGATTATCAGAAAAGTGCAGTGAACTATTTTGTTAAGCATATGGTGAACTGCAGAAACGCATTGAGGATCACACCCTTATCAGATCAAGTTAAAGAAGCTGAAAAAGATCAAGCAATTGAAAAGGATGTAAAAGAATCCTTGAAGGCAACTGCAGAGGTGTAGAAGAGTGTAGAAGAAGGTGGCCCTTCTCATTCTTAAAGGTTCCTAACATACAAACAAACAAAACAAGCAAACAATCATGTCTAACCTTTCAAACAAACATAACCAATATGTCCAGCAAACATACATATCAAACAATCAATCAATCATACATGTAATCATACATTCATACATATAACCAAGCAATCATACAAGTAAACAGAAAATCATACAATAATTCAAGTAAAATAGACAAACAGACAATCATGCAATCAAACAAACAATCAATCAAGTCAATCATGCAATCATCAACATAAGAGATGGCAACATCATTAACAAGCACCAGCACACACACATTGTTTCTAACAAACAGAACATTAACAAGCAAACATTAAAAAGATGGCAACAAAATCCTTAGGGGGAGTATTGTTGGACTCAACAAGTGCTTTAATGGAATAATGCTTAAAAGGATAATGCTTTCTATAAACAAACATAATATGTTCTAACATTCAAACAATCATTAACTAACACATTTCATCAATTAACAATCATAAAATTAGCTAATCAGTGTTTAAGTTTCTTTTTTAGGATTGTAGATAGAAGAAATTTTGACCGAGTGTCGGTAATGGATGAAGAACTGCCCACAGCGGATGTACAAGAGGATGCAGCGGATGAAGATCAAGTCCAAGTGCTCGCAGCAGATGAAGACATCCCACAGCGGATGAGTAACATACAGCGGATGCCTGTCCTTAGCGGATGTTCACAGCGGATGAACACTCCACAGCGGATGTTCATCCACAGCGGATGAACATCCCACAGCGGATAACAAACAATGCAAACACTTCACAATGAACAACATCCAATGGATAGAGGACAAGTGATCTAACCCACAGCGGACATCTTAACATCCACAGCGGATAGCTAATCATCCACAGCGGACAGCTTATAGACTTAGGATTTTTATGTAATTTTCATTTACATAAGGGTAGTTTAGTAATTGTATATAGCTCTGTGTATAGGTTATAAATAACATACTACCTTAATCCTTTCTAAGCTTTTGAACATTCAATACAATCAAACAGTTATTATCATCCAAGCACTAGCAATCATACAATCACACACAAACATACACACACTGATATCATAGCATCTATCATGGGTCTCCGTACCATGACTGATGTTTGTTGAATACAAAATATAACAATCTGTTATTATATCTTGTTTGATAGATTAGAAAAGATCCTTGGGGAAATCAACCTGTGTATGTTCTTATTGTTCAAATAAGTTCATATTCAGGCTTCATCTGTTGATTTCATCAGAACCTTGGTGCAATAATTGACGTAGTTAACTTAACATCATTTGCATGTATGATTAGAAAATAATATTCATGTTAGTTAGAAAATGTCCTAAAAATATTAGGTTTCACATCATCCCCTTTTTTGTCCTGAAATTTAGTTAACTCTGATATAAAGATGGATGAAAATTTTCCTGGTTGTCATAATGTATGAGCTCGTAATACTTTTGACAAATGGTGTGACCTTTATCTCATTGGAACCAACCATCTCCTCGATCTCTTCCGGACCCTTAACCTCTACCTCGGGCATGATCTAGGTCTTCATGGTTTGGATTCATATAGCCACAATGTTAGACTTATGTAGATGTTATATATAAACCTAGATAAATATTTTTTCATATTTCACTCATTATGTATTCTTGGGAATTCCTTTTACATCAAGATCTCTAATAGCTTTGTAAAAACCAATCTTTTTTCCTTTTCTTATTAGTTTGATTTTTTTAGATTGTTTGATTCATGTGCTTGAGTTTGCTTCAGGACAAACAAAAGTTCAAGTACAAGGATGTTTGATATGCCATCAGTTATAAATATTTTGAATGCATATTATACTCCAAATTTGATTGTTTTTAAGGTAAATTCATTTTTCTTTGTACTTAATTATATTAGATTTTAACTTAAAGGTCTATGCATGCCTTAGATGAGAAAGATTAAAGAAACAAGGAAAATCCAAAAAAGCATGAGCGTGAATGAACAAGAAACCCCAAGGACCATCTTGCGATATCAGATGCATAACCCAATGCACAAGCACCTATTGACCTGAACCGATCATGCACGCATGTGTGGCAAAGAGTTGAATTTAGCACAACCATGAATACAACCTATGAGGCAAAGCTGGCATATGAGTCTAGAGTACAAATATAATACAATAACTATGGACCGACTAGCATTTGTGGTTGGGTGTAATGCCAGAAAACAAAATGTGTGCGTGCTTGAAATCATTATGTGCTCGACTAGTCTATAAATACACTCTTCAAGGCTCGTTTTAGGGGGGGCGCAACTTTTAGGACCAATTCCTAGATTTCTCTATGGAAGTGTTTTACAGTTATAATTCATACAACCATGCTCAAATAAGGTTATTGTATTTGGGTTCACTGAAACTTGTATAAACTATGGCTTTTAATATATATAGATAATTTGTTTATGTTGATGTCTTCAAGCTATGAGTATCCTTTATGAATATGAACTCTACTACGTGTAACACCCGAAATTTCTCGTCAAAATAAAAGAAAGGAAAAGTATCTTGAAGAGAATAAAAAGAAGCAAAACCGGGGGGGGGGGGGGGGCTAAGTTTAAAAGAGTACAAAACCCATTATTATATATATATATGGTATGGCCGCCCACTCCATGCTTTTGTATTCAGCATTTTAGGCAGAAAAGAAGAAAAGAACGGCTTCTCTTGGTTTTCCAAGGAAGAAAGGCTAATTTTCGCAATTTGGTGAGTGTTCTTTGTAAATTTGGCTCGGTTTTGTTGGGTTTTGACCATGAAATCAATTTTTATGTGTTCTCTGTGTTTGGTTGTTTGTTTTGGTGTGTTTTTAGGTGTTTGAACTCTCGTGCACACAAGTTTGGAGGAGTTTTACTTGTTGGTTGCAATTGGTGAGTTCTAGACCCTGGTTTTTATGTGTTTCTAAATGTTTGGGGCTGAAAATGCATTAATCAAATGTTTTACCACTATTTAATATGTATCCGTATGTATATGTGCGTTTATGTTTGTTTTTATGATTGTGGGTGTGTTCTTGATGCTTAGAATGGTGGATGTACGCTTAGAACAGGTTAGTATGTAGATGGGATTCGAAAATAAGTCTGAAATATGCGTAACAGTTGGTAATGCGCCCAAATAGGGCTCATGCGCCTGAAAATTTGACTTAGTGTGCCTGTGTGGGTCATGCGCCCAGGGAATTGCCTAAATATTTTCTAAGTGCTCGGTCATACGCCCCAACAGTTGCCATGTGCATGATAGTTTTTCATACGCCCAAGGTTCCTCATGCGCCTACTGCTCAAATAGTCTAAGTGTTAACTTATGTGCCCATATAGTAGTCATGCGCCCAGGATTGGCCCTCAGATGCCTAAGTGTTGGTTCATGCGCCTGCAGAGTGTTCATGCGCCCAAGCAGTACTCATGCGCCTGCATAGTACTCATGCGCCTGCATAGTACTCATGCGCCCAAAGACTTAGAAAAAATTCTGAAATTTTGGGAAATCAGAATTTTAGGGTTTGACCGTGGTTTGACTTGATGTTTATCATTGTTCATTTTATGCATGTTTTTGGGATTTTCTTGTGTTCCATATTATGTATCTATTTTATGGCTTTACGTGGTGTGAATATATAATTGAAGAAAGTGAAAGATTAATGTTAATGAAAAGAGGAACATAAGAAATGAATGAAAGTCTTACAAGCAAATGATAAAGGAGGTTCACAACTCATTGAGAGTTGGTAGTTAAATTGTGTGTAAAAGAGGAACACACAGGGGGATCAGTCTAGCTGATTAATCCCACAGTGCAAAACGGGGTCCTTGTCACTTAACCCCGAGAATGAGGTGGCTGTGTGCCCAACGATGGGGGTAAAGTTATGACAGGACCTGGAAATAGTGGAAGATAATGAAAAAGTACAAAACGAACGAATGCATACGATAATGAAAGATAATCAAGATTATACCTTGATGTATGTATGATGAATGCTCACATGCGAAAGTAAAGAAAATATTTTATTGAAGAGTATATTTTCATATATAAATCTTACAAGGTATTGTAAACGCTTTAAAACTAGAACTCACTCAGCAACGCTGACTTTTATGCATTTTCAGTTGGCAGGTAAATGTTGTTGAGGATGGCACGCGGGGGAAGCTACTCGTCAGGGCTAAACTGGCAACTGTTCATGCTTAATGATTTTGTTGTATTGTAATGCAACTAATAGTTTATTTTGTAACCCTAACTTACAACGATGTATTATTTTGCAACATTAATTATATGCATGAATGGGTTTTGTTAACTCAATTCCGCTACGATATTTTATGAAATGTTTATTGTTTTATATAATAATGCTATTATTGTCCAACTGTGAGGTCTCCGGGAACGGGGCCTTACAAGTTGGTATCCGAGCCAAAGTTTAAGAGAAATAGGTAAATATTTTCAAAACCTAAACTTAAACTGAGAATGGGACTGAATGGAGAGATGCCAGCCCGAGTAGCTACGTCCATTAGGTAATTTTTTTCTTGATGTTAACTGGTATTATGTGCGTGTGCTATTTGATTTATGTGCTTTTAGTAGGTTTGAATACTGATGTAGTCTGGATAGGAAATGTTCGGGGGATGAAGAGTAAAGTAAGTGGCTAATCATAACTGGCCACTATAATTAGGGACTTACTATACATAACATAAACTGAGCTATTACCTTGAATGACCGTGTTGGTGTTTGAATCTTATAGCGTTTAGAGGATGGCTGGTGGAAGATCGTCTAAGGCTTCTCGAGGTGGAACACGGGGTGGTCGTAGTGGTAGACCAAGGGCCGCAAGGAACAAGACTATGACTGCGGAGAAGGCTCCAGCTGAGCCCGAGCTTCATCACCAGGAGGGCGGTGATGTGAGTGCTAACCTGAGAGCCTTAGTAAAGGAGGCAATGGTTGAGGAGGTTCACCAAGCCATGCAGAAGATCCTACCGTCTGTAGCGACTGAAGTTATCCGGGATGTAAGGGAAGATGAGAAGAAGGGGAAGGAGGAAGAGAGAAGGAAGACGACTGAGAGAAGGGGGAATGAGGGAGATCATGATGAGGAGGAACTAAACGCTAGGATGGCAGCCTCCAGTGATAAGGAGGAGGTGGAAGTAAGGGAAACCGCAAAGGGGTGCAGCTATGGGGCATTTCAATGATGCAAACCCCCGGCTTTTGATGGTAATGGTAATGCTGCTGCTGCCTACCGATGGGTGAGAGAGATGGAGGATGTCCTAGAGATCAGCGAGTATAGCGAGGACCTGAAGGTGAAGTTCACCACTCACTCGTTCGTTGACTCAGCCCTGTGTTGGTGGGACAATATTGTCCAAGCCGAGGGCAGCAGGGCCATCGAGAAGATGAGATGGGGAGAGTTGCAGAAGATGGTGATTGAGGAATTATGTCCTCACCGAGAACTCGACAAGATAGAGAGAGAGTTCCTACAGCTAGAGGCGGGAACCATGACCCATCAGCAATACACCACCAAGTTTAACGAAATGGCTAGGTTGGTGCCTGACCAAGTGACGTCGGTGTCAAGGAAAATCAAGAGGTACATTCAGGGACTGCCGGCTGACATTCGCAGGCATTTGATTACTGCTCGGTTGGGTACCTTTCGGTCGGTAGTAGACCTGGTTGGTAGATTGTATGATGAAAGGGAGGAGGCGGTGGCTGAGGTGAAAAAGACTGGTGGTGGTTGCAAGACCTGGAAGGGGAAACGGTTTGGACGTGGTGGTTTCACTCCAAACAACAAAAGGAGGAGGATGGATGACCGAGGAGTGGGATCCTCAAGATCGGGGATGAAAAGGTGCGGCAGATGTGGGAGGGAGCACACTGGAGAATACAAGTGGGAAGCGAATGTGTGCTTCAAGTGTGGGAAGCCCGGTCATATAGCAAAGGATTGTGGGGTGATGAGGTGCTATAACTGCGGTGAAGAGGGCATGTAAGCCGGGATTGCAAAAAGCCGAGGGTCGAGAGTTCTGGGGTGAGGAAGAGGACAAAAGACGGAGGGCAGATGGCAAGTGCTAGAACCTTCATGATGAAGCGGGAGGAGGCCAGAGCGGACCCCGACGTCGTGTCAGGTATGTTTCTAGTAAACCAAACTTGTGCCTTTGTATTATTTGATTCTGGTGCAAGTAGGAGTTTTATTTTTGCTGCTTTTTGTGCTAAGTTTCCTATTAGTAGTAGAAGTATTGATGAGCCATTTGATGTAAAAACTGCTATTGGTAAGTCTACCAGAATTTCTGATATGATAGAAAACTACGACATAGAACTAGAAGGCCATAGGTTCTCTGCTAAACTATTTGGCGGATTTGATGTAGTACTAGGGATGGATTGGTTAGCAGCCTATGAGGTAAATATCGTGTGTCACAAGAAGATGATTCGATTAATTGCGTCCGATGGAAGTTCGGTGACGGTCTACGGTGATCGCGTTACTATTGTTCCGAAGGTGATTTCGATGGCGGTGGCAGAGAAGTGCATAAAACGCGGATGTAGTGCCTACCTAGCTTATGTGAAGGATGTGGACGCGTCAGTACCACAATTGTCTGATGTACCAGTTCTGTGTGACTTTCCGGACGTGTTCCAAGAAGACTTACCATGTGTACCACCATATCGTGAGATTGAGTTTCAGATTGATCTGATACCCGGTGCTCAACCCGTAGTCAAAGCACCATACCGATTAGCTCCAACTGAGATGAAGGAACTAATGGTTCAACTACAGGAGTTGATGGATAAAGGGTTTATCCGACCGAGTATCTCTCCCTGGGGTGCTCCGATCTTGTTTGTTAAGAAGAAAGACGGTAGTATAAGGATGTGCATAGATTACCGGGAGTTAAACAAGTTAACGGTGAAGAACCGATATCCCTTATCAAGAATAGATGACTTGTTTGACCAGCTCTAAGGTGCCAGTTGGTTCTCACAAATAGATCTCTGATCTGGTTACCATCAGTTGAAGGTTAAGGAGCAGGATATTCCTAAAACAGCTTTTCGCACGCGTTATGGACACTACGAGTTCCTTGTTATGTCTTTCGGTCTAACTAACGCGCCAGTTGCCTTTATGGATTTGATGAACCGATTGTGTCAGCCAATGTTAGATAAATCAGTGATTCTGTTAATTGATGATATCCTGATTTACTTGAAGAGCGAAGAAGAACATACCGGCCACGTACGCGAAGTATTAGAGACACTTAGAAGAGAGAAGTTGTATGCTAAATTCTCTAAGTGTGCTTTTTGGTTGCACGAAGTTCAATTTTTGGGTCACGTGGTGAATTCTGAAGGAATTATGATGGACCCGGCGAAGGTTGAGGCAGTGATGCAATGGAAGTCTCCAAAGACGCCATTCGAGATTCAAAGTTTCTTGGGTTTGGCGGGCTACTACAGAAGATTTATCCAAGAATTTTCCAAGATAGCCTCGCCTTTGACTAAATTGACTTGCAAGGATATAAAGTTTGTGTGGGGTCGAGAACAGGAGGATGCTTTCGAGGAATTAAAGGCGAGACTGACCCAAGCTCCTGTTTTGACATTACCCGAAGGGAGTGAAGACTTAGTGGTGTATTCGGATGCTTCTTAATCGGGACTGGGTTGCATGTTAATGCAAGATGGAAAGGTAATAGCCTACGCGTCCCGACAGCTGAAAATCCACGAGGTCAATTATCACACCCATGATTTGGAGCTAGCGGTTGTGGTCTTCGCACTAAAGATTTGGAGGCACTATCTGTACGGGGCCAAGTGAACAATCTTCATGGACCACAAAAGCTTAAAGTATTTCTTCGAGCAAAAGGATCTCAACATGTGATAGAGGAGGTGGTTAGAGTTGATCAAGGATTATGATTATGAGATCCATTAATACCAGGGCAAAGCCAATGTAGTGGCCGATGCCCTTAGTCGAAAAGAGAGACCCGAGCCGATCCGGGTGAAAGCTTATCAACTGGTGATGACCTCTGACGTGATGACCCAATTCAAAGAATTTCAAAATGAGGCGTTGAAAGAAGATCGCCTTAACTCTGAAAGGATGAGAGGTCTAGTCACGGAGTTGGGAGAAAATACCCATGGAGTTAGAACCCGCTTCGAGGGGCTATGGATCCCTTATTATGGAGGGTTACGGGAGCGGATTATGGATGAAGCTCATAAAACACGATACTCCATTCATCCCAGTGCTACCAAGATGTATCAAGACATGAAGAAAGATTACTGGTGGCCGGGAATGAAGCGCGATATAGTGGAGTATGTGAGTAAGTGCCTTAGTTGCTTGCAAGTGAAGGCAGAGTATCAGAAACCATACAGGAAGATCCAACCGTTGGATATACCCGAGTGGAAGTAGGAGCACATCACCATGGACTTCATCACGAAGTTACCTCGTACGGTGAGAGGGTACGATACCATATGGGTGATAATTGATCGTCTGACAAAGAGTGCTCACTTCCTGCCGATCTGCGAGACATATTCATCCGAGAGATTGGCGGATCTATTCATTAAAGATATTGTAGCTCGTCATGGTATGCCGGTATCTATCGTGTCGGACCGTGACACCCAGTTGACATCAAAGTTTTGGAAGAGACTCCATGACGTGATGGGAACGAGGCTACACATTAGCACGACTTACCATCCTCAGACAGATGGTCAGTCTGAAAGGATGATTCAGACGCTCGAGGATATGCTCCAAGCATGCATGATCGACTTTGGAGGAAGTTGGGATGATCACCTAGCGTTAGCGGAGTTCTCATACAACAACATTTATTATGCCAGCATTGGCATGCCACCATATGAGATGCTATATGGTAAAAGGTGTAGGATGCCCGTGTGTTGGGGAGACATTGGGCAGAAGGAGTTGGGAAGTATTTATGGTGATCGAGGCTACGACAGAGAAGTTGGAAAAGATCAAAGCCTATATGAAGGCGGTGAAAGATAGACAAAAGTCGTATGCTGACAAAAGGCGTAGACGATTGAGTTCAACGTAGGTGATAGAGTCATGTTGAAGGTCTCACCTTGGAAGGGGATCATCCAGTTCAGGAAAAGGGGTAAGCTGAGCCCAGGTACATAGGGCCTTTCCAAATCAACGCAAGAGTGGGAGAGGTGGCCTATCGGTTAGAACTGCCTAATGAGTTAAGTGGAATTCACCTGACATTCCATGTATCTCATCTGAGAAAGTGCTTAGCTGATGAAGATATGATTGTACCACTGGAAACATCGAGGTGGACAACGGCTTAATTATGTAGAGCAATCAGTGGCAATCATCGACCGGAAGGAGAAGAGGCTACGTAATAAAATGGTTCCACTTGTGCATGTGTAGTTGAAACACCGGAAGGGTTCTGAGTCCACGTGAGAGGCAGAAGAAGAAATGAGACAGCATTACCCATAGCTATTCGAAGAGTGACAGGTTTCGGGGACGAAACCTCTTTAAGGGGGGTAGACTTATAACACCCAAAATTTCTCGTCAAAATAAAAGAAATGAAAAGTATCTTGAAGAGAATAAAAAGAAGCAAAAGTGGGGGGCTAAGTGTAAAAGAGTACAAAACCCATTATTTTAATATATATATGGTATGGCCACCCACTCCATGCTTTTGCATTCTGCATTTTAGGCAGAAAAGAAGAAAAAAAGAAGAAGAACTGCTTTTCTCGGTTTTCCAAGGAAGAAAGGCTGATTTTCGCAATTTGGTGAGTGTTCTTTGTATATTTGGCTCGGTTTTGTTGGGTTTTGACCATGAAACCGATTTTTATGTGTTCTCTGTGTTTGGTTGTTTGTTTTGGTGTGTTTTTAGGTGTTTGAACTCTCGTACACATAAGTTTGGAGGAGTTTTACTTGTTGGTTGCAATTGGTGAGTTCTAGACCTTGGTTTTTATGTGTTTCTAAATGTTTGGGGCTGAAAATGCATTAATCAAATGTTTTACTACTATTTAATATGTATCCGTATGTATATGTGCATTTATGTTTGTGTTTATGATTGTGTGTGTGTTCTTGATGCTTAGTATGGTGGATATAAGCTTACAACAGGTTAGTATGTATATGGGACTCAAAAATAAGTCTGAAATATATGTAACAGTTGGTAATGCGCCCAAATAGGGCTCATGCGCCTGAAAATTTGACTTAGTGTGCCTGTGTGGGTCATGCGCCCAGGGAATTGCCTAAATATTTTCTAAGTGCTCTGTCATACGCCCCAACAGTTGCCATATGCCTAATAGTTTTTCATACACCCAAGGTTCCTCATGCGCCTACTGCTCAAATAGTCTAAGTGTTAACTTATGCGCCCATATAGTAGTCATGCGCCTAGGGTTGGCCCTCAGATGCCTAAGTCTTGGTTCATGCGCCTGCATAGTGTTCATGCACCCAAGCAGTACTCATGCGCCTGCATAGTACTCATACGCCCAAAGACTTAGAAAAATTTCTGGAATTTTGGGAAATCAGAATTTTAGGGTTTGACCCTAGTTTGACTTGATGTTTATCATTATTTATTTTATGTTTGTTTTTGGGCTGTTCTTGTGTTCCATATTATGTATCTATTTTATGGCTTTACGTGGTGTGAATATATCTATATACGTAAAGTATTATCATTGAAGAAATTGAAAGATTAATGTTAATGAAAAGAGGAACATAAAAAATGAATTAAAGTCTTGCAAGCAAATGATAAAGGAGGTTCACAACTCACTGAGAGTTGCTAGCTCAACTATGTGTAATATAGCGTGCGATCTTGGCTAACCCATGAGGGTTCACACTCAGGGGGATCAGTCTTGGTTATTAATCACATAGTACGAAACAGGGTCCTTGTCACTTAACCCTGAGAATGAGCTGGCTGTGTGCCCAACGATGGGGGTAAAGTTATAACAGGACCTGGAAATAGTGGAAGATAATGAAAAAGTACGAAACGAACGAATGCATACGATAATGAAAGATAATCAAGATTATACCTTGATGTATATATGATGAATGCTCACGTGCAAAAGTAAAGGAAATATTTTATTGAAAAGGATATTTTCATATATAAATCTTACAAGGTATTTTAAACGCTTTAAAACTAGAATTCACTCAGGAACGCTGACTTTTATGCATTTTCAGTTGGCAGGTAAATGTTGCAGAGGATGGCACATGAGGGAAGCTACTTGTCAGGGCTAGACTGGCATCCGTTCATGCTTAATGATTTTGTTGTATTGTAATGCAACTAATAGTTTATTTTGTAACCCTAACTTACAACGATATATTATTTTGCAACACTAATTATATGCATGAATGGGTTTTGTTAACTCAATTCCGCTGCTATGTTTTATGAAATGTTTATTGTTTTATATAATAATGCTATGATTGTCCAACTGTGAGGTCTCCGGGAACGGGGCCTTACACTACGCTTTATATTTTCTTTGGTTCTTGTGTGGGTTTTTTAACATAATCTTGGAAAACCTTTTCTAAAACTAGCATTTCTAAATATGTTTGTCTGTGAACTTTAGATTGGCATACTAGGAATGATATGAAAAATATAATTAAAATAAATTGCATAAAGTGTTCTTAAAATTACTTATGTTTTGATGAACCGTAGCCTGTGTGTGTTTTCATGAACCTGTTTTTAGTAACTAAGTTGCCATTTATTTGAAACTAAAATGTTGTTTGTCTTAAAAATATACTAATAGGAGTTTAGTCCTAGTCTTAATCCTATGTGCTAACTTGAAGTGCTTAGATTATCTTATGGGGCTAACTTTTTCAAGGAGTATGAGGAGTTGTATCTATTTTAACAATGTTAACATAAATTTATCACTAGTTTTCAATGAAATGAATTTAGGTGGTTTTTTTGTCTAATGATGTTAATTTTTCTAAAAGTCATATAGTTAGGTAAAGAGATGTAAAAACCTCATCACGATCGATTCCACATATTGTTACACTTGATAATCAAATTAAGATGAATGTGTGCGTGTGTGATATTAACGAACATCAAACAAACTCAATCCAGTATTATTTATCAAACGATTACAATACCAAAGGAGTTTACATCGTTGAAGCTCGATCCACCAGAGGTAAGCTCCCCCTGGGCGGCCTATCACACAACTCTCTGCTCTTTCACCCTTAGAGCACTTTTACAAAATGAAACACACATATAATGAAATACAAGGGAAAAACATATATTTATACTCTCTAGATGTTCTCGCCTGGCAACTCCAAGTTTTCGGGCGATGAGATCTTTATTCATCATCTTGGAGTTCTCGCATCCTTGTAATTCTCGCATGGTTTGAGTGTTTGCTTTTCACTTGATATTGTAATCTATAAAGGCTAGTTCCTTACAATTTTCCCTTATGGATTATGATATCAAGCTATGTTTGACTTCAGTCACTTATCTTCAAGAATTATCTTATCTTCGGGTATCTTTCACTTCAGTTTTCGCCCTCAACTTTAACCTCCTCCTAATGTATAGCTTCATAAAGGATATCACGTCTGAATCAAAATTAGACCGTTCTATCTTGATTACTTACAACTTAAGTTTATTAGGCATATGACAGAGAGATCCAAGTTCCATTTTAGATTTCTGAATAACCTGATTCTTCAATCTGATGACAAGGTTGTATGAAGACGAACTAAATCATCTAAAGTATTCTTCCCCCTATGTAAGATGTAATAAGCTCATATTTTTAGAGCAAGAATACCAAACAATCTTGATTCTTCATTTAATTAAACCATTCGATCATTGTCCCCATCAGTAATAAGATAAGCTCACATTGTCAAGTTTCAATTTACGAACGACCCAAACCAAATGTTGTAGATATAGAATCTTGAACTTGATCAAACATCACAAAAAACCCCTGCTTAAGTACCAAACTTTAAATCATCCAGAACCTTCCAGATATAAGCAAAAACATTTGTTCCAAAACCTTCAAATACTAAGAAGTTTTTGCATCTGGATCATGTTCTTGTATTTTGCAAAGTTTTTGCAAAAACTGAAATCAGTCATAGTTTTTGTATGGATGATGAAGTTTTAGCATAGTGAAGTTTTTGCTTGAGAAAATTTTCGTAATGACGGTTATTGCTATGAAGGTTTTGCATTAAAAGTTTTCTCATGAAAAATTTTCTCACAAAAAGTTTTCTCATGAAAAGTCCTCACATGAAAAAGTTTTCTCATGGAAAGTTCTCTTTTGAAAAAGTTCTCGCAAAATACAGTTATTTTTATAAAGTTTTCGCAGGATGCAGTTACTCCCACGAAAAATTCAACCAAAATCGACTTTTATTAGTTTGAATCACTGTTACAGTCTCAAATCTTCGTTTTCCACCATTAAAAGTCGAAGATACCAAACGTAATGATGTAAAAAAGCCGATTTCATATGTGTTCACCCTTGGTTTCGCCTTCTTCTCCTTCGATATCGGTCCAAACTCGATCTAAACCTATAGATCTTCAATCTTCATATTTAATATCTTAAATGGATGATCGCAGAATGAAAATCCATGTATCAAAAGCAACACCTTGCTCTGATACTAAATGTAAAAACCTAATCATGATCGATTCCACATATTGTTGCAATTGATAATCAAATTAAGATGGATGTGTGCGTGTGTGATATCAATGAACTTCAAACAAAATCAGTCGGATATTATTAATCAAACGATTATAATACCAAAGGAGTTTACATCGTTAAAGCTCTATCCACCCGAGGTGAGCTCCTCCCGGGTGGCCTATCACATAATTCTCTACTCTCTCATCCTCAGAGCACTTTTACAAAATAAAACTCACACATAATGAAATACAAGGAAAAAATATCTATTTATACTCTCTAGATTTTCTCGCGCAAGAACGTTAAGTTCTCGCGTGAAAACTCTAAGTTTTCGCGTGATGAGATCTTTATCCATCATGTTAGAGTTCTCGTATTCTTGTATTTCTTGTATGATTTGAGTGTTTGATTTTCACTTGTTATTTAATCCATAAAGGCCAGTTCCTTAAAAAAAGCTCTTCCAAAGTTAGTTAAAATAATCTTACTAATTTTCAATATATGCAACAAAGGGGATGCAAGTGTATTTGTTCCCGATGGATAGTTTTTCCAACAAGGGGGATGCAAGTGTATGTGTCCACAATCCCTTCTGGCTTAAGTTATTTTTTATATTAGTTTTCATGGAATGCTATTACTAGGACTACTGTGAAGATTACTATTATGATAGGGGGGTCATCACATGAACATGTGGTGCAAAATATGTGGAGGCCACCACTGCACACAAAGGTATCCACATATTATTATGAAGAACCATATTTTCATCGACCATATGAGAGTCCGCCGCCCGACCAAAGCCTATTATTAATAAACTAAAGTGATTATTAGGAGAGCAATGTGAACTTATAGCAGATCAACCAATAAACCAATGCATCTAATACAAGAAAAACTTAGTAGAACGAAGGCACACTTCAGGGTAATCAAGTAAGGTCGGCTAATAATTGATGGGGCAACTCATCTTTCAAAATAACCATGTGTTGGTGTCTTGGAGCAAACCCAAGAATTGGAGATCATTTGATGCAGCAACTTATGAAGAAAACAAATTAAAAGAGAAATGCTAATGAAAACTTCCTTAAAAGATGCTCACTTGAAGAATAATATGGAGGAGAATTCATTACGTAAACTAAGGGAGTCCTAGTGGAGGTGACAATCGGTTCACTGCATTGTATTCCGAATTAGAACCAGCCTATGGACAAGTATGATGGCGGATTGCCAACCTAATGAAAGAAGGCGTGAGAGAGGGCACTTAAACACATAAACCAACAAACTCTTAGGGTGCATAGTTGGTTAGTAAAGTATCACAAGTTTTAAATATATTAGAGAGATAATTGTTCCATTGGCTACCTAAAATGTATCATGTTTAATTCTGGTAATTATAAATCTTGATAACTCATTGTATTGTATTCCGAATTAGAACCAGCCTATGGACAAGTATGATGGCGGATTGCCAACCTAATGAAAGAAGGCGTGAGAGAGGGCACTTAAACACATAAACCAACAAACTCTTAGGGTGCATAGTTGGTTAGTAAAGTATCACAAGTTTTAAATATATTAGAGAGATAATTGTTCCATTGGCTACCTAAAATGTATCATGTTTAATTCTGGTAATTATAAATCTTGATAACTCAACTAATCTTGAATTTTCAAAAAACTAATTAAGTTTTACCGATTGACGTTTGCCCCCAACAGTGAACACATTAAATTAACCAGGACAAGGGATAAAATACTAAAATATAAGTCAGCTAGGGACCTCAACCTATGACCCAAGGACATCTAAAGTCATGGTCGAGTGTAGCCAAGGACTCGTTAATAAACATGACGCTTCTAGAAGACAACTCGAGGAGGTTACTTCGATAGTTTTTTATATTGCTATGAATTTTTTTTTTATTTTTCAAATTGGTAGGACTTAAGTTATTGTTGTTCAAAAATATTTAAGTCAACGATAATTGTGGACATCTACTAACATCTTATTGTAATTAATGAAGCCGGACACTTTCAAGGTCATCCATTATCACCAAACTATTATAAGTTCTCTTATTTCACTGTTTTTAATAGTTATGGTCTGTTTTTATTTGTTCTTTCTAAACTATACATCTCGATCAACTTGACACATGGAACGTAATTATTCTCATATTGTGTTTAAAGTTCTCTTTCCTGATTGAGAGTCAAAATGACATTCAAATGTAATTTGAGTACCATGATGTTTTTTCATTGAATCAAAAACCGGCTCAATTATGTCATCTTCGTATTGTAATCAGGGTGAAATTCCTCACTATAAACAACTCTAACTAGTCATTCCTAATAATGGTTCTTATGAGTGCTTGTCTAAAGAGAAGCGTTAAACAATGTCAAAAAAACAATTTTCGTATAAGCAAGTTCTACCATGTATCTTAGGGTAGAGGATACAAAGATAATACTAGTTTCAAAACCTAATAATTATGAAAATAATTTATGATGTACTTTTGAATCCAATCATGTCAAAAAATTTTGAACACTACAAATATCTAAAAAGTTAGCTACAACTCTTTGTCTATTTTTGTATCTATGAAAATCAAATCAAATGTTTCAGTGTTTAAAAATAGTTATAATTCTAAATATTTACTTAAGCATAATTGGTTAAAAACAATTTGAATAACTATCTATCCAAGGATTTAAATGTTTGTAAAACTAGCATGTTTTTCATGCTTGATCAATGACAAACATTAATTAGGTTTTGAAAAACTAATCTTGAATTTTCAAAAAACTAATTAAGTTTTACCGATTGACGTTTGCCCCCAACAGTGAACACATTAAATTAACCAGGACAAGGGATAAAATACTAAAATATAAGCCAGCTAGGGACCTCAACCTATGACCCAAGGACATCTAAAGTCATGGTCGAATGTAGCCAAGGACTCATTAATAAACATGATGCTTCTAGAAGACAACTCGAGGAGGTTACTTCGATAGTTTTTTATATTGCTATGAATTTTTTTTTTTATTTTTCAAATTGGTAGGACTTGAGTTATTGTTGTTCAAAAATATTTAAGTCAACGATAATTGTGGACATCTACTAACATCTTATTGTAATTAATGAAGTCGGACACTTTCAAGGTCATCCATTATCACCAAACTATTATAAGTTCCCTTATTTCACTGTTTGTAATAGTTATTGTCTGTTTTTATTTGTTCTTTTTAAACTATACATCTCGATCAACTTGACACATGGAACGTAATTATTCTCATATTGTGTTTAAAGTTCTCTTTCCTGATTGAGAGTCAAAATGACATTCAAATGTAATTTGAGTACCATGATGTTTTTTCATTGAATCAAAAACGTGTTCAATTATGTCATCTTCGTATTGTAATCAGGGTGAAATTCCTCACTATAAACAACTCTAACTAGTCATTCCTAATAATGGTTCTTATGAGTGCTTGTCTAAAGAGAAGCGTTAAACAATGTCAAAAAAACAATTTTTGTATAAGCAAGTTCTACCATGTATCTTAGGGTAGAGGATACAAAGATAATATTAGTTTCAAAACCTAATAATTATGAAAATAATTTATGATGTACTTTTGAATCCAATCATGTCCAAAATTTTTGAACACTAAAAATATCTAAAAAGTTAGCTACAACTTTTTGTCTATTTTTGTATCTATGAAAATCAAATCAAATGTTTCAGTGTTTAAAAATAGTTATAATTCTAAATATTTACTTAAGCATAATTGGTTAAAAACAATTTGAATAACTATCTATCCAAGGATTTAAATGTTTGTAAAACTAGCATGTTTTTCATGCTTGATCAATGACAAACATTAATTATCTCATTTTGGAACTATCCCCTTTATTGCTTACACTACAATAATGTATCTAGACTCTGGTAGATTTTATACTTACATTTTGCTTGGAGTTCTTTCAAATAATTGCTCCATCATTGAGTGTGAAAAAATATATTTATTGCGTTGGATAATCATCTCGATCAGTTTATAATGTAGCATCATCGTAACACCTTACAATGTCCTCTTTTTTCATCCATGGATCACGAACATATTCTTAGTCCTTGATGGGTACTTTATAATAATATCCTTAATTGTTATCCAGTGACTTTCTCCTGGATTCTACCGATATCTACTAATCATGCTCAAAGCATACAAAACATCATCTTAATACATAACATGGTGTACATGATGGCTCTAATTACTAAAGCGTAAGATATTCTTTCATCCTTTTGTAGGAAGCTATAAGGAAGGGGGTGATTAGTTTTCTTTTAAAAAAATATTTTTATAAAAACTTATATATGAAAGAACACTTATTGTAAGCTATTTATAAATAGAAAATATGTAAGAAGTTTAAGGAAGGATATATACAATCAGTTTATATAGGTTCAAGAGGATGCTAACAAACCCACTCCACATCGTCTCTCCAATCTTTAATCGAGAGCTTTCTCAATTAGAATATCTCTTACCCAAAAGAGACACCATGTCTCACTTTACAAACGAAGTGATCACCTTCTACCTATCATCCTATAAAGATAGGTATAACTCATCAAAGGAAGTTATCACCTTCTACTAATCATCTTACAAAGGAGGTGATAACCTTGATCTCTCTAATCTTTTCATAGGTAGTGATTAACTTTCTCATAAATCACTAACACACTTAGTGATGCCTTTTAAAAAACTCAAGTAATAATGGTGACAAACCGCCAATCAAATACAACATAATAGTTTTTAATTAATAAGAATGACAAATGCATACACCCCTCTTACTTTTCTTGCTCTTCTTGATCTTCTCTTGATTTTTTATGTGTGACCTTCTCATGTGAATTGATTGGATAAGATGATAATAGATAGAGTTCTTCTAGATATATATTAGAGAGTGTTTTAAACAAAGGGGATGCTTAGAAAGGGTGGGGTGACATCTATTAATAGCCACAACACAAAGCATAGAAAAAGCTTTACTAACCAAATCACGAATGATAGCCATGGTCGTTGTATCGACCGTGGTTCGCCTTGACAACATTGTTTTTCTTTCTACTCTTATGAATGTTGTGTGTTGTCACATTACCCATTGTCACTATTTCTCTATATTTTAGTTTTCAATAGAAGTTACTAAAACTTGTAAACATGTATGCTCTTTAACATTAAAATGATAACTTTACTTTTGGTTTTTGCAAAAGTATAATAGATGTTTTTCACTTTTGTAATTATTAGGCATTTTAAGATAGCTTATGACTTCCATACAAAACTCATAGGAAGATTTTCTCCAAATAGGAAATTTTATCCATCATTTCAAATTTCAAATTCTGAGTTTGAGAGCCAATTTTAGCTTTCAAATCCCATTAGATTCAAACTAACAAGGTAAAATATATATGTATTTAAAAGAACTAGTTGGTAAAATATCTATGGATTCGATTTTAGCCAACTTGATTAAGTCTTCTAAAAATATTTTAAAAATAACATTTCTTTTATAAGATTTACAAAGTTTATAAGATTAGTGATTTTGTTAAAAATCATATTTTGAATCTTTCTAAATTCCAAATACTTCATTGGTAAGAGTTTATATCAAAAGTGTGGGTTTAGCATTTCTATTACATATATTAAATATTTATAATCTTGGGATTAATTTAGAAAATCATTTTCATACTCATATCATATTACCTTTGTCATTTCACTTCTTGATTGCAGATGTTGGGTTCTTGTTGGTTTCTTTAAATTTTCCATACCGAACTCTAATTGATGTTGACCAATTTAACATGTGTCGATTTTGCTTCTATTTTCCAAATTATGCTTGAATGCTTTAAATCGAGTCATAATCTTCAATGAAGACTTATGTCATCTATCAATTCATAATTAAATTCTTCATCACATCTTGATGTCTTGGCACAATTGATATCTTGATGAAATGTTCTTATAGTATGTGTGTAAATGTTCTTATAGTATATGTGTATTTAACAACATGATCTTAGATCAAGTTTACTTAATGAATTGAGTGTAAAGGTACTTGTACGTGGCATATGATTATTTTTTATTAAGGAATTCATACCACATGCTACATATTTTTAACATTATCAAAATTAGACCTTATTTATCAAATTTTAGCCTTTTTTATCCTAGCACTTTTCTTTTATATGTCCATTCTGGGACAATAGAAGGATGCTTATATGTGCCATAGGCAAGAGTCCAGGCTATAAGTCTTGCAATGAATAGCGTCAAAGAACCTTATAAGTATGTGCACTCTTACTTAATCTAAAAGGAATGTTTTTCTATTTGAAGAATATAAGCATATTCACCAAGATCATTCATTTCGTAACACTTTCTAATTTAATATCTAAAATCTTGCAATGTAGAAAATCATTTCCAATGAGTAGAATTTTATCTACATACATGTTAAGTACACTATTATATTTCAAGTAGCCTTCCTGTAAACACATCGCCATCTTCATTCTTGATAAAATCAAAGAAACTCTATTATTGTCTCCTCAAATCAAAGATTCTAACTTCAAGATGCATACTTTAATTCATTGATGGATTTCTTAAGCTTACATACAGTATTAGGATTATTTGAATCCACAAAACTTTCTACTTGAGCCATATAGACATCTTTAGTAAAATATCCACTTAAAAAGTCGCTTTAACAACCATTTATCATATCTTATAGTCATAATATGCAACCATGATAATTAGTATCCTAATTAACTTAAGCATAGATACCGGTGAAAAACTCCCTCATATTCAACTTTTTGAGTACGTGTAAAGTCTTTCACCTATAATGCCATCCATGTTAGTTTTCAACATGAAACTCATTTAATTTCTATAGTCTTGCTTGATTAAGACAGACCAACTTAGTCCAAGACTTGGTTTTCATGCATGGATTACTTTTCAACGTCCATGGTTTCAAGCCATTTATCATGAGATAACAACCTTGTAGTTATTAGGCCCACATTGATCCAACAAGGAAACTTCACCTTCTACCATAAGAGCTTCATGTATCCTAGGCTCTTAACAAATTCTACCAGATCCGTGGATGCTCAATTTCAAATCAATACTTAAACATTCTAGAGTTCGTGTCCAACAACTCTTTGTTGATCTATAGTTTCAACGTCAAACAAGCCTTTCTAGATTTTTTCTAGATCCATATTATTTTCGGTTCACCATCTAGTGAGAAACTCTTTCTCTAAGTTGATTCCTCATTTGTTTATGAAAACCTTATTTTCACTAAGTTTATGGAAGTAATATGCGCTCGTCTCATTATGGTATCCATCAAAAAACACTTTTCATCTATATATTTAAACTTTTTAGAAGTCTCATATTTATCGTATGCTTTACAACCCCAAACCTTTAAATATGATAAGTTTGTACTCTCCTCATGACATATCTCATATGATGTCTTATCTACTCTTTTATTTTTAACTATATTAAAAGGATTGTCTTTATTATTTTACAACATCAAAATACACAAAAATGTTTGAAATGTATTTTTTTTTTTAAATGTGTTACTTTTTGTTATGTTTGCTTGTTGAATGTTCAATCATCTTTTCACTAAAGATATGATAAAATAAACTCAATATCAAATTCTTTACGTATTTTTTCAAATGTAGAGATTATAAAAGATGATTTCATTACAAAATACAACATTTCTAAAGTTCCTCTTTGATGTGTCGTGTATTTAAAAATATTTCATGTCGAAGGATGCCCGATTTCCAAATAAAATATTTGCACAACATAGCAATACGGATTTGGTGTATATAATTATCTGTGTATGCACAAACGACCAATACACAAACATCGCATTCCTATGATGTAACACTTCAATTTCCTAGATATCAAAGAGGGCATGAAGTTGGCGTGCAAAATAAAGATTTCGCACAAAAGAAAGTTCTTGTGTGAAAATATGTGATTGAGTAAAGCCTGAAAAAGGTAAGGGTGTCCCATCGCCCCTACCTTCTTGGAAAAACAATGGCAAAGCATTCTAGAGAGAGAAAGGTAAAAACTAAAGATTGAAAGTGAAAAAGAAGGTGATCGAGGTATGTAATCTCATGTTTTAACCTTGTTTAATGAGAGAATTAATCAAAGGATAATAGAAATATGCTTAAACATGTAGATTTGTGTGTTAAAACTTTCGGTTGGTGTTGTTTCACTTGCAATCATCTTAAGGTGAGTTCTAGACCTATTATTTTACATGTTTTCCATGACTTAGGGATGGTATGCATACCTTATTGATTGTTTACATAAATTATAATAATATTGATTATATAGAATGTGTTTACATGTAAAAATGGTCTAAAAATCGATAACTTGGGGCTGAAGTCTGGACTTGATGTAACGTTTTCGCATGGGCTGATAGGTTCTCGCATAAGGCGGTTACTGCATGATAGTTTTCGCTTATAGCTAATGTTCTCACGTGATGATGTTATCATATAGTGATGTTTTCCTGATAGTTTTCGCGCGAATCATAGCTCTTGTACAGTAAAGTTCTCACGCGAAACATAGTTCTTGCATAATAGGGTTCTTGCATGTCATCATTGAATGTATGATTCTTTTAAAGTATGTGCATGGCTATTCTTATGTAGTATATAGATAAAGATAGTATGAATGACGCTTAATAGCTAAAGAAAGAAAGAATGCTATTAGTATTACTATTGTTAAAGTTTTGTTAAAGAGAAAGATTTAGCTATAAACATAGTTAACATGTGAAATAGTAAAGAACATGAATAATAATTCAACAATAGTTACCCCGCTAAAGCACAACTATAAAATCGCTAAAGTATGCTAAAGAAGTCTCGCAAGTATAGAGTTCTTGATGTATTTCAAGCCTTAACATAGGAGTCTTGCATGTGTTGAAAGCCAGATAAAGGTCTTGTGTAATGGAAAGCAACAGTAAAGTCTTATGTATTACACAAGCAATAACTAAAGGAGTCTGTATGAAATACAGACTCATGATGAAGTAAAAATAAAGAAAAGGTAAAGAACGTTAATGTAATGATAAAGTATCGGCTAAAGTATGATTAAAAACTAAACATAATAGAAGTTAAAGAAGTCTTACCTACAGGTAAGCACGTGCATAATATTGATAAAGTTTAAAGTATAGAATTTGGTTAAAGTGTGATTTAAAGCTAAAGATTAATGTACTACTTAATGCTATGATAAAGAAAGACTGTTATAGACAAAGTTTGGTTAAAGTGTTTTGATGAAGTAAAGCTAGAGCTCACTCAACAACGCTAACTTTTGTATGCTTATTAGTTTAACAGGTATGCAGGTGTTGGAATAAAGGGTTATAGCATGGCATAGATTTTGATGCTACTTGATTTCTAGGTAAAAACTGGCATCCTTGCATAGTTTAATTTATAGATAGTTTGAGACTTATGTTGTTTATAGTTTCTTGAATATGTAATCGTTGAGTATAGACAAAGTTTAATGCAGCTGCTTATTGATAACGTAATATTGGGTTTAAGAACTTGTGTTTCTGATGTTCAAATCTAACTGTGAGGTTTCTTGAAAAGAGCACCTTACATCTAAAACCCTTAATCTTTCGTAATCACACAAACCAGGGTTTTTTCTTGTCCATTCTATTCTTTAAATCCATATGATTCCTATCTTTTGTTTAACTATTTTGATAGCTTTAATAGGAATGTTTTCATCATCTAGCAACATTCCTTCTTGGAGAGTTCCTATGAAAACTATCAAAGTTAAACAAAAGATTAAGCATTTTAATGGCTTGAAGAACTGTATGAATAAAAAACCTAGTTTGAGTGATTAAGAACGTGGAAGGAATTGAGAAGAATCCAATGTATATATACGATGACCATATACACAAAGGAGCTCTATGCATTGTAATATACAAATTTTGAGTATTTAAGCATTTTTTTCGTTTAGTGTTTTCAGAGTTAGAGAATTGTTGTGATCGTTCCAATACTCCCAATACTTGTTATACTACAATATGATGATAAAATGGTCAAAAATGGGTCCCAACAGTTATATGGCAGTTGTAAATTGGTTCTTTTTTTGTGGGTAAAGGTAATAACATGTTAACCGGTTACAAACCAGTTCTGTTGCTTGCATGGCCGAAGCTTAATAGGGGCCTCCCAGGGGGGGGGGGGGGGAGGGGCACTGCTCCTTTTTTTTTTTACCTCAGTATTGTTAATTTCTTGTCAGTAGTGTTAATTTTTCGTCCGATAGTTTAAATTTTTTTAATATATATTAAGTTCCTACTTTCGCCCCTCGCCCCCTCTATAATTTGCTTCAAGCTCCGCCACTGGTTTCCCCAAACAGGGTATAACCGACGGTTAGAATCAGTATGATACTGGTTTATAACAAGTTTGGTTTTCATGTGGGTTAGGTTATTCAGTTTTCTTTTAACCATTAGGTAGAATTTGCAAAGGTCTTAGTAATGTGTGTTAACACTCCCCTCGAGCTCAAATTAAAATATCTATAAGTCAATATATAATTAATGGTAATTGACCCGTACTTGTTGGTCATAATTTCCAAGTCAAATACTTATCTATTGGCTTTATATGTGCAATTCAAAGAATATTTGAAAATCACAAAGGTCAATTGTATTTTCCAATATAATGTTATAATCTTCTTGAAATTGTCAAAATCACATCCCAATCTCTAAAAGTCAAAAACAGATGTAATAAACCAAATTTAAAATATGAATGTTGACTTGTATGTTGTTACATCTTGCCTTGGGTCCACTTCGATCTTTTTGGTTTAGTTGTACAAGATTTTGGTGCAATGTCAAGTGCTAAGAGCTAGGATGGAACCAATTCACTGGCAGAATATCATATTTGCATTTTAGACCTAATTATAGTTACATTGAATTCATTTTAACGCACATCAACAGCAATTTTAGGCTGTCTAGCAATGTGTTAGAGGCGACGAGGAAACAAGCACCATTACAAAGAAACAGACACAACCATACTAGGGTTTGTAACCTACGATTCCGACAACGAATCCACAAGTATGACAACACGTGGACATGGTCGAGAAACATGCAAATTCTGGTTAATTTGAATAGGAATTCCACTATACACTACTAAAAAACGAGTATTTCGTTATAAATCTAATTGTTGTCAATACTATTTTTGATGGAATACCAATGTGATGTCGCACTTTGACTCATTGTAAGAAACCCCTATTACACTTAAACCACTGTTATGTGTGACCCGCCTATTAGTTATTGGAATATAATATTAGGGTTTAATATTGATTATTATTAGATTGACACGAGCGCAGTTTAGGTTTTTAAAGTTTCTTGTAAACTTTATATATTGTAATCACCCTTTAAATGAACGATCAATCAAATATTTCACCATCTTACATGGTATCAGAGTCTTAAAGTTATAGTTACTTTTTTCCTCTCCATTACGTCATCAGAAAAAATACAAACCCTAGCTATGGCCATCAAGTTCAAACCCTAGACAGGGCGGTGTGTCGCCGCCGCCACCCTGTCCCATCTTTGTTTTTTGTTTTGTTTCATCTATATTTTTCTAGCTCCCGTTGAATAAAGCTTCGTCATAAGTTGAAGATTCAAAGCTAATATATATTCTATTGGTTCATTCACCATCATTCTTTTGGTTCGTTCTTGAATTACGACTCCTAACATTTTTTTAGTTTTTATTTATTTATATCTCTTTTAGCCACACCAAGGACCACAGTCCACAACCATCGATCTCAAACTATGGTTTGATTATATATTTTTTTATTTTATAGATCTATGTATCTAATCTCTTGATATACGGATCCAAACCGCCGCCTGATCATGGTCACTAGCTTGCTTTATTTTCTCTTTTTATTTCTACAATTCTAATCTCTTGATCTACGGATCCAAGAAACCACCCATTACTAGACTCGATACATCGCTAACGACTACGGTCGCTAGTTCTTGACTTATATAATTCCAGTAATCAAGAACTAATAAACTATCAACTAAACTATGAATAGCACAATCAATCGACAACATCACTAGAAAGTTAATAAATTATTAAGTTAGTTGTTAGTTAAGTTAGTGTTCTATTTAATAAAACAAACTTGAGGGGTTAATTTTATAAGTTTTAAAACTTAATTTTAATACTTTTGACAAAAAATGTTAACCATACAAACTAACCAAAGTTGTATATATTTAAAAAGCAACGCATTACCCTGCCCGTCCCCCGGCAGCCTACTCCACCCGAGCTCCGGCCAGGCCACATCGATACAAATAATCGATTTTAATCAAATTAATAGTCCTACACTCTATTATACCAATTTCAATTCGATTATCCAACTGTTATTACATGTTCAGTTGAAGCCGATATATCAAACTCAAATCTTAAATCGGTTTCAACTCAAGTCGTGTTCAAATTATTAAAACAATTGACTTACAACGCTCCTGTGATCATTGCGACCATAACATCCAATTCAATTGAATCAAAGTAACAATAATTCAACATCAATTCCAATCAATATTACGCAACCAAACCCCTCGAATTAAAACAACTTTGATTGAGTATATATAAGTGAGGCAAAACACTCAATTTTATTCGCTCCTGTTAACTCTTTGCAATCTCAATTTAATTCCAAACACACTCGGCTCCACATCAAACACCGCATTCCTCTCGGACTTGCAACCTCATTTCATTTACAATACTAGTTTATTTAATATCACACTTAAACAAGAAATGGACTTTAGCCAATGGGTTACTATGTTGCACATACACGACTCGCATTCGAATCCGTGCACACCACATGCTCTTTTTAAATCAATTTTGAAATTTTTAATAATTCTAGAATATAATATTCGATTATTTTATATATTAAAAGAGGAAAAGAATGAACAGTAATAAATAATTCTGAAGCTCACACTTGGGTAAAGACGACTGACTTTGGAAACGGAACATATTGATCCTTCAGATTACTTTTAGGTCCTATCCGTTGATTAGTTTTAATCTATTGGTCCTTCAAATTACGTGTTTCTACCTTAATACTCTTAGCTTTTAGGCCCTTGGCCCGGCCCATCAACTTTTGGTCTTCACTAAAATATCTTTACCTAACTACATGTAAAAAAAATTGTAAATGCGTCGATGTATAATCACAATTACATTGTATAGTTAATTTAGAATGAAATAAAAGTACCTTAAAAAAGAAGTTTAGTGGTATTTACCATCGGTCAATTCTCACTCTTTAACTTTTAGGCTTTAAAGTTTATAAGATGTCACTTTAATCATAAAACGTTTCTCTGCTTATTTTTAAGTAAGTTTTGAGTTCAACTACATTTCGTCGTAAATTTTGTTTGGAAATGATTCGAGTCAAATATAATATGCTTTATTCGACGGTATGATTAAATTCGAGTTATTTTACATTTTGACATAAATTTAGTTTGAAAACGAGTGGTGACGATTGTATTCTATATTTTATCACGTCACATACAGTGTCACTGCATATGCTTATTTTTATGTACGTGTAGTTGGTCAACGTTTCAATGTAAATTTTGTTTAAGAGTCACGTTAGTTATAATACGTTTTCATTTGACGGTATAAATCCGAATTATTTTACATTTCAACGTAAAATTAGTTTGGAAATAAGTCGCGTCAATTGTAGTATATACTTCATCAGGCTGCGTATGGCGCGTTCACAGCCGCGGCGGATAAAAATACTAGTTATTATATATAAGAAAAAGTTATTCTATTAATTATTGATAAAATATAATTTTATTTAATTTCTGAAAATTTTAAAATTTATAAATACAAAGATTAATTACTTTTGATAGCTATACAAATCATAAAAATTAATTATAAAGCATACTATGAACTCTAGTTTTTATAAAAAACTTTATAAAACATATAATTTTTTATTTAAATTGTTTTAGATAAATGATTTATACTGATTAAACCAAATTTTGCTACAAATTAATCATTTAATACAAATTGATCATTTAAAAGTCTAGTTATTTAAATAATTAGATTAAACTAATTATCACAAATTATTACACAATTTCAAAGTTTATCTATTAGCTATCACTATTTATTTATTATTCAAATGGAACTAACTCATTTGAATCATTATATCTCTTTTACTGTTGTTTATGTAATTATTACTTATTGCTAGTATCAAAATTCTACTATTTATCCAAGTTAATTATTCAATTAATGGTCAAACAAATCATTTCAAACTATCCTCAGACAATGCTATAAACAAAACCCAAAGCTTTGTTACAAAACCTAGTTAAAATCAACCCTAGAACCTTGAAATTTCTTATTTTAACTTAGATATCATTCTTTAGATTAATTCGGAAGGAGATCTTTTGATGTCTAGTTCAAGCGTATTATTATTTCAAAACTTGTAAATTACCAAATGAGTATTCATAGTCTCTATTATGTTTTATATCTTTGAAGGAAATCATCTGAATTTATTCAAGTCATTATTTATTCATTTATTCATTTTGTTTAATTTAATTTAATTCAATTTATGTTTTTGTTATTACTTTTAATTATGTGTACATAGTTTGATAAACATTTATTCTATCCTCATCATTAATTTATTCAAACCAAGAGAACAATAATAGATCTATTGGTCTGATAAAACCACCCCATCAAAATATTTGAGGGTAATTGAAACCGGATTCATACATATGCTTTATTTATTGAGTCGATTCTATCATTAGGTTTATTGTACACTGTTTGTCTTGTATGTTACTCTTTTTGCATTAAAAGTCTTGACATAATATGAGAATTGAATAGTTTTAATTATTTTTAATCATTATATCTATATATACAAACTTGTGCTTACTCACTGTAAGGATTACACTTAGAGACTGATTGCAACCAAAGAGCTCTTAGCATGCACATGTGAAGTACAAGAAAGTTACTTCGAAAGATTTGATATAACTCAGAGAATTATACTAAGTATCAAATCTTCCGAATCCAAAAGACCAAATCTTCCGAATCTAAAGTTGAAGTCTTTCAAAACTTCAAATACAAAGTCTTCCAAAGACAAAGACTGAATTCTTCCGAAGACAGAGAATACATGTTTTTTTTTAATCACCTTTTGACAAAAGCTGAATCACTTTTTGCTGCCATCTGTAAAGACTCAAAAACTTACATGAGTTGGTGAAAAGTTCTTACTTTTGTCAAACTGTAGATTAAAGTATTTTGTCTGTAACTTTCTACTCTTTTATTTTTATCCTTTTTGTAATATATTAGGATGTGAGGTATGGCATGTCATAGTCACTAGTCAAAAGGCAATCTGTCTTTTAACTCTACATTAATCTTGTTATCTAGATTAATATTTCCAGCTAGCCTTTAAAGTATGGTCGGCTGTAGGATGTAATATAAAGTATCTCAAGTACTTGCATCTTTAGATAAGCTTTGTAACACTTTGTAAAAACTTAAGAGCAATATACAGCATTCTTGAAAACCATATTATCGTGTTCTTGTTCTTTAGTTGTGTTCTTTGTTTTATCATAAAACCGGTTCCCTATTTGATCTATTTTCCTATTTGGTCTTTTAAGTGTTCTAACACTCTCCATACATTATGAACTGTTGTATTGACCTCCCTTCAACAATCCTGCAATTGGTATAAGAGCTTCTCAGGTTCTTGATTGTAAGATCTCACCATCTATGATCTCTTCAGTTTCACAAAACACTTACCAGCTCAAATGACAGCTATTTAAGGCTGATATGAAAACCGATACCATGACATAGTCTCCACTGATCACTCCTGATGACTTTGATACTTGGTGCCAACGTATAGAAGGGTTATCAAGTCTCAAGACAGTAGGATGTAGAGATCTGTTGTTGAAGGACCTCACATCCCAAGCACCTCTTTAGCCACTACAGGAGGTAGGATGGTTACAAAGGGAATGGCTGACTACTCTGCGGAAGACTGGAAGAAAATTGATGTAGATCAAAAAACCATGACCGCTCTCCAAACTGCTCTCTTCCAAACTCCATATAAAGAGGCTTCAAGAAGTGCAAAACTGCTAAGCAGCTCTGGGATGCACTTAAGCTTATGTATGAGGGGCTTGACGAAGCCAAGGAAAACAAGAAAGACCTCATGAAGCAATAGTTTGAGAACTTCACCTACAATAAAGGTGAAACCATGACTCAATAATACTTCAGGTATGTTGAGATTGTGGATACTCTAATGGATGTTGGAGTAAAACTTGAGAATAGGGACATTGTGAGGAAGTTCATGTTCTGTCTTCCCAAACAATGGACTTACTACTGTATGGTCATTTAGGGAACTGAAAACCTCTCTACCCTTACTTTCACATAGCTATATGGTATCCTTAGTGGCTACCAGATGGAGATGAACATGCAAAATCCATTAAGCAGCTCTTCCAACAGTTAGAAGAGTTCAACTCTTCATGTGGTTGAAAGGGATAGTAGAGAACCATAGCATCATCTTATCTGCTACCCTGACAACTCACAAAATGGTCCTTTTATCACCTTCCCTGTGACACCAAGGAAGAGCTACATCTAAGGAAGCCCATTCCAAGAGACAAGCTCTGCTCAAGCCTTTGTATCTGCTGATGAAAGTTGTGAAATTTTTCTCTTCACTCTTGAAGACTTGGGCATCCATCCATATGAGTTGGAGTAGATGGAGATAATCCAGCAGATGGCTCTTATCACTAATAGAGCCAAGAAGTTCTACAAAAGAACAAGAAGGAAGTTCCCAAGCAATGTTGCTAGTGGAAAGTTTGGCTTGGATAAAAGCAAGGTGAAGTGTTACAACTGTAACCAAATGGGACACTTTGCTAGGGAGTGCAAGGCACCAAGGAAAAATGGTGGCCAAGCATAATCTAGACCAAACTACACTGATGCAGCTCCCAGAACTGAAAAGCCAAGCCAACCAAAATAACATGTTGTTGTTGTTGCTATTGAAGAAGAAGGCTTTGACTGGAGCTTTCAGGTAGAAGATGCTTCTCCAAACCAAGCATTGATAGCTGATCATGAAGAAGCCAAGGTATCAAAACATCTTTGTACTCCTGAATGCATTGCTAAAGTTAATATGTACAGGTCCTACAACTTGGAAGTGAGATCTGATCTTGAGTCCCTAAACATTTTAAAAGCTGACTTTAAAAGAGTAAAAAATGATTATAAACTTAAAATTGAAGCTTTAGAGAAAGCTATTTCTACTCTTAAGCATGAGCATACAAATAACATGACTCAAATCAAAGATCTCATAACCAAGTTAACTGAATGCCAGGCTGAGCATGTGATCAGAAAAGCCAAGGCAGAAAAATGTGTTCTTGAAGAGGAAACCTTCAAGAACATCATATCCTCATCCTTGTATGCAAAGATTTGCTATTAGGACAGGCAGGGACTAGGGTCAAGTTAGATAGCTCCTCCACACACATTATTATCTGTAAGATCTCCAAGGTGTGGAACTTGTCAAGATGAGCTGCCTCCTATTGATCCTATCCAAGAGAAGGATAAAGATGTAGAGGAGATAGTGAAGGATAAACCTGAAATGAGTGCCAAGGGTTATCCTAAGAAGGGTCACTATTCTTCTGGAGAGAAGAAGGAACCAGGGATGACCAAGTCTGCAAGGAAGAACTTGATAAGGACAGCCAAAAAAAATCAAATAAAGCCCAAGAGATCAAGGCCACTTTCAACTCCAAGCAAAAGCAAGTTTCATTTCTGCTAGATTTGAAGTGGTGAAGACTGAAGACTCAACCATGGACTTTAGTACCAGGAGTCTTAGTTCATGTCCATATCATCATGGTTAGGAGAAGAAGGCTGATCAAATATGCACCACTGCTACATAGCCTGAACCATCCAGTTCCAAGAGTAAGTCTAACCTTAAGAAGCCTGTTACATCATATGAGCAGATGAAGAAGGAAGTGGAAAGTGATCAAGCTCAGCCTTCTAATCAGAAGAAGACTCTCAGAAGCATGCCAACTGAATGCATCATGTGTGGTAGTACATCTCACTTTGCCAAGGATTGCATCTACAATCCCAAAGGTACTATCCACATGACCAAGAAGAAAACTTCTGAGAAGAAGAAGAAGAAGAAGAAGATAGCTTCAAAAGGAAAATCTCTTCCTTTCAAAAGCTCCAAAGTAAAGAAGAAGATAAGTGAAAACTTACCTTCGGAAGAAAATTTGGTCTCGGAAGAAAGGAATGCTTCCGAAGTACTGATGTCTACTGAAGTGGATGCAAAAGCTTCTGAAGGTCCAGTCTCCAAAACTTTTGAAGTATTGAAGGCCAAGTCTAGGCTTCCAAAGATGGTGTGGAAGATGAAGGAAGGCCATGTGACTGAAAGTTCTTCATCAACAATAGCAAATGATCCTTAGTGCTTGCATATAGGATCAATTACTATTGCATTATCTTCAGTTCACTTTGACAAGCCTAAGACCTATAAGGCTTGGTTTTCTAAATGTAACTAACCATCTCTTTATGTGCAGGAATAGCTAAAGACCAAAGGAAATGTATGGATCATTGACAACGGCTGTTTCAGACATATGATAAGCAATGGCTCTTTGCTTTAGAATTTTGAAAGAAATGATGGAGGGCCAGTTGCTTTTGGAGGAGAATCAGGTGGTTACATTACTCGAAGGGGCAGGGTCATAAATGGTAAGCTTAGCATTGAGAAAGTAAATTTTGTTAAATAGCTTAAGTACATTCTCTTGAGTGTATCCTAATTTTGTGATCAGATACATAACCTGCTCTTTATTGAGAATGAGTGCATTGTTCTCAAGCCCATAGTGGTCGTTCCTCAAAAGCATATCCTGCTTAGAGCCCCCAAGAAAGGGAACATGTACAAGATGGATATAAAGGAAACATCCCTATCAGGAGAAGTTTCTTGCTTTCTATCTAAAGAAAATAGTGATAAGTCTTTTCTCTAGCATAAAAGAATATACCATGTAAACTTTAAGAATATGAATAAATAAATTAAGAATGATTTGGTAACTGGAATGTCAAAGAAAGAGTTTACAAGTGATGATCATTGTGTTGCATGTCTGAAAGGGAAGCAACACAAAGTGTCTCACAAGCCAAAAGAAATGAACTCTATCATTACTCCCCTACACTTATTACATATGGATCTGTTTGGCCCCATTAATGTAATGAGTCTAGGAAGGACCTCATATTGTTTGGTGATCATAGATGACTTCACAAGATACACTTGGGTCTTTTTTCATAGAACTAAGGATGAGACTCCTATGATCTTAAAAAGCTTCATTCTGAAAATTAAGAATCAATGTGATCACAAGGTCAAAATCATAAGATATGATCAAGGAATTGAATTCAAGAACCAAATCCTTGATATATTTTGTGATGAAAAGGGTATTACAAGACAATACAATGCTCCAAGGACTACTCAGCAAAATGAAGCTTTGAAGACTCACCAACTTACATAAGTTGGTGAAAAGTCTTTACTTTTTTCAAACTGTAGATTAAGATCTTTTGTCTGTAACTTTCTACTCTTGTACTTTTATCCTTTTTGTAATATATTAGGATGTGAGCTATGGCATGTCATAGTCACTAGTCAAAAGGCAATCTGTCTTTTAACTCTACAATGATCTTGTTATCTAGATTAGTGTTTCCAGTTGGTCTTCAAAGTATGGTCGGCTGTAGGATGTAATATAAAGTATCTCAAGTACTTGCATCTTTAGATAAGCTTTGTAACACGTTATAAAAACTTGAGAGCAATATACAGCATTTTTGAAAACCATATTATCTTGTTCTTGTTCTTTAGTTGTGTTCTTTGTTTTATCATAAAACCAGTTCCCTATTTAATCTATTTTCCTATTGGATCTGTTAAGTGTTCTAACACTCTCCAAACATTATAAACCTGTTGCATTGACCTCCCTTCAACGGCCCTGCACTCACTAGCTAATTTGTTAACTGATCAGCTTATTTTTTATATGATTTCAGAAAGTTTAGCTTAGTTGGATTACAGATGCTTGAACAACTAGGATTCTTGGACCTAGTTAATACTAAAACCAAATTATTATGGTTAAATTGTTATTTGGTTATTGAATACTGTTATGTTATTTGAATTAATGAAATTGCAATTTAATATTATTCTAAACGATTTTAATATCATGAGCTATGAGCAATCGATTCATCTTCGCCCGCCTTGAGGTTTCTGCCATAGGTTGGGGTGTGACATGTGATATTAGGGTTTAATATTGATTATTATTAAAATGTATTGAGCCCACGAGCCTAGTTTATGTTTCAAGGGTTTCATATAAACTTTATATATTGTAATTATTTTTGAATGAATGATTAATAAACTATTTACCATCTTACACCAGCATGTTTTAGGTCTATGCTAGAGTTTTTAATTGATTGCTTGCATCACTTAAAGAGTGATTGAGCTATAAATAAATAAAACATTTAGTTAGTTAATTCATAAACGCATGTATTATTGTTTGTACATTGATTAGTTAAAATTGACAGACTTACATGGAACCAATTAGGGAACCTTTTATCATTGGCTTGCTCCACAGAAGCTTCGGTACCATTATATTATATTATATTATATTATATTATATATATATTATATTATATTATATTATATTATATTATATTATATTATATTATATATATATTATATATATATATATATATATATATATATATATATATATATATAAGGAATTTATACAAGGCAAGATTGAAACGTATGCCGGTGGACGTTACACGAATTCCGAGACCACCGATTCCAGTTAACACCATATTTGCTGCTCAAATGACAGTCTCAACTTTGCATTCACCATATTTGATTTCCATGACCATATTTGATTTCCATGACCCTCCTTTTCAACTAAACGTGAGCTGTATATTGGACACAATGAAAAATACATTTCATGAGAGATCTACATCCTAAAATAAAAAGAAAAGTGTTTGAACCCTAAACTCTATTTATACATAAAATTTCTAACGATTTTCTGACGGGTCCTTCAATGAAATTCTTTTTAGACACACATTGAGAATCTTTTTAGGAAAACATGGTTTCGGGAGTACAAATATTTTGAACAACAAGGAGAGACTAGCGGATGGGTCGTCGGATTTACTTCCCATACAATTTAGAGGGAATTATTTCTCAAAAGCCTAGAGATTCAAATTTTAACTTTATCTTAATTATATATGAATTACAAATGGTTTGTTTTTGTCAGTAGAAATAGCTTACTTGATAGAGGCTTTACTTATTATTATTAGAGTGAAGTATTAGATGAAATTTGTTTATATTTGTTTTGTATAGGTACCTAGACTGTATATCTTCTATTCCTTATGTAAGTTCTCTGTAATTTGTTTTAGTATATATGTATGGCTCTCCTTAATTTGAGGGTAAGCCAGTCATCCATCATTTCAATAAACCTTCCATATGGTATCATAGAAGCCTCGTCGATCCCTTTCTCTTCTGCCTACCTTTTCTTCTTCATTTTCCCTTCTGTTTTTCTTGTCTTCTCCATTCTTCCTACGATGGCCACTCCCTCCTCTCCCAATGATGCCACTATCTCCTTGAACACTATTCTGCACATGATTCCCATCAAGCTCACCTCCTCCAATTACCTTGTTTGGAAGAATCAAATGACCCCTCTTTTCTCCCTTCAAAATCTTGTTTCTCATGTAGATGGGTCTGCTATTTCTCCCCCGCCGATTCTCTCCGAAGGTGACAAATCTATCCCGAACCCACTTTACTCTCTTTGGGTTACAAATGATCAGAAGGCCACTGTCATTCTCAACGCTTCGCTCTGGAAAAAAGCAATGGCCGAAGTGCTTGGTCTCCACACTGCTCGTGAGATCTGGGTCACGTTAGAAAATGCCAAAAGCAACACGTCGCTTTAACATGTGCACAATCTTCGGGACCAACTTCGCCAATTATCTAAGGGCACGTCCACTGTTGCAGATTTTGGGCGCAAATTTAAGGGCATCTGTGATCAACTTTAGGCTGTTGGTCACCCGGTGGATGACTTTGATAAAGTCCACTGGTTTCTTTGTGGCCTTGGTTCCTCGTTCGAGACCTTCTCCACTGCTGTTCGTACCACCAACCGTCTCCCTCTTTCCGGGATTTGTTAATTCAAGCCAAGAGTCACAAACTCTTTCTCCGATCCATCCATGGAACTTCGTCTTCACCGGTTGCCTTCTCCATTGTGCATGATAAACCAGCCATGAGTCGCGGTCGTGGTGGCCGCCCCTATCGTGGAAATTCATCCGGTGCTGCTCGTGGTCGAGGCCGATGTTCCCCTCACTGTCAACTTTGTAGACAGGAAGGACACTATGCAAATCAATGCCCAACCCTTTCTAATTATACAGCTCAATCGAGCAGTACAGACACCGAACTTGCAAAAGCGTTTCATGCTCAGTGTCATGTGACAAACTCGGGTCCCGACTGGTTTGTTGACTCCGGTGCTTCTGATCATATGGTTGCGTCCGTTGACAACCTTGACAAATCAACTCCGTATCCTGGAAACAACCGTGTCACCTTTGGTAATGGTAATTCGCTTTCTGTCTCTCACATTGGTCAAACCACCATTCACGATAATATCCATTTAAACAATGTTCTTGTGGTCCCTCATCTTCAAAAGAACCTGTTTTCCATAAATAAACTAACTAATGATAATGCTTTGGATGTTTTGTTTTCCCATTCTCAATTTTATATACAGGACCGAAGCACGGAGCGGGTTCTTGCTCAAGGTCGGTGTGAAGGTGGCCTCTACATCCTTGATAACGGTCCTCATGCCTTGGTTGCCACTTGTTGCACTCCATCTAAAGCGTCATTTGAATTATGGCACCTACGTTTGGGACACGTTTCTTTTGACATATTATCTCGCTTAAATAAAATGGGATGCTTGTCTGTTACTTCTCTTCTTCCAAAACGAACCGTTTGCACATCTTGTGCCTTATCTAAAATGCATAGATTACCATTTGAGAATAATGAAAAACGTGCCTCCAAACCTTTAGAATTGATACATTGTGATTTGTGGGGACCCTCCCCGACTTTATCTGTTGACAACTACCGTTACTATGTTATATTCATTGATGATCACTCTTGGTTCACTTGGTTCTATCCATTGAAATGCAAGAATGAATTTTATGAGGTTCTCTCCGTTTTTATCACATTTGTGCAAACACAGTTTTCAACTAAAATCAAAACTTTCCAAAGTGATGGTGGTATGGAATTTCTCAATAATCACGTTCGTACTTTGCTCAATTCCAATGGTACTTTTCATCGTATTTCATGTGCTTATACCCCTCAACAAAATGGGCGAGCGGAACGCAAGCACCGTCACATTGTTGAAACCGGCCTTGCGATGCTTTTTAACGCTCATGCCCTGTCGACTTATTGGGTAGAAGCTTTTAGTACTGCCGTTTATACCATTAATCGGTTACCATCAAAAACGTTAAATTGGTTGTCTCCATATGAAGTTTTATTTTCTACACAACCAACTTATACCAACTTTCGTCCGTTTGCATGCCACGTATATCCTTATACTCGGGATTACTCTGCCAACAAGTTATCACCCCGGAGTATCCCGTGCATTTTTATGGGCTACAATGCTCAATACAAAGGTTTTAAATGTCTCGACCCAACCACGACACACACATATGTCACAAGACATTCTAGATTTGATGAAACCACTTTTCCATTCAAGGGGTCTGTTGCTCACTCTCCTATTCATTTACTTCCCTTACAACAATTTAGGGAAAATATACTTGCTCCTAAAGACACTGAAAATGTCATTCGTCAAGCTCCATCAACTATTACTCAGCCCAATACCACTTGCAATTTATTTTGTGATAATCCTGAATTTTCCTCTAGGTCGGCGCCCAATGCTAAAGACCCACACTCTCAACAAGATTTGCATGAAACAATACATGTTTTTGGGCCTCAAACAACCTTTGGCCCAGACACTCCCATAAGCTCTGCTAGGCCTGTGCCATCTTCTGGCACAATTGCACAAACACCCCCATTCACCAACTTGAACCCCATGAACAACATAGCAATCCTTATGTGCCCACTACGGAAATCCCATCGGCTGCTCCACCAACAACAAATCTACCCTCTCCAACTTTTGCTAACCTATCCGACACAAACCCTTCCGACTCGACTTCTCTCCCTATCCCTGACTTCCCCCCATTATCAACATCCTCACCCCTTGCCACTGATACTAACATACCTTTATCTCATCAAACTTTTAACCACCCTCAACCCACCTCAACTCACCCTATGATCACTCGGAGCAAGGCTGGCATTTTCAGACCAAAACATAGAGCCGATCTCGCTCAAACCACACCTCATTCCCCTCCCCACACCTCATGCACCATGGTTGAACCAAAAGGATTCAAATCTGCAGCCAAACATCCTCATTGGATGGATGCCATGAATAAGGAATTTACTGCTTTATCAAACAATAATACATGGATGTTGGTACCTCGCCCGTCAAATCATAATGTTGTTGGCTCGAAGTGGCTATTTCGAACGAAGTATCACTCCAATGGAACCATTGATCGGTATAAAGCCCGCCTTCTAGCTCAAGGTTTTAGTCAAATACCAGGGCTTGATTACTCTCACACATTTAGCCCGGTGGTTAAAGCATCGACAATTCGGGTGGTTCTATCTCTTGCTGTGATTAACAAACGGAGGTTACATCAACTTGATGTAAATAATGCGTTTCTGCACGGCCATCTCAATGAACTTGTGTTTATGAAGCAACCACCCGGCTTTGTTGATTCTAGATTCCCAAATCATGTGTGTCGGCTTAATAAAGCACTTTATGGGCTTAAACAAGCTCTACGTGCGTGGTTTCATCGGTTGAGCGTTTTTCTATTAAAAAATGGTTTCTCATGCAGTCGTGCTGACACGTCATTGTTCATTTTCAAAAATGATTCTTGTGTAATGTATTTACCTGTGTATGTGGATGACTTAATTCTTACAGGAAATAACGATGCAGTCATGAGCCGTTTCATCAAAGTGCTAAATAATGAGTTTGCTATTAAAGATCTTGGACACTTAAATTACTTCCTTGGTCTTGAACTCACCTATACAACTGATGGTCTCTTCTTAAGTCAGTCCAAGTATGCTCTCGACATCCTTACTCGAGCCAACATGTCTGACTCGAAGCCCGTTCACACTCCACTTTCCACCAAAGAAGTTTTCTCTTCGTATGGCGAAGAGTACAAAGATCCAACTCTATATCGTTCACTTGTTGGGGCTCTACAATATCCGACCATCACGAGACCAGATATCTCTTATGCTGTTAACCAAGTTAACCAACACATGCAACACCCAACTGTGAATCACTTTCAAATTGTTAAGCGTATTCTCTGATATGTAAAAGGCACCTCTACCTATGGTCTCACATTCTCCAGATGCTGCAAAACATCTATTATTGGCTACTCGGATGCTGACTGGGCTAGATGTCTTGAGACTCGACGCGGCCTATGGGTATTCCATTTTCTTGGAGGGAATCTCGTCTCATGGAGTGTTACGAAACTTCCCATCGTTTCTCGCTAGAGTTGTGAATCGGAGTACAGGGCCATGGCTAATGCAGCTGCTGAAATCATTTGGATCACCCACTTACTACGGGAGTTATTTGCACTCCCTTTAGGATGTCCAACCCTCCTATGTGACAACAAAAGTGCTATGTTCTTGACTTAGAATCCGGTTTAACACAAGCGAGCTAAACACATTGACTTAGATTATCATTTCATTAGAGAACTAGTTCTGACGGGCAAACTTCATACCAGATTTGTTTCTGCCAAACTACAGGTGGCGGATATCCTCACCAATAGTCTCCCGAGACATCAGTTTGAGTTCTTTCGTCACAAGCTTGGTCTCGGTCCGCCACCCCTTCGCTTGCGGGGGGATATTAGATGAAATTTGTTTATATTTGTTTGTATAGGGACCTAGACTGTATATCTTTTATTCCTTATGTAAGTTCTCTGTAATTTGTTTTAGTATATATGTATGGCTCTCCTTAATTTGAGGGTAAGCCAATCATCATTTCAATAAACCTTCCATAAGGAGGTTCAAACCCAATCATAAGGTAACTTTGTGTAATTTAGGAGTTGAATTAAGATATATTTGCCATTCAAAAAGAAGAAAAAAAACATATGGCTTGCTTTCCATTGGAGATTGAGTGAAAAATAACTGACTGAAATAATCCTAATACAAAAATACTAATTAAACACTGGATCTTGATGGTTTCTATTGGTGATGTAAATAAATATTTTTTTTTAACGACAAACCTATTTCACTGCTACTCTTCGATTACTCCATATTTTTTAGTAATTATTTGTGAGTTATAGTAGTTTGTTAAGTATTGATATTCCATAATTCCATAAGATCCAAGTGGAAGGTTATACGAAAATACTACCAAAGTAACACTTTTCTTTCTTGTTAAGTATTGATATTCCATAATTCCATAAGATCCATAATTCCATAAGAACCAACTTTCTTGTTAGAATTTGACACACGCTGAGGCCTTTTTTTTTACTCCCAGTTGAAGCACCTACAACTTTGACATGGTGATTTCTTCACTTTCAAAAATCGGTCAGCTCAAGAGATGTCCACAGTCTAAGGGTAAGGTTGGAGAAAAAATTCTATATATAGTAGAATTGAAAACTACGTCGGTGCATACTCATAAGTTTTTGTTCACTTTCTCAAATCAAAATGTAAAAGTTGTTTAAACACATTAATTTTATGGTTATAACATGTCTCCTCACAAGGTATAAGATAAACCTCTGAACTTTAAGTAGACTCACCATTTAAACACTATATTTTTTCACTTGTTTTTTATTTTTTATTTTACCTAACTAGATTTTAACACTTGGCTCACTCATAACTTTTTTCTTTTTCTTTTTTATTTTTCTTCTATAACTTTAAAATATAATGTTGAGTTAATTTTTAATTTTAATCCCTAATGTTTGACAAAAAAACTATTTTCATTCAAAAATTTAGAAACATCATTTATCTCCAAAAGTTTCACAAATTGTTTCAATTTCAGTCTAAAAGTTTATTATTTTGGATTAATTTGAAACAATTAATAAAATTTTTGGAGTAATACCGAAACAATTTATGAAACTTTTGGAGGTAAATTGGTGTTTATAATCTTTTGGAGAAAAATGGTTATTTTTGTCAAATCTCACGGAGCAAAACCAAAATTAACTGTATAATGTTTTATAAAATTTTGAATTTACTGGTACGGCGTGCTTTTTTCTATCTCACTATGATTGAAGTTTTATTCAAAACCAAATTTTTTGTGATAATGTGCAAGTTATCGAATCACAAATGTATAAATCGTTAAAGTTGGTTCAATATTTCGTCTTTTTATAACTTTTTCCTTTTACAACTTTTAAAATATAATATTTACAGAGTTCCGGATTTGTTTTACTACATGCTTATTTTTTTTATTAACGTTCTACCTTTCTATAACTTTTAAACCTCATGTTCCATCGATCCATTAGCTTTATATACTAAAGGGCCTTATGTTGTGACAAAGTAAGGATATCCAATCCGAACAAATAACACACGTAACTAAATTCCTTCTATGAAAGTAATCGCGTCTCAGGAGTCAAACTAATAAACGGGCTTTAGGTCCATCGGACCATTGCTATCATAACCCACTTTCATCATAAATTTGGATGCTGTTGATCGATCAAGAAACAATCCACAACATTGAGAAGGAATTACCAACAAATGAAATGATCATATGAAACCTACCCGGAAGTAGAGTTACAGACGTTTAAATCTTTATATATAGATTCAAACCGGTTTGACTTTATATCTCTATAGGTTGAAAACTGTTTATTTTTTGTTAACCGAACTTGAACCAGTTTGAACCCAAACAGTTTGGACCAAAAACCCGATGTGTGCGCCTTTAATTATCGCACCATTTACACCAAATCCCACTTCAACAGTGAAACTTCCACATCAAAAACCACCTCTGAACATCTCTGGTGAAAATCCTAACCTTAGAAATAAAGAGATTTCAAACACCAACTGAATGTTCTTTTTTAGTGACAAATTCAAAAAACTTTTTAATTGGGGTTATAACTTTGTAGTTTCCGTATGTCTATTAAGAGAGAGATTTTTTTGCGAGATTAAGATATAGGCAGTTCAATTTGATACGGTTTATATGGGTTATAACAAATATCGTAGGTTGTATCCCACCCCTCTATAGTTAAGGATGAAGGCTTGAAACATGTCAACAATTAAGTATAGGATTTGAACTTGATGATAGGGTGAATCAATTTTCAGTAATCTAAGTAATGTATTTAAATTAAAGAAAGAAGCATGAGGACACATGATCAAGATTCTCAAAATTCTCCTATATTTCACAACGCCCGCACAACGCATCTAACACATTTGCAAATAAACCAAGACATAAAAAAATGCTCCAATTTGTGGTTACAAAGTTAAACCATTTCAAATTTGTCTCTAAGTATCTGATTAATATTGAGAATTGGTTTATGAAGAAGAAAATAATAATCTTTTATGATAGACAAAATATTATTTGTTAGAATGGGTTCATACTGATTGAGGCATGGCTTGTTAGATAAAAATTTTCATGTTTATTATTTTTTTTTTCACCTTCGGATGACCAGGAATCCAGGATGACCAAACGACGAACGTCTGAACATTGTCACTGATATGAAATAGCTTTGGTGGTTGGGCACTTGGGCTCATTCATCAGGCCCAAGTTTCATAGAAGTCCGTCATTTGGTTTTATATTAAAGAAAAATTTCATAAATTAGTAATTAAGTTTTAAAAATAATTTAATTAGATCATTCATACATATTCTACATAAATTGAATCAGTAAACCATCAAATCGAATCATCGGTCTATTTTGTCAAAAAAGAAATGGTGGAGAACATACGAGGGTCAATATATATATATATATATATATATATATATATATATATATATATATATATATATATATATTAATAGGCGCCAACTTTCATGCATGTATATATAGCAATGTAATTTGTGATTAGTGTAGAATCAATCTCCAAAAATAGGAGATTCTCTTGTATTATTATATATTGTCGTTTGTGAATGAAAGGAGGGCAAGCAATTATTCATTATCTTACATGGTATCACCCTCACGATCCTCCTAATCCCTGTCCAAAATTCCCACTCTTCTTCTCCAATGGCCGATCAAAAACTTCATCCCGCCATCACCGTTTCCAACATCTGAAACTTTGTTCCTATCACCTTAGACAATGAAGCTGCCGACTACAACACATGGTCGGAGCTATTCAGGATCCATTGCACGGCGTTCCTTGTGGCCGACCATCTTGAACCCCGTCCTTCCCCCGTTGCTACATCCTCCGCTGATAAGGAAAAGAAAACGGCTCCCCCTCCTGCCGACTCGTGGGAACGACTTGACGCCATTGTCCTCCAATGGATTTATGGCACCATCTCTACCGGTCTTCTTAAAACCGTGATAAAAAAGAGCACCACTGCCTATGATGCTTGGAAAGCAATCGAGAACCTTTTTTAAGACAACAAAGCCACTCGAGCCCTACTTCTCAAACAAAAATTCGCCAACACTCGTCTTGAAAACTACTCCTCCATGCACGAATATTGTCAAGAACTTAAAGTTTTGGCCGATCAGTTGACCAATGTTGATGCCCCGGTTGCTGAACAAGATCTTGTCTTGCAAACCATAGCCGGTCTCACCGAACAATACGAAACCGTTGGAACCATACTTCAAAACACCAAACCTCTACCCTCCTTCATTGAGGTTCGTTCCCAGTTATGTATGAATGAAAACACAAAAGCCAACCAAGCACTTCACTCCTCCCAACAAGCCGCAACCGCCCTTCATGTTCAAAGCCAAACCCGTTCTTCCACCAACACCAACTTCACCCCTCAGAACACCTCTGACTCTACTCATGGTCGCGGCCATTCTCGTGGACGCGGTAGAGGCCGTTCACCATCTCAACCAAACCGCTCCAGGGGACAAACCCACCAACCCAATCACTCGGCCCAATCCCAACATCCCTACATCATTTTTCCTAACAACTGGGCCACTAACCAGTGGGCCTCCCTTCTCAACAGCCCACAATCAAGTCCAACACCCCCTGCCCTTACCCATCTATCCCTCGACCCAACAGTTCTCAAGGCATTCTGGGCCCACGTCCAGCACAGGCCCACATGGCAACTCACAACCCAACTCCAACCGACATTGCTCAGGCCCTCTACACTTTGTCTATGAGTCAACCTTCTGAACCCATCGGCTACATGGACACCGGCGCTTCTGGACACATGGAACAACCCGGTATGAATTCCCCGTTTCTTTTTAATACTTGCACTAATAAACAAATAATTGTTGGCAATGGCACAACCATTCCTGTTATTGGACAAGGCAACAAAACATTACCACCACCCTTCCCACCACTAAAAATGAACAACATTCTTTATGCTCCTAATCTAATCAAAAACCTCATCTCGGTCCGTCGCCTTACGACCGACAATTTAATCTCAATTGAATTTGACCCGTTTGGTTTCCTTGTGAAGGATCTCAAGACCAAGGCACCTATCCTACGATGCAATAGCTCGGGAGATCTCTACCCCCTCACCACCAACTTTATCAAGCATCCGACAAAACCCACCGCTTTAGTTGGCATTACTCAAGACCGTTGGCATCAACGACTTGGGCACCCAGGCAACTCTTTATTGCATTCGTTAAAGTCTAGTTCTTTTATCAATTTTAGTAAACCAAACAATACGCTTTGTCAATCATGTGTTTTTGGCAAAAGTGTTAAACTTCCTTTCTATGATTCTATGAATAAAACTTATTTACCATTTGATATCATTCATAGTGATTTGTGGACCTCCCCGGTTTTAAGCACAAGTGGTCACCGCTATTATATATTATTTCTTGATGATTTTACAGATTTTCTATGGACCTATCCTATCACAAATAAATCACAAGCTTACACCGCCTTCACCAATTTTTATAACCTTATTAATACCCAGTTTGAGCGAAAAATTAAACAATTTCAATGTGATAATGGCACCGAATACACCAACAATAATTTTAAACAGTTTTGTCACATAAATGGCATGCAATTTCGTTTCTCTTGTCCCCACACCTCCTCTCAAAATGGCAAAGCCGAGAGAAAAATACGAACCATCAATAATATGATCCGTACCATCTTATCTCAAGCCTCCCTACCCCCATCATTTTGGCACCATGCCCTTGAAACCGCCACCTACCTTCTAAACATTCTCCCTAAGAAAACTCACAAATTTTTATCCCCCACCACCCTTCTATACAATGTCCTCCCAATCTATACCCATCTCCGCGTATTCGGTTGCCTATGCTATCCCATCACCCCCTCCACCACTATAAATAAACTCACCAACCGCTCCAAACCTTGTGTTTTTCTTGGCTACCCCTCAAACCATCGTGGATACAAATGCCTAGACATCTTCAATAATCAAATTGTTATATCCCGACAAGTCGTGTTCGAAGAATCCATCTATCCGTTCTCCATCCAACACTCCACTACTACCCTTGACTACAACTTTCTAAACCCTCCTTTCAACCCACTGTTGTGGGACACAATCCACCCATCTCAACCCACTGACTCACCCGATGCCCCACTTGCTAATTCCACAGGCCCAACCCCATCCGGCCCAACCAACTCACACCCCAATGTTACTAACCCACATCACCCACATCACTCCCCTGACCCACATATAACATTTCCCAGCCCACCCCATTCTAATTTATCTCCTCCCCCTTCATCAGGCCCACCCCAACTGGCCCAACCACATAACCCTACACCCCAATCGCACTCAACACCGATCCCTCAAGCACCACCTTAACCCTCCACTCAACCGAACTCGGTCTCTCAGCAACCGACCCGTACCATGCGCACTAGAGCAATGGACGGTATAACCAAACCAAAACACCTCTTCAACCTTAACACTATCGCCCTTGTCCCAATACCAAAAACACCCCACCTTGCCTTGTCCACAACTGAATGGTACAACGCCATGCAAACAGAATTTAGTGCACTTATTAAAAATGACACTTAGGAGCTAGTACCACGTCGTCCGGACATGAATATTATTCGTAGTATGTGGCTGTTTAAACATAAATTTCGTTCTGATAGCTCTTTAGAACGTTACAAAGCAAGGTTGGTATGTGACGGTCGTAGTCAACAAGTTGGGGTTGATTGCGGTGACACCTTCAGTCCGGTGGTAAAACCCACCACTATACGGACGGTTCTCACTCTGGCTCTCTCTAAATCATGGCCCATACACCAATTAGATGTCACAAATGCTTTTTTACACGGTCACTTACAGGAAACCGTTTACATGCACCAACCAATGGGATTTCGCCACCGGGAATATCCTGATCATGTTTGCCGTCTCAAGAAGTCTCTCTACGGCCTCAAGCAGGCTCCCCGGGCTTGGTATCAACGGTTCACAGATTTTGTCGTTCAGCATGGTTTTACCCAATGCAAAACGGATAATTCCTTATTCATCTACCACCACGGCCATGATGTTGCCTATCTTCTAATCTATGTTGACGATATCATACTCACCACCTCCTCTGACCAACTCCGTCAACAACTCATGAGCATTCTTGCAGGTGAATTTGCTATGAAGGATTTGGGGGCCTTATCCTATTTTTTGGGTATCTCGGTCACTAGAACAGGAGACACACTTTTCTTGTCTCAACATGCATATGCCAAAGACATTATTCACCGTGCTGGTATGGACTCATGCAAACCAGCAGCGACCCCGGTAGACACACAGAGTAAATTGGCTAGTGAACCGGATTCTCAGTTCGATGACCCTACCACCTACAGAAGCTTGGCCGGTGCATTGCAGTACTTAACCTTCACGAGACCCGACATTGCATACGCGGTTCAGCAAATATGTATGCACATGCACTCCCCTTGCATAGCTCATTGGAACGCTCTTAAGCGTATCATCCGGTATCTACAAGGCACCGCTGAGTACGGTCTTCATCTCCGCTCCTCCTCGGCACTCTCCATTCGTGCCTACACAGACGCTGATTGGGCAGGTTGTCCAGACACTCGTCGCTCTACATCCGGTTATTGTGTCTATCTTGGAGACAACTTGATCTCATGGTCCTCTAAAAGACAATCCACCATCTCCCGTTCTAGTGCAGAGGCCGAATATCGTGGAGTTGCCAACGTCGTCGCCGAGATATGTTGGCTGCGAAACCTGCTTCTTGAGTTACATTGTCCTTTGACAAAAGCATCTCTAGTCTACTGCGACAATGTCAGCGCTATTTACTTATCCGGCAACCCGGTTCAACATCAACGAACAAAGCACATTGAGCTCGACATTCACTTCGTCAGGGAACACGTTCAAAAAGGCCTGGTCCGTATTCTACATATGCCTTCCCGCTTTCAGATTGCCGACATCTTTACCAAGGGTCTTCCCCGGGTCCTCTTCGATGACTTTCGATACAGTCTAAGCATACGTATGCCTCCCACTTCGACTGCGGGGGTGTAATAGGCGCCAACTTTCATGCATGTATATATAGCAATGTAATTTGTGATTAGTGTAGAATCAATCTCCAAAAATAGGAGATTCTCTTGTATTATTATATATTGTCGTTTGTGAATGAAAGGAGGGCAAGCAATTATTCATTATCTTACATATATATATATATATATATATATATATATATATATATATATATATATATATATATATATATATATATATATATATATATATATATATATATATATATATATATATAATACACGAAGGAAGGATTCCGGCCAAAGTTAAGAGATTTGTAAATTTTAAGCATAAGGTACAACCCAAAAAATCAATTTAACAAGGGTAATTATGTCTTTCTAACGCTACTAAAAAAGTGAAACTTTAAACTTATTTACACTTAGACCCTTGTATCTTTAATTATATATAATTTTTTCTATGTTTGTTACAATATGCTTAAAAGAAGAAATTCAGTTTTTAAATATAAAACTAACCAGAGACGAGTACCGTAATGAAAAGTGTCGCACGCGCCGCATCGCGCGGGGCACGTTACTAGTATATATATATATATATATATATATATATATATATATATATATATATATATATACACTATATTATAATACACGAAGGAAGAATTCCGGCCAAAGTTAAGAGATTTGTAAATTTTAAGCATAAGGTACAACCCAAAAAATCAATTTAACAAGGGTAATTATGTCTTTCTAACGCTACTAAAAAAGTGAAACTTTAAACTTATTTACACTTAGACCCTTGTATCTTTAATTATATATAATTTTTTCTATGTTTGTTACAATATGCTTAAAAGAAGAAATTCAGTTTTTAAATATAAAACTAACCAGAGACGAGTACCGTAATGAAAAGTGTCGCACGCGCCGCATCGCGCGGGGCACGTTACTAGTATATATATATATATATATATTAGAAAAACAAAAGAAAACATGTTAATTATATTACAAAAAATAAAATAAAAATATCTAAAATTCACGTCACGATTCCACATCAGCATAACAAAAAAAATATTTCATGATTATTTCGTGTCCCATACTTTGTAAGACACTTCCAAATTATTATATATTCTACAAAAAGTTTGAATGAACGCTTTTTGAATACTTACATTGAATGTCATTCACAATTTTTAAAAGTATTAAATAAACTTAAACTTGTTTGTTTCTTTTGATCCATTAGTGATTGTAAAACACTTCCAAATTATTATATATTCTACAGAAAGTTTGAATGAACGCTTTTTGAATACTTACATTGAATGTCATTCACAATTTTTAAAAGTATCAAATAAACTTCAACTTGTTTGTTTGTTTTGATCCATTAGTGATTTAGTGTTTTCACTATTGATATTTCATGCTAACTTTTATTTTATATAGGGTAAGGATACACGCACACCCTGTTAGGTGTTTTGCCGTCCTTTGACTTTTTTAATGGCCTGTAAGGGTTATTACAGGCTGTAAGACCCTGCAAAAAGTAATTCAGCTAGCTTTTATCCCACACCACCTGTTATGCTAGTAATGGGCCATTAACTACATCCCGTAAAGCTCCTCACGATCCATGACCATTTTACTTAACCGCTCATATCATCCCTTACGAGTCGTTTAATTTTTCTGAAAACAATGATGTGACATATTTGTTAATCGGCATTGGTGATTTTCTCCTCTTATAATAACATGATACGACGTATTATTCCTTGAAAAACATGAATGAATTATTTGATTTAATGTAAGATTCTATATAAATGATATATATATATATACGAACATATGTTATTTGTTTAATCGAGTGCGTTTGAAATGAGATAAGTAAAATATCTTCTCATGAAAGTAATAGAAGGCGTCAGAATGAATCATCTTCTAACATATGTAAAATTCTTGAAAGCATTCCCGAACCAATAGATAAGCATTATTGGTAGAATAACAAGAACTGGTCTCAAAATATTAGGTTGTTTTCGTGCAACGGAGATGTCAGGTTATGTAAGGCGTATTATATGGGTTTGTGGATCTCAACTTAGAATTTTTGGTAGCCTACTAGGAAACGTGACTTTATATTCAGATGTAAGATTTTAAACATGGAATTGTTAGATTAATTTTTTTGAAATTGTAAATATATTATTTTTATTTTGCAGTATGTTCAGCCATTGACAAATAGAGTGGTGATCTGGCGATTCGAAGAAGTACGTAGAACATAGGAGTTGTCAGGTCATGATCATTGAACGATTCTACCATTTGAGTGGTTTAACTTAATATACATAGTCTCCGTTGATGGTGACGTATATGCAGACGGGAGGACCGAAATATTTCCTCCGTTATGGGAAGTTGATACGATATTGTTGTTTTCGTGTTATCCATTTTTAAATCAAAAACAAAATATAATTGTGTTTAATTTTTATGAAGGTGTACGTACTGATCACCGATGAAAATGAAAATTGATATCTTTTTAAGATTTGTAAGAAGCCACTACAAGTTCACATATATTATCTATATGAATGTCCTCCAAATACTTGTGATGATTTATGGTGTATTCATCGTAACGTTTGGCATTTTGTTGTGCAATTTGAAACATATTTCTTATAATTTCTTTCACGTATACGTTATTGGTAGCACTCTGAACAAAAAGAAATAGATGAATTGGTAGTGTCTGGTGAAACTATGTTGCCTCCTAATTGGGGGTCATATTGGTTAAGGTTTAGGAGTTGTAATTTGTATGTTATTATGTAGGATAGTTCAAAACAGATTTTAGAGTGACAAGAAGTTAATTTACCAGATGGCCAAATCCTGAAGAAAGCTAAGGGGAAGGGCCAGTGATGGGCATTTGGTAAAGACTGTTTTATATTTTAACGATTTATGACAGATGAATTGTATGCAAGTCATACAATGTAATTATGTTAACGCTTAATTTTTAAATGAAAATAAAAATAATATTATTATTAAATTCTACTAAAAATAACGTAAACATAACTAAAAATAAAATCTTTAATCTTATTATTTTTTAAGAAAGTTTCAAACCACAACATGGTTGATAGATATCCCAAATGTGGCCTCATATTGTTCTTGAGATCTTTTCATAAGGTTGGTATCATTCCATAGCATATTGTGGTTGTTGTAAACGTTGTCGTAGATTGAGTGAATGTCAAGATATTTCTTCTTAAGTCAAACCACTTGCTGCTAACTTCACGAGTGGTATGGTATACGCCACGTTCTAGAATCTGATGAAAACGTGTTGAAACTCAGTTCCAAAAAATTGAAGACCGCCCGACTTATAGAATGGTCCCTGAACGTTCGAGACAAGATCTTACTAAATTCACATCATTGGGTTTTGTGGGATTGAGGGTGAACTTGATCTAGAACTTGTCGTAACTATATTTTTTTATTTGAACTTTGAGTGCAGAAATGGTGTGTGATATGTTGCTATTTATAGTGCAACTTTAATTTTTTCTTGTATTTTTTTTTTGCAAAATATTTAGCGGGCCTTGAAGGGGGTAACGGCCTGTTAGGGAAAACCTTCACGACCCCTTACACATTTCACGAGCCGTTAAGCTCTTATGAGTTTTTTAATTATTTATCCATTAATGTTTGTGAAGAGGATTACTTACTTTGATGTAACTTTTTAGCAAAAATGTTAGCTATCCATTTGGTTCGTTATGTGTTGACCAAATTTACAGTCTTTATCTATCCATATTTATCTATTCATATAGACAAAAACCTCTCTTTATAATGGTCTAGCTAGTTCTTTTTTGTGTACGTTAGAACTCCTATTTAAAATTACTTAGCTAGTAAAAAATATAATTAAGAACAACAGTAGGAAACTTACTTGGATGTTTGGATACCAATCTCCGATAAAAATAGTTATAATTGTACGTGTATATGTCAGGTGTGGCAGAGTTAATCGGTACCGACCTCAAATGTGCAAAAGCCGCAATCATCATTTGAACAGCTCGACTTGCAATGTTTAATAATATTTTTCGATATATGCTACCTGCATAGTAATGATACGGCATTCGAAAAAATTTCTTCAAACGCTTTTATCAAAGCAAGGTCTCTGTAGTAAGTATAACGAGAATTATATACACTTCTGCTATAAAATTTCTCTAAGCTGTTCTAACACCCATCTAAAATTGACCTCATGCTCAAAATCAATAAATGCATGAGCAACAGAAAACGACTTAAAGGTTGATATCACACCGACCATTTGAACAAATGGCATTTGTACAGTTGGTTTTATACGTGGTATCTATCATCAACATATATTCGTAGGCGCGCCATAAAGTATGAGATGTGTGATGTATAAAAAAACTCTGACTATTGTATATGTGGGTTGATATATGTGAGGGTTGTAAACATATTTATGTTATTATAGTATAGAGAAAAGAACCTTCATTAGGGTTTCTCCGATTTAGTTTGAGTTTTTTATTTTTGTGCAGGCATTCTATATAGTTGGTAGGACGGACACGTTGTTGGGACTGTTCCCTTAGTGTGCCTAGAATGTTACAAGGCTCAATACTTCCGACCGTCTGTTGCTTTACCATACCAAACTCTTTTGCGGTGAGGCTCCTTGCGTATGCATGCCTCCTGAGGTGTTCATCAGGTTCATGTTATGTGTATCCAAGAACATTTCTTTAATTCGTACTTGCGTTGTAATTCAAACCGACAATTTGTTCTTTTTGTGCTAGTCTTTTTAAGAGTGAGTGTTTCTTTGTATACTCCACCGTGATCATATTTCAATCATGTTTTCACGACCAAACCACTTGTGTTTCTTTTGGATCGTTTTGTGACACTAACATAGTCATTTCCTCGACCTATATTAGTTGCCGAATCAATCAATTCGTCACGAGATAAAAAAACTTGACAGTTTTAAATATTATAATTACCTATTAGTAAGTGTGAGAACAAGTAAAAATAACTTATATAATAAACTGATTCATGTCGTATAACCTTTTTTTTCAAAATTATCACCATCGTTATCCCCGCTACTTATGAGTGCAGTGCGGCATCTTTACATTTCCTTGGACCAACTTGTCTTTTTGGCCTATGTTCATGGGTCACTAGTTTTCTTAGTGCTTCTTCTGATCAGACCCGAAGCTGAACATCTTCTAGTATATGCATTTCTTTTATTGTTGACACACTTGAATTTATTTTATTCTATTAATCGATGCCCTGGTCCAAATGTTGGACCGATCGAGTAACAAGATTGTAATAATTATCTTATGGTCTAATCACTTTCTTACAAAACACAAAAATAACAAAACTCATTCCCTATTATTATTAGAAACCCCAAACCCATTTGAAAGTGCATGAACACTTGGATTGACTGCTGATCTTCCAAGAATACCTTGTTTATATGGCAAGAATGTTCTCTTCTTCATCTCATTCGCAACTGTCCGATTGATCGTATAATGTAATTCGTGAGCCGATACAGGTCCCCTCTTCTTGGATCCCGACCCGGACCCTGACCCATGTGTTTGAGGACCCATGGACCTTACACTCGCTCCCATTAAATCCTCATCGCGCTTCCTAAAGAAGTCTGAGTATTTCTTCAAAGGGTCGCGGTCCATAGCCCGTCCATCTGAAGCACTTCTGAACAAAAACAAGTCCCTAAAGCTCCATTTCCTTGATCCTTTAGTAGACGAAGAAGCCGAAAGCGTAGACAATGATGAACCCAACTGAGGTTTTATGTTGTTGGTCGTCGGTGACACTTGTTGTTCTTTTACTTTATCTTCTCGTTCTTCCCATGGAATCTCCCATCCCCTACGTGTCGAAAAAGACTGTGTTCTTCTACTCCTAGAAGAAGATAACAACGATGATGATGAACCAGTTTTCGCCTTGGATAACTTGATCACACCACCGTCGAATAACTCTTCAGCAGGGGCTGAATCGACACTGAACTCCACGCTAACATCGAATGCAAAATCTTTTTCAAGAAACTTATAACATGGATTGGGGAAACCGGGTTTGTCTTCCCAGGCAAATGGGACCGAGGCCGGAAACGGGTCAGGGTATACCGGAGAACCCATGTGGAAATCAATGGAAGTCACTGATGATATGAGCTCCATGGTTGTGTGTTAGAGATGGTGATTATTGTTATAAATATGAGGGAATGAAGGAGGAGAGTGGACTGAATCGAATAAAGCAGCCGGCTTGTTGTTTAAGTCTTTGAACAACTTGTGTTTTTGTCAATGATTAAGCTGCTCTCAGTGTCTTTTGTTGTGTAGACTTTCTTTTTGGCAGGTTTGAATGTTTATCTGATTAATGTCCAGTTTTATACTAAATCCATTTGAATCAAACAAAGATTATGTTTAAGAAATAATTTAAATATTCCATAACACAAATGTATTATAATTAACATTAACGCGTTTAAACACGATTAGTATCAAACTAATTATCACAATATCAACTTACTCGGCTATTTGAAAAATATACACAATTGGAAAATTATCACAAAAACCGCCCTTAATTTAGCCTTCCGTTAAAGATTATCTTTTAATGTCATTTTGTGATGTGAATTACATCGTCAATGGAAGGAACTAGCTAAATGATGTCATATGTCCATGTAATTTACGGTTGAAAGTGAGCTTAATTGCATGATTTCTAGCGAAATGTGACTAAAAACCAGACGTTTTAGGCCGTGTGTTGTTTATAATTAGTTGGTATTTTATGAATTAACATGTAATTCTTATTATTTTAAAAGAAGATTGATTATTTTTACAAAATTTAATCAAAATACCATTTAGATCACTTGTTTGAGAAATTAAGTAAATATCATTACATGATGTTCCCTTATTTAGAAATTAACATGTGGATTACAAGGAACAACAAGATTCACATAGGCTTTGACGAAGGTGGGAAACAGGATTATGCACAATTATGAGTAGGTATCATGTCTTCTAAACCGAGTCTTTTTGCTTTTGCTATGATTGGGAATTTTTATTTCTTATTAAAAACAATTATCTTTTAAGTTGGTTATCGAATATATTAATTAGTTTTGTTAATGGTGATATTTATCTACTCACATTGATAAAACTATAAAAAGTATATTGTTTAAAGAAAGTTTGGTCCTCAGATTTTAAAGTTTATAAATTTAGTCCAAAAATTTTAAGAGTGGTCGGAAGTTTAGTCCCCACCATTAGTATTCGTTAAATTTTTAATGATTTGAGGACTAAATCTGCAATATTATCAAATCATAGGGATCAATTGTGTAATTTTCTCTAAAAATTTAGAAAAGCCAAATAAAATTTTAAAAAATTAAAATCAAATTTAAGAAATTTAAAAGATGTTAATAATAAAATTTTAGGAAGAATTACATATTTCCTCCTATCAACTTAATCAATTACATATTTACCCAACTGAAAATTTTAATTACATATATCTTTTTTTAAAACTTAGTTCATTACATATATTATACCCAAACTAAAATTTTAATTACATATATCCCATTTTAAAACTTAGTTCATTACATATATTATACCCAAACTAAAATTTTAATTACATATATCCCATTTTAAAACTTAATCAATTACATATATACCTAAATTGAAATTTTAATTACATATATCACATTTATTAAACATAAATATTACATATTTACCCATTTCCGTGAGAAGTTTGGGTCTGATAGATTTTGAATAAAACATATGCAAAAGCAGGATCTAAGACTGGAAAATTACTCGAAACGTAAAAAAAGAAAAATAAGTGTGACAGGATTGAAAGTGTCTTGTACAGGAATCTTACTATCTAAAGTAAGAAATGTTAATATCAAAACATAAACAAATAATTATATTCAAAAGTTAATTAAAAAGAAAAACTAGTCAAGAAATAAGTAAATACTCAATATTATAGTTTTAGTAAAAATAAGCATAAAACAATAATTATATATGTTATTTTTAATAAAATATATTCAAATATTAATGAAGGGGATATATGTAATTAAAATTTTAGTTTGGGTATATATAATGACAAGTTTTCAAAGGGGATATATGTAATTAGAATTTTAAGTTGAGTATATATGTAATTGATAGAGTTTGTATGAGGGAAGTATGTAATTCTCCTTAAAATTAATAGTCGTTAAATTATAAAATGAAGGTTACAAAATAAAATCAAATTTAAAAAGTAAATAAAAGTAAAACTAGAAAACGAGAAGTTTGCTTAATATATTTTTATTTTTTTATGAAGTCTATATATCATGCGTAAACTGAAAAATTCAAAAACCTTGTGAAAGTCTAAATCCAATAATAAAAACTCAAGATCCGACGATTTTTTTTTAACTTAAAATTTGATTTTTTCAATATGTGTTTTGAATTTTATAAACATTTAAACGATTTTTTTAAAGTTTTATTTGGTTTCTTCGTTAATTTTTTTCCTTTTGATTATTTTTTAAGGTTCAATATAATTTTTTAAACTTTTATTTGATTTTTTTATTTTTTTTAAACTTTAGAGAGAATTACATAGATAGTCCATATGTTTCATCATATCGCGGATCTAGTACACACCAAAATCATCAAAAACTAATGAAATCAATAGTGGGAACTAAACTTGAAACCAACTCTCAAATGTTTAGACTAAGTTTTTAATTTTTAAAATCCAAGATTCAAGCTTGCAATATGATCAAACCAAAGGGACAATTTTTGTAATTTTTCTTGTTTAACTGAGTAAACTTTTTATAAAAAGTTGCTTTCTTGCACCGTTAACACTTATTGTGCTCCTGAGCCTACTTGAGGCTAGTTGGGCCAATTTCTTTCTTATTAGCTACCACATCCCTTGCCTCCAACACAACAATCCATTGGGCTGAGCAGAAGAGCAACTATTTGTCCGAGCTTGCTAGAGCTTTACTATTCCATGTGCATCTACCATATAAATTTTGTATGACGTATGTTACAAGCACTTTTTCATCAACCGTTTACCTTCTCCAACACTTGGTCATTCTTTTTCTTATGAGATTCCATATCGATCTCGGTCTTGCTATACACTATTATAAATCTTTGAGTATCTCTTTTATTTGTTTCTTAAGGACATCCTTACCATGCATGCTTGCTATATAAGGCTCTTTTAAATGTAAACAAGCAGTGAGAGCTTGATTTTCCAAGATATCTATAATTCTTATTACATTTGGTTATACTCGATGTGTCTTTCATACATTCCTATTTTGTTATAGCTAGTTTTGGTTACTTGCTAGGTGCTTACATATGTTGATGGCATCATTATTACTCGAAGTTGCTCAAATTTTATGGTTGATCTGATTGAGCATTTACAATACACGTCTACGCTTAAAGACTTGTGCATGCTAGGTTATATTTTGGGGATATGCCATGTCTTCGAATAAAGTTTTCTTCTTTCCAAGTAGTGGTATTTACATGAACTATTACAATGTAGTGGTATAGTAAGTGTAAGCTCTTGTCAACTCCCATATATCCTAGAAGCAGCTCTTACGACATTCTAGTGTCACTATGGATAATCCTCAGATATACCAAAGTATTGTTAGCGCATTATAGATTTCTTATTTAGTTATTAAGGTATTCTGGCTTCTTTAGGAACCTACTGATCACAATCAAGTTTATTCATTGATATCTTAAGGGTGCTATTACAAGAAGCGGCATATTGTAACCTGGTTTGGTATGAAGACTAAGTATAAGGTATAATGGTATTAAAGAATTGCAATTGTGTGTATACTATTGAACAATCATCAATACTATTTATAGAGCAATACAACAATGATAAGAAAACATACAAGAGATAGATGTGAATAAAGAGATTATAGATGTGAATAAAAAGATTATAGATGTGAATACAACAATGGAATAATTTAACAGATTGTTGCCCATAAATTATAGATGTGAATAAAAAAGAATTTGAATTTTGAATTCTCATCGTTAACTTTCCTTAGTGTCTGTAATACGCCCTCACAAGATGGAGGATACTCCAATTTTGGAGCTAATAAACAGGAAAGGACCTTGAGCAAGTGGTTTAGTGAGCACATCTACAAGTTGATAAGCCAAATCTATGTGTTGAACTCGTAATGAGTTGTCTGTAAATTTCCATCTAACAAAATGATTATCCTAAGCCACGAGCTTCATACGTGAATGTTAAACAAGATTAGCACAAAGATACATAGTTCCGACGTTGTCACATAATAAGAAAGCAGATGTCTACATAGTAATTCTAATGTCAAGCAAAAGGTTTTCCACTCAATCTAATTCTGTAACGACATTTTCCAAGGCTTTGTATGTAGCCTCTATTGATGAACGAGAGATGAAATTCTGACGTGCGAATCTCCATGAGAGAATACTAGGCCCGAGATACACAATAAATGTAGTTGTCGACCCCCATGAGTTATCCATCCCTTATCTGAGTCCAAAAAAGTTGTTAACTGAATAGAAGAACCACAATTAAGAAACATGCCATGAAGAATGGATTCTTTCAAGCTAGCACCAGAGTATGTGTTTTAATGCCTGCCAATGCACTTGAGTCGGGAAATGCATCAACTGGGATACTTGTTCACGGAAAGGACACATCGGCATGTGATAGCGAGGTACTAAAGAGATCCAACATGTTGTCTGTAAGGAGTGGGATTAGTTGTAAAGGCATTGTCAGTAGGTGATAACTGAACTCAAGTGCTAGAAGCATGGCAACTAGTTTTGCACCATCCATTTTGAACCAGTTTAGAAGGTTTTGAATGTGATTATGTTAAGAAAGAAAGTGTACATTGGGGTATGAATGACCTAAATACCGAGAATGGTGTAGAAAACACAAGTCCTGCATAGAGAACCGGTATGCTAATGAATTAACAACTATTGAACATATGAAGGGTGAATACCGGTTAAAACGATGTTGTACATATGGACTAGTACATTACAGGTAATACTATATTGGTTGTAAATGTATATGGAGGGAGTCAGCCTTGGATTTACAAAAGCCATGAGTAACAAGAAAATTTCTAAGCTCAATATACCACGCACAAGGCGCCTGTTTCCACAAAGAGACTGACAAAGCTTGCATACATAATTGGGAAAAATAGGTTTTTTTAATCATGAGGGTTGGATCATGTAAACTTCTACATGCAGGTAACCTGTAAGAAAGCATTATAAACATCATGTTGACATAATTCCCATTTTTAGAGAGAGTTATGGATAGGATAGTACAAGTGCTAACAAGTTTAGTAACCAGATAAAAAGTATCAAAATGATCCTTGTCGTACTCTTGAACGAAACCTTTGGCAACAATACGCGCCTTATGTTTCTCAATTAAAGCATCCGGTTTTTCATTTGATCGGAAAACCCACTTGTGTCTAATTGGTTTGTGGGAGGAAGGAAGTACTATCTCTCACATACTATTGTTAACGAGAGCATTAAGTTCATTGTTTGTGACAATAAATCATTAGGGATCTTCGTTATGCACTTGAGTTTGTGTGATGGGTTCAAAAATGGATGCAATTACGTGATGGGTAGAGGTATTAATGAACTTGGAATTGTAGTATTTTGAGTATGGTTTTCAGCGTCTAAGAGATAAGGGTGGTGTGGTAGAACTAAATGAGGAGACAATAGGAGTAGAAGGAAATATAGAGTTGGAAGATGTGGTTTAGGTCATAGGTTTGGGATAATAAGAATATAGATTAAGGATAGGAGAATGGGTGGCTTTGAGTGTTTGTATGTTTGACAACCTAGTGGTGTGAGGAGGGATTTTGGATAAAGAAGTAGGTGATACAGAAAATGAGGTGAAGTTAGGAAATATAGGTGATGACGTGATAAATTGGACTAATATAGGTGAAGAAGGTTGAGCATGTGGAAGGTGATTGGTATAACGTGAGATAAATGGTGCATGGAAGAAGTAAAGTGAGTTTGTATCGAAAATACGAGAATAGTGGAGGTGGGTAATATGAATGTAGAATTAGGATGAGTAAGTGGGTCCATGGTAGAGGTGCTTAAAGGAGTGAAGGGGTTAGAGTAGAAGAATGAAGCAAATTCAACATGGCTAGAATGAAACAAATGGCGAGTTTGCAGGCCAAGGAAATTGTAAGCTAATTGTGATGAGGAATAGCCTAAAACCTTGGATGGAACTTAGACTTTGCATATGGATCAAGGCATGGGTAGCGATGGCATCTAAACGATATGAGTTTGGAATATATGAGAGATTTTCCATAGAGAACATCATATTGATCTTAAAGTTGAGAATTGGTGTGAGTATTCTATTAATAAGGAATACTACCATTTGAAAGGTGCATGACCAAAATAAAAGTGGAGGCTAGCATAATGTAAAAATGCTGGAACGGTTTCCACTAAGTGATGGTAGCGTCTTTCAACACCCATTATGCTCCTGAATACGCACCAAGGGGTAGATGTGGAGTTGATTTCTAGTAGTGAAGGCATGTTGGCATAATTAACATCAAGATGGTTCTCCCCCATAGTAGACGTGACGTTGTGCGAAGATCCTTCACAAAAAGTAAATAGAAAAAAATTCAACAGAAACACGACCAGTTTTACAAAACTTAGCGACCAAAATATGATTATTGCGAAGTTTAGGAACACAAATACATTAGATAATGAAAGAGAGTGTGGTGTGCATATTTTTGTGTTATCGGTATGAGAAATGGATAGTGAATTACCATTATTGAGTATCATTTCACCCGGTCCTCTATACTCGGAAAGAGTGTAAAGAGAGGCCCGGTTAGATGTGACATGATGAGAGGTGCCACTATCAAACATCCAAGTCAAAGATGTGCAATTAGGTTGGGAGGTAGTAATGTTGACAATCAAGTTTAGTTGAGAAATTAGTTGCAAGTGTGACATTGTTGTCAAGTAAGAAGCGAGTAAGGTTGCGACAATCCTTAGTGAGGCTGGGTTTGTTGGCTGACATCAGATATAAGAAGGAAATAGAACAAGAAGTCAGCAAGATCTTGGTCTCATGTACAATATAATGGTATCAAAGAATTGTAACTATGTGTCTACTATTGGACAATTATCAAGACTCTTTATACAACAATACAACAATGGTAAGGGAAAGATATGATTTGGAATATATAACAGATTGGTACATAGAATTTATGGACGTGATTAAAGGGAGAATTTGAAATTTCAATTCTCACCTTTGACTTTTTGTTAGTATCTGTAAAACTAGGTTCTTGCTCATGGTGCTGCTAAGCTGAGGTGGGTCATGTTGCCATGCGCTGATGCATATGCTATGGCTATCTTCGAGTTGCACACGGTCTCATTGGTATGACAATGCTAGTGCTTCCTATCTGGCGGTTAATCACCCCTTTCATCAATGGAGTAAGCATCTTGAGATCGCCTCACATTTCTTCGAGATATGGGTTTTGGTCGCATTGTATGTTATGTTGCTACCACACATCAGCTAGCTTAAAGACATCCTTATTGAAAGGGTTGTCCTTTATTTAGTTTGTCAGACATCCTCATTGATGTTAGTTAGGTACGAGTGGTTTTATTTTAACTCAATATTGCCATACTACACAAAATTCTCTATATTCTATCTGTTCTTACATTGTATTCAAAAATAATGTTTTAAAATAGATATATAACGCAAAAATAATTAATCTATCCATTCCTTAACAAGAATCCATATAGCGACACAGAAAACATATGTATAATTTATTTGACGATTGACATCACATAGAGATTTGTATTTTCTATACATATTTGTATCTTAGAAAATTCTATAAGAAAAACATATATAATCTGATCACAATAACAACCGCCAAATAAGTATTATTTGCACAAAAGATACCTGAAATGGAACTCGTAAGGGCTAACCCGAACATGATCTGAAAGTGGTTCGTTCGTCTTTCTTTCAAGACACTTCATTGCTACTTTCCTGACTTCACTAGGCAATTGAAGGCACACCCAGTCAAGAAAAGACTCCATGTCTTTAGCAAAATCAAACATATACCAATCTAACAGTTTTGGTATCATTAGCAGCTTTTTTGTGGTTGAAATCCCAACTGCAGCCTGTAAATACTCTCTTTTTGCAACTTCAAGTTCATTTTCAACTTCAGAAGCAGTGTAAACTCTTACCTTGATTCCAGAAAATTAAAAAATTATTTTATAAAATGGTTTGAAAAGAACAATACTAGATAACTTACAGCGGGAGAGGACCAGCTTCCACATGACAATGCAAATATTACTAGTGGTTCCGAGGACTCAAGCCCAAATATGGTTCTTGCGGTTAGTTCATCGTTCTTGAAACCCTTTGGGAAAGTCTGCAGCATTAAGGACAAATAATGCAATCAATTTTAGATGGCATAGTTTCTGGGATAAGAAGATAGAAGACCAAGAGGGATTTCACTTACATGTTTTGTGTGATAAGGGAGTCGTAATATGAAATGCTCGATGCTAAATGCGTTTAAAAGATGACCCCCAACATTTAATTTTGCCTGATGAGTAGAATAAGGCTACAATCAATATATATCATTACTTCGAGGCGTTCAGCTCATTTACTTGATGGTCATCACGGGATGTCTTTTATCTTGAACGGGTTAAAGCTAAAAAATACGGATAGAATATGAACGGGTCAAATGGTTTAAAGTTATTTAATGGCTACGTTTAATACATACAGATTCTGAAATGGTTTATTTGAACTTTATAGTATAAATATAAAAAAAATATGATTATGGGTCAACCTATCCCGACTCATATTAAAAAAGAACCATTTGTCATAAACACGATTTAACATGTTACCCAATCAGCCCATTTGGCCACCTCTAAATTCATTCTCATCCAAAAGTAGAAATATGTGTTGTGTTACCTCCAGCATTAATTCAACCCCTCTCTCAGGTGTTTCTGGGATTCCATGTTCAAGAAATGCCTGTTAATATCAATCACCCAAGATATTAAGATCAGTTTAGAATAATACAGAACCACTACATGAAAACAAATGATTCAGAAAGTCAATATAGTACATTCATCATGCACGAATTATAGATATTGATCCAGAAAGCAAGCTTCTCTTGATGTGTCAGACTTGTTAAGTTGACCGATGAAAGTTTTCCTAGTAGGATCCTAAAAATCATGAAAGAACATCTAATATCTATAAAGAACAATAAAATGTTATATAACTATCAAACATTATACTTACTTTAGTCGTTGTGGCAAGAACCATGAGACTGTTGATCGATTTTTATTGATAGTAGTTGCTTCAACTTCATATAAGTACTTATATGGGCCAATATCCGTGTTCTCAAATTCATAAAATATATCATAAGGATCCTTAAAATCCAATGCCCATGGATTCTCACATGATGCTAGTGAAGGTAGCATTTCTGTCATTTTCAAGGCTGAATTCGAGCTCATTCGTGCAAAAACAAACATTAAGCATTTCAAGATACTTTCTGAAATTTTATTTGGACTGTCATCTCCTATAAATCCCTTTTCCATCTACAAAAAAAAATGATAATAATACACCCATAAAAAGCTAACATGAACAGCAAATTAGCTATCAATACATCTTTGCCGAAAATATAGAACTAATGGCTACCTGTAGTTTTCGTGTTTCCAGACATTTTTCTGCTGCCATTGAGTCGATTTGAGATCTTTTTGATAATGTTTTAACCATTTGGATTTTTGGATTTGGAAAATGACGATTGTTCATTGTGGGATTTATACTTTTTGAATCTTTTGTAGGATGATTTTCTTGAAAATCATATGAATTTTCAAAATTCCTCTTAAAGAAGGACATGTAAATAGCTTCTTCATATTGACTTTGCCTAAGCTGAACCACTTGTTCTTCTAGCTTTATAACTTCTTCTTCCAAAACTGCCACTTCAGCTAGGAGCTCCAATGTCTGTCATACACAATCAGATAAGAATTTGGAAATGTTAGAACTGTCCACGTAAAGTCGCCTGACTATGTATTCGTATGAAATGTTATGCTTATAAGCCAGTAGTTATGCTTGGTTACTAATTGGTCCCTAAAGAATCTTGATCTACAAATCTACTCCTCTTGATAACTTTAGCCTCAAACCAAGTCAATCATTATTATAACCAGGGATTAGAAGTATCATCTTACTAGGTATTGAATTGGTCCTTGTTTAGGTCCAAGGAAGGTTCCTACCAAAAGCTTGCCAAATTATGTGATCATCAATATTTCATACATTATTGATAAAAGCACCGTTGTGATTCGTTTTAGAAAGTATGCATCTTAAGTCACTAATTCAATATTCAAAAGCATGATCAACACTTAAACATGAACATATTGCATAACGATATAGGAAAGAGAGAAAGTAACCAAATACTACTCAAATGTAATGCAACTGACTATGAAGAGAACCCGTGTCTTACCACCAGAGGGAGATCAGGAGGAAGTTGAGGAAGAGCCCCTAACGGTCGTGTTAAGGCCCGTTCTAAAGCCCTATGAACATTCTCTTCGTGTGTAAGCTGCTTTTTAAGTTTTTCAATCTGAAACCATAATTGCAAAACAAACCACAATTTCTTACAAAAATATTCTAAACACAAATAAAAGGTCAATGATGACAGCAAGATACCTCTTGTTGCAATGCCATTTTTCTATCTTTCCCAGAATATCCTTTGCTTGTGTTGGTCTTCTCACTCTCTAATTGCATTTGCACATCAACCTTTTTCTGTATTTATCAAAGTCAATGACATAGTATTCCTTAACAAATGAGACACAAAGATTATCATTAAACACCTTGTGTGCATAAAGATAGCGTGATCATCATCTTCAAGCTGGGGATCAAAATGAAAAACCCCATGTGATCATTGAAGTGAGAGGTACCTTAGAATCTTTAATTGAAGTCCTCCTGAACCGTAAATTTCTCTTTACTCTGCTATTCATCTTCACAGATGCTTACAGCAATATTACAAGGCTGCAATGGGATCAAGTAGAAAGCAACACATAACATCAATCGATCATCTCATCATCTGTTAAAGTGGGTGCTTCTCTGATTATAATGCAAGCATCACCTTCTATCTGCATATTTAATTTAATATATGTTTAAGACAATATATAATTAAATATATGTATTCTATCATATTTTGTTTGAGTAAAGACATGTTGACATGTTCTACCGTGTTTGGGAACCATATTAAAGGATGATATGCACGTATACCTACTAAAAAGTAAAATATAAAAAACACAGAAAATTACATCTTAGGATTCGTATTTAAAGATTATTTACTGTTTGTTTTTTTTTTCTTTTATATAACAGTGTATTAGTTAAAAGAAGAAAATGATTTATCTTATATATTTATAACGAGCAAGGTTTTCCGCAGGTTTTGAAGCCACAGCAAAAATAAAAAATAAGTCTGTTAGTAAAAAGAACTTGTATATATAAACAAAATCATTCGATACTATCATAATTGTTAATGGTAATTAAAATTATTATTGAGTTTTAAAATTGTATTTACTTATCGGACCATCTAAAATATGCAGTTACTAATGGCATCATAATTGTCTGTATCCACTTACAATACCTAAATAAGAAAAGAAATTTTTTAGGCAGCCTCTAGAGTAGAGCCTGTTGGGTTGGCCACATAACACACCCTTCAATGTATCCTGATAATACAAGTGGGTTAATATATAAATAACTACGTTAGTTCTCGTGTATTATCGATTTAAATAAATAAAATATTAAATAATTAGTAATAAAAATTTATGCATTATAAAATCGTGCTTGAAGATGAAATATAATTATAATTACGTATAAATAGCTATTTAAGTAAATAAACAATAATGTATTTTTCTTAAACTTTTGTTTTACAAAACAATTATGATTTTTAAATATTTTGTTTTAAGAAAAATAATTTTTTTTAGAAAAAAGTTCGTTGTATTCTGTATTTTATAAAATTTTGGTTTTTAAAAAGTGTGTTTTTAATAAAAAATAGGTTTTTAATTTATTAATTTATACATTTTTTAATTTGAAAATGGTATGAGTAATATTATTAGTATTCAATCTTATTATTAGAGTAATTTACACTTTTCGTCCTTTAGTTTTACAGCAAATTTTAGATTTCGTCTTTAAACTAAGAAAATTACAGTAAACATCCTTTACGTTTAGAAAAGCTTACACGTTTCATCATTTCTTCTAACGGATGTAAAATGGGTACTTGTGTTTGTCATGTGAGGGCAAAATTGTCATTTTATATTTAAAAATTAAATTTAAACAAATTATAAACCATCATCTTCATCACCCCCATCTTCATAACCATAAACCACCTAATCACCCCCCCCCCCATCTTCATCACCATAAACCAACTTCATCACCCCATATACATCACTAACACCACTAGACACCATCTTCATCACCATAAACGACCTCCATCACCCTATCTTCAACACCATAAACCACCTCCATCGCCTCATCTACATCACCAACACCATCAAACATAAACCACCTCCATCACCCCCATCTTCATCACCATTAACCACCTCCATCACCCATCTTCATCACCAACATCACCAGACACCATTTTCATCACCCTAAACCTCGACTATCGTCACCCATCAACCCCAACCTACGACCAGCCGACAACCACCATCGTCACCTCCATCATCATAAACCACCGTCCTTTTTTCACCCTTTATCAGATCTAAGGTTTATGAAATCAGAGTACTTATTCAGCCTTAGGTTCTTTTGTGGCGGCGAAGAAGGTGTGCTTGCCGGAGGGGATGGGTGGTGGGGACCGGTGGCCGATGGTTTCAAAAAGGGATGGTGGATCTCAGTTAGGGTTTTAGGGGAGGGAGGAAGGGAGATGTGACATCCAGTAATTTTCCGTTACCAATCTCCGTTAGTTCCGTTAGGTCTTGCATACACGTGTCTTGAGCACACACTAGTTGTCGTTGAACGTTGGTGACTTAATAACAATTATCGATGATAAACAGATAATAATTTAACTAGTAATGTTAATTATTAAGTTGTACTTATGTGGTTTATAGATTTTAAATATTATTTGTGAATTTTATCTTGTAACGTGACGACGTGTTATATTTATTGCATGTGTTTTGTAGCTATTGAAAATTATGCATGATTATTATTGTTAGTTTATAATATTTGTACTTTGTAGTTAAAAATTATTAAAAAGGTTAATTTTTATAAAAAAGTAGTAGGAGAGGGATTAAAGGGTGATTTTAAATAAGTAAAGTTTTGACAAAACCCAACCCTAGCCCCCTTCTCCCCCATTCGGCCGAAACTCATCCCAAGCACCCCTATTCTTGCGATTTCAAGCTTCCAACTCCAAGAACATTTGATTTTTGCTTGGGTTTGATCATTACAACGTGTAGAAAGCATCAATTCTTGGCCACTACGTGATTAAAGATTAGATTTTATTGGTTTTTCATGAATGTTTGATGATTGTATGATGTTAGTTAGATTGTAATGATGTTAGTTTACGTGGATTATACAAGAAATTCATTGTTTTGATGCGTTGTTCATACCTTACTAATAATAGTAACTTTTGTGCATGAACTTGAGGAATTGATGATGGATTGATGATGTTATGATGTTGATAATGTTGTATGAATGTTGGATTATGATAATTATGCAAGAAATCCATGAGTTGATCATGTAGTTCATACCTTGCTATAAGTAGAAACTTTTGGATATGAGATTTGTGAATTATGATGATTTGATGATGTTGGTCGTGTCTAGATGATAGTTATGGATTTGATTAGGCATGATGTTGATGAATTCATAAATGAATTGGGTGCTAGATTGATTTTAGGATATTACTTTCCCAAAAGGGAAACTTTAATTTTGAAGATCATTGGATATTGTGAGTTATACATGTTCGTGGTATTAGGATCATGTTAGAATGTTTCTGGATGATGTTTAATGTGTTGGATTGTAATGATTGGGTCGTATGATTAGTTGGTGCAACTATGGGAACATATGAGCTTTCTTGGAAAATGTACTAGTATACATGATATATGTTAGGATGAATTGTCATTATCGATTATTATAATGTAAATGTCTTGCTTGCATGAGTTACATGTGGTATATTACTGATGGGTATCATACACGCGTGCGAATCTGAGGCCCCTACCTTGTAGGATTGGCAGGGTTTAGGGTGTGTAGCTGTGAGTGGCTTCACATGGCACGTTGTGAGTGACTAAACCCAATGTGCATTGTAAAGGAATATAAATTAGAATCTATTTTGTATGATGAATTGGATTACGTGCGTTGTATGATAACTTGATTTGGCCTGAAAAACATGATAAGCCTTACGTGTTACAATGTGGCTTATGAGAATAACTTGCATACTAGTTTGGAATGGTTTGTTGAATTATTGGTTGTTATGTTTGATCAAACAAGAACTTAATTTGACATGTCACCAACGGGTCAAACGGGTCAATTGGGTCTAAGGTGTCTTGTTTTCCAAAACCTTGAGTCAATGTGTTTATTGAGCACTTAGGGTTGTTAAAGATTATGTGTACGCGTACTTATGTACTTGCGTGTTCTAGGTGACCTTTGAAGGTTGTCTTTTCGATCATTGTTAGCTTTTACTATTTTTCGTTTGCGCACCAGGTGAGTTCGTGCCCCATTTTTTTATACACTCTCTTTTGAGGGAGATAGCATACTGGTTTATAAATGCTTTATTATAGTAAGTTGTGTATAGTGTAACATAGTGAGTTATACCATGGAAGTCCTCACACTTTCGGATTGTTAATATTGGTTTATAGCGGGAAATCTTGGGTAGTACTACTGGGTGTGACAAGCCCCACCTGTGCGACTCGAAGTCAAACGAGTGCAATATTGTCCTAAACTACTAACAGCGTCACGACCTGGTATGTCGTGACGGGAGGCAAACAACGAACACAGTCAGCTTTGATCATGAAATCACTATGGTTACTACTTGTGAATATAGACTAGCTATCTATTTCAATGCACTTCTTATGTTTTACAACTGTACTGATTTATGATTAACGCAAACTCTTGAACTCACGAACCATCGTGTTGACACTTTTAGTATGCTTTTCTCAGGTCATTTCTAGCAGCTGCCCATAGGAGCACGCACATGTCAAGCATACTTCATTCAAACAATGTTCACTTTTAATTTATCATTTACTTATGTATTTGGTTTGGGCGCGTGTTTTGCGCAGTTTACTTTTAGTACTTTGTGTTTGGGTTATTTACAAAATGCTTCCGCAAATATTTTAAAGTTTTAAACTCTGATTTGTTTAAATGTTGCATGTAGAGTCGTTTTGAGTAACTAATGACTGAGATCCTGGTTTGTTCACTCGCCTCGCGGTAAAACTCCGCACGTGTATTTTGAGGGTGTGACAGGAGAAGGGGAGAAGAGAAAAAGAGGTAAAGAGAGAGATGTGTATGTTATATTTATTTTTTATTAAATAGGTAAAATGACCATATCACCGTCATGTGCAAGGCACGTGATTGAATTTAACAAACAAATTTAACGTCCGTTAGATGAAAGGGCGAAACGTGCAAGCTTTTTTAAATGTAAATGACGTTTACTGTAATTTTCTTAGTTTAATGACGAAAACTGAAATTTGCTATAAAACTAAAGGACGGAAAAGTGTAATTAACTCTTAATAATATAGAGAAATGAGAAAATTATTATGATGAAGCTTACAATTGTTTCACGTTTATTTTAGTTTTTTATAGATAGATAGATAGGTTAAAAACCTATTAATTAAACGGATTATAGTTAGTAATAAACACAAAAAGTTACAGTATAATATTTTATTATAAAATATGATCAAATATATATACGTAATAGTTCAAGAAATAAAACAATTATACCATCTTTTAACTCTCTTATGTAAATAGTTTTATTTTTAAACATTCGTTTTAAGATTTTTTATAAAAAATGTTTTTTATAAAAAAATAATTTTTTATAAAAAATTATTTTTAATAAAAATCTTGTTTTTTTTAAAAACTCTGATTTGAAATTATTCTAGTTGTTTTAATAAAACTATTTTTTAAAAAAAAATCACCTTTTTATAAATTTTTTAAAAACAAAACTATTTAAAATATTTTGTGTAAAAAAGGTTTAGTGTTTTAGAAAATTTCGTAGTATATAAAATTTTTGTTTTTTATTATTTAGATTTTAATTAAAAGATCTGATTTCTAATTTGCTAAATTAAATCTATTTAAAAAAAAATAGCTTGATTTTAAAAAAAATGTAGATAAGAGAGAAATATAGCAGTTAATAAAATTTATTTTTAATAAAAGAGAAATTTGTATTAGCATTTAAATTATTATAATACCATTTTGGAAGCAAAATTAATGTGTGGATTTTTAGAATAAAGACAAGTGGCAAAAAAGTGGGTCAATAGAAAAACAAGTGACAAAAGAAATATTCTTCTATTAGATACTCCTAGCAGAAAATCTACGCGATGCAGCAGAAATTCAATTTTGGTCAGTTTACAATCCGGTTATGACATAAACTAAAAAAAATAAGATAAAATTACTGCAAAAGATGAATTATAGAAAAAAATTATGTATATCACAATAGGTCACTTCTTGGAATCAAACTGGCGTTAAAAGGAGGGATTGAAAGAAAATTCATGGAATCAAAACGGCGTTAAAAGGAGGGATTGAAAGGAAATTAAAAAGCTTAGGTCACTTCTTGGAATCAAATCTGTGTTAAAAGACACACTTTAATAACACACTAATTCTAAACTTTAAATGCCCTTGGGTTTGGAAAATAATAAACTGATAATTACCTGTTCAATTGCTTTGTTGCACCATTTTTCAAGTTCATATTATTACAAAATGAGGAACATTAGTTGATATCTTGATTTACATTTTTATTAGCAATCTAAGGAGTTCAATGCACAATCATTAAAAATATGGTCAAAGGTTAAGATTCTCATCTGCATCCAATTCAAACAAATTCTACTAACTCACTCTTATTTTAATGTTTCTATAGCTTCCGCAAGATTACAAAAAAGATCCTCAAATGGCAATACCTGAGTTCATAGGAATACTCAAGGCTACATAGTACTTAGTTGATGGATTAATTGTTTTACCTTTCTAACATTACTAAAATACTATAATAAAACTTATGTGGTTGATTAAAGAACATTGAGACATTAATTTTAGTTCAACCACCTACACAACAGCTCCAGTAATTGACATACATGCATACAATATTACATGTATAGTAGAGGTGGTAAAATATACGGGTTGAATTAGGTTGGTAGCTGGGTCAAGATGGGTTTGGATCAGAATGAGTCAAATAAAAGAAAGATTAGGATGAGTATGGGTCAAAATGGGTTTTGACAAAAGTAGGTGCGGTCGAAACGGCTAATTTTAAAACTTTGCCAAGAGGCTCCTACATAGTTAGGAGCATATGTTTATGATAAAATATACACTATTTATGATATTAACAATGTTTATGGTGATATCACCACTACATAAAGAATAAATAATTACATATTACAACAATTCCAAGAGGAAAGCCCAAACTCACTATAAAAATGTAAAGCGAATTAACAATATTTATTCTTAGGGCAAACTTATAACCAATAGTAACAACAAAATTATATATTCATAGTTCAAAACAAAATGTTGACTTTTAATGCAGAAATTCAACTTAACAACAAAATTCAACTCCGCAGCACCTAATAGATTCTTAACTCCTTTTCTGGTTACAAGCTACTGAAAATGATCCTTCAAACCCATAATGAATTTAAAGATAGCAAGATTAACTAAATCGACATCTTACATATATGAAGTCAGATGCTTTAGTGTCAATAGTAAGACTTTTGACTAAATTCATCCTGACCTGTTGACCTATTTTTTAACATTTTGACTTGTCCATCCTGCTAACTTAATAATAAAGCTGAACCCAAACCAGCTCATTTTTCAAAATCAGAGACCAAACAACCCAAAATTATGCACCTGCATCAAGTTTTCCAAGTATAATATACAGACATCGAACTACAACTCCAGTTTATAACAAAACACATTCAGTCCACTCCATAGGAATCTTCTATATAACTTATGTGTTAACCTCCCATCACATATTCATATTTATTTATAAGTGATGATGTGTAGTAAGCATAAATAATATAAAAAACAATCAGTTTGAATGTTCATCTTTGTAAGCTAGCTGGCCAAACAACAATAATACTTTTCTAATTTATATTCTTAGCCGCAGTAAGAAACTAAAGCCAAAATCTAAAAAACCATTTATAGAAAAACCCCAAACCAGCTTATTAGTAGTAGACAGTCAAATGACAAAACCATGTTTTGGGTAGAAAGAGTATAGTTGGTGAATGTGTTACTCGGTACAAAACTCCCGTTTTGCCATAATATCTTTTGCAACTCACTTAGAAAACCTTCAAACTAAATCAAAATGACAAATTATTCTTCAGTAATTGTTATTTAATCAAAATGCTCAAAAACCAATATCAAAGCAAAGTCATAGAACATAAATCATTCATAAGTAATTCACATCATCAAACCAAAACAACATGAATTAATTTTATCAAGGATATAAAGGAAGAAGTTAATACCACCTCTGTTTCATCCACTATAGACCAATGGGTTTAGGGATATGAAGATTTAGAAAATTGTTGGGTTAGCCCCAAGTAAACACACACAAGTAAACATGGAGTACGTGGAGTAACAAACCATCAATTGAAATTCATAATAACAAGAAAAATAAATACTACAATACCAAGACTTCATATATCTCACGTCCAAACTGATAAAGGCTGATGACACATATCCCCGTGACCCATTTTGACCCGTAAACAAACTCGAATAACCCAACATAAATGACAGTCAAGAATTTTCATATTGAAGTAAATGATGTTAATACAAAATTAACAAATTACACATATTTGGGAGATCAAAAAAGTAAAGCTTATTAATGATTAACGTGCTTTGGCCATGAATTTTAAACTACCCAAAGATACAAGAATACAACTCGGATGATATAGATTCCTAGTGGAATTGGTCAAGGATCAAGGATGTTAATAAGAATATATAAATGAAAGTACATACACCAAGTCATTCTCTGGTGTAAATAAACATAAACACTTTATCTAAACATTGAACAGATAGAAAACGAATGGCATTGCTAAACAGTCAACTAATTCTTGTGTTTTATACAGAAGTGTGGTAGAATACTTACATGATTCATGTGACATTATGATAATCAACACAAACACAGTGAATCATAAAAGTCCTATTAGTAATATACTCACCTGCACCCATGGATTGTGGAAATCATCCATTACCAAAGTTAATGCCCACAGCACAAGATGATGATATTTATTTTGCAACTCTGGTCCCAAGTTTATAGATAGCTTACCGATCATATTTTTAACCGCCCATCTAGCCTAAAGGTGAGGATCATGAAATGAGTTTAAGACCATGGAGAGAACTTTCTCCAAGTTTTTGTCATAAGCTATATAAACACAAAAAAATAATAATAGAGAGATTACAATAATAACCAACAAAGTTAAAACAGGATGCATGCCTACATCAATAACTTTACTAAACAACAATAGAATAATGAACATGTACTAAATGTTTATCAGTATCAAAGCAAATAAGAACGACCCTCACATCTATACATTTAAATTTAGCTTCCAATATAAACCAGAAAGATAATTATTAGAATGTAATACCTTTGAGCAACCTCGTGCCATTATCAAGACTAATTAACCATTTTCTGGAGACATCACACACATAATAAATAATGATTCATAGGTACCACGGCTGGAGACTCGTAACCACCAACACCAACATTCTTCTCAAGTTATGGTTGTTTATGTGCAGCAGCACACATATAGCTGCACCAAAATTTGCCCAACCAAAATTTATATCTTCCCATAACAACTACCAAAAATACTCTTTAACAGAAAAGAAATGGTTTAGAGATAATTTACCTGTATCGATTCCTTTTAAACTTTTTTGCTATCGATAGTAGTGTCTCTGGACACTTGTTCCTTCCCTTTGCCTTGGAGTCCCAAATATCAGGGAGGAAGGGGACAAAGCTGATGGCTGCTGAACCAAAATTCTCTTCCATTACATACTACAACAGGAATACAAATATCAATTATAATTTCAAACCAACTAAAGTTTATGCACTGTAATTAAAACATCAACATGTCAATAGGGAATATGTGAAATACGATATGAAAAAAACATATTGTTAACATTTGGAAAACACAAATTGCATATTCTCATTTCATAAGCCATAGAAGTCAAAGGTATTTGTTCTAATCCATTTGTTGGTAGCTGCAAAAACCAAAAATGTATATGGCATAGTATAAAACTAATAGTACCCGACATAAGTTTGTATCCAAATAGTTGAAAACACAAAAAGCATTAACTTCAAAATTTTATAAAAGAATACCTAATGCACAAATTTAATCTAAACTTGAGTTCGACTACAAAACAACAAACATCACCTAAGAGAACAATAATCAAACTGAGGAACACAAAAATCAAAATGAAATTCAACAAAGAAAACATCATTACCTTAAATTGTGGATGAAGCCTAATAGTACCCAACAAAAGTTTGTATCCAAAAAGCATTAACTTCAAAATCTTATAAAAGAATACCTAATGCACAAATTTAATTTGAACTTGAGTTCGACTACAGAACAATGAACATAACCTAAGGGAACAATAATCAAACTGAGGAACACAAAAATCAAAATGAAATTCAACAAAGAAAACATCATTACCTTAAATTATGGATGAAGCGTAGTCTTATATATATGATTTCATATGTATATATAATTGTCTACCAATTTTAGCAATCATAACTTTTCTTGAAATTTCAAGGGCTAAAATACTTTTAAAAAAGTACATGATCTCTTATGATCAAAAAGAGAAATTATGAAAATTACAATATTGATATGTATGACCAATCACTATATTCTTGTAATTATCTTCTAGCAATAAACCCAAAATTCATATGCTTCATATCCATCATCACAAGAACTAACCTGTAAGAGCTTTGGTTCAATGCTTGTGTGCAAATAGCTTAAGACTTTATCTTTTTTATTTTTCAAATAATGCCCGGCCTGTGTTTCATAAAAGTAAATTAGATACGTTGAAACTTAAAAAATGCATAAAAATATATCAACAGTGAATAATGTTAGCGATCATAACAATGAATGATGTTGGCGGTCATAACAAAGACTATCATTAGCGATAGATGTAATAACATGGGTCAGCTCCATTAGGTAAAAAAGGATCGAATCAAAATGAGTAGCTTTTTAATCGTTGAGACAAGTCGCAAAACACATTTTTAAACTTCATAAATACAGAAAGTGCTAAATATTACAAAGATAATTTAGCATTACGACCTAAAAGAATATTATAAATTCGCTCTACACGTCCACCCAATTTATTATGTGTTCCTTTAAGATTCTTTAGCCTAACCAAAATATGTCCACTTTCATGTGATTGAGTCAAAACTATTATCTCCACTAATTAACAATGATTAAATCTTAAGTGACAGTAATAAACTTTCAAATAATTATAGCTTTATTATGTAATTAGGATAATATTCTTGAACAATTGTAAGAACCATCTGAGGATTATGAGGCTGATGCAACCAACAAGCCTAACAACTAAGTCTTCCATGCATGCACTAAGGAACAAAGATGAACTAGTTTTGGAAGTCTTACACTCTCAAATGTGTCTAAATGTAAGATCTTCTGAAGCTAACAGTTCAGAAGGAGTTACTTCGGAAGTTTCACACTCAAACAGAAAAATATTCTAAGTGTGAAATCTTCCGAAGCCAAAGACCAGCATCTTTCGAAGCCAAAGATGAAATCTTCCGAAGCTTCAGAGACAAAGTCTTCCGAAGCTGCGAAGACTGATTTCTTCAGAGGACAGAGAAAATATGCTTTCTCTGAATCAACTTTTGATAAAGCTGACATACTTTCCGCTGCCTGCTCTGGTGGTTCACCTACTTTACATAAGTTGGTGAAACTTCCATGCTTTATCAAAAAGTAGGAATGGTCTTTGTCTGTAACTTACCTTACTTGTTCCTGTAGACTTTTTGTATTAGGAAAAGTCAGTGAGCTATGGCATTTCATAGTCACTAGTCAAAATGCAATCTGCCTTTTGACTCTAGATTGATCTTGTTGTCTAGATTAGTCAAATCCTAACAGTCTTTACATGTAAGTGACGGTTGTAGGTTGTAGTATAAAAGTGTCTCAGGTCCTTGTAATTTCTTTATGCTTTGTAACACTTGTAGAAGAACTTGAGATCAATATACAACATCCTTGAAAACCAATCTTGTGTTCTTGTGTTGTTCTTAGTTCTGTCTCTTTAATTTACTTGTGTTCTTAGTATCATCTGTTTTAAGTTACCAGTTCCCTATTTGAATTGTTAAGTGATCTAAGATCTCTCCTCAGTGTGAAACTAAGTGTTAAGTACCCTTACCCGGTCCTGCATTTGGTATCAGAGCATTCCAAGCTCTTGATTGTAAGATCTCACCATCTTTAATCCTCTTAGCTTCACACATCACTTAACTCTTCAAATGGCAGCTATCTCTAAGGCTGATATAGAAACTAGAACTATGACAAAGTCCCCACTGATCACTCCTGAGGATTTTGACACTTGGTGCCAAAGAATGGAAGGCTTCATCAAGTCTCAAGATTCCAGGTTGTGGGAGTCTGTTGTCAATGGACCTCATGTACCATGCACCTCTTCAGTCGCTGCTTTTAAGAAAGTCATGAAAGCCCTCCAAACTGCTCTTCTAAACTCCATCTACAGAGGTTTCAAGAAGTGCAAGACCGCTAAACAGCTATGGGATGCACTAAAACTGATGTATGAGGGGTCTAATAAAGCCAAGGAGAACAAGAAGGACCTCCTGAAGCAGCAGTTTGAAAACTTCACCTTGAAGACAGGTGCAACCATGACTCAACAATACTTCAGGTATGTTAAGATTATGGATACTCTGGCTGATGTTGGAGTAACTATTAAGAACATGGATATTGTTAGGAACTTCATGTCCTCTCTTCCCAAACAATGGACACACTACTGTATGGTCATTAAGAGGACTGAAAACCTCAAGACCCTTACTCTCACTGAGTTGTATGGGATACTCAGTGGATACCAGATGGAGATGAACATGCAAAATTCATCTGGTAACTCCAATACTCACTAGAGTTCAGCCCTTCATGTAGGTGAAAGGGATAGCAGAGAACCACAGCATCATCTTATCTGCTACCCTGAAACTTCACAAAAGGGTCATTTCATCACCTTTCCAGAGACACCCAGAGAGAGCTACATCCAAGGAAGTCCCTTCCAAGAGACAAGTTCTTCTCAAGCCTTTGTCTCTACTAATGAAAGTTCAGGTAACTTTCTCTTCACTCTTGAAGACCTAGACTGTATCCATCCAGATGATACGGAATATATGGAGATAGTCCAGCAGATGGATCTTCTCACTCACAGAGCCCAGAAGTTCTACAAGAGGACTGGGAGAAGGTTTCCTAGCAATGCAGCCAGTGGCAAGTTTGGGATGGACAAAGACAAAGTAAAGTGTTACAACTGTAACCAGATAGGACACTTTGCCAGAGAATGCAAGGCACCTAAGTCAAATGGTGGCCAAGCATCATCCAGGCCAAACTACACTGAAGGAGGGCACTAGAATGAGAAGCCAAGACAGCAAGCTGCAGTTGCTGTTGAAGAAGGAGGCTTTGACTGGAGCTTCCAAGATGAAGATGCTTCTCCAAATCAAGCACTCATGGCTGACCATGATGAAGCCAAGGTATTAGAACATCTTTGCTCTCCTGAATGTATTGCTAAAGTAAACAGATACTGGTCCTACAACTTAGAAATGAGATTTGATATTGAGTATTTAAACATTTTAAAAGCTGATTTTAAGAGAGCTGAAAATGATTATAAGCTTAAAATAGAAGATCTAGAGAAAACAATTTCAACTTTTAAACATGAGAAAACAAACTATAAGACTCAAATAAAAGATCTTGTTACTAAGTTGACAGAATGCCAGGCGGAGCTTGTGATCAGCAAAGCCAGGCCAGAAAAATATGTTCTTGAAGAAGAGACCTTCAAGAACATAATATCCTCATCTCTGCATGAAAAAGTTTGTTATCAGAATAAGCAGGGACTAGGATCTTATGAGATAGCTCCTCCACACACTCTATTATCTGTAAGATCTCCAAGGTGTGGAACTGGTGAAGATGAGTTTCCCCTCATAGACCCTAGTGTTAAAGAGGATGAAGAGGAGATGGTGAGGGATGATTCCAAAATGAGTGAAGAGTGTCAATCCAAAAAGGGCCACCAAGCTCCTGAGAAGAGTAAGAAGACTGGTATGACAAAGACAAAGAGGAAGAACTTGATCAGAAGAGCAAAAAGAAGATCAAAGAAGGCTCAAGAGATCAAGGCCACTTTTGACTCCAAGTAGAAACAAGTTTTCATCTCTGCAAGGTTTGAAGTGGTAAAGGCTGAGGAATCAACTACAAACTCTAGTACCAGGAGTTTTAGTACAGTTCCAACTCATTCTAGCAAAGAGAAGGCTGAATTGCTGTGTACCACTGCTACACAGTCTGAACCATCCTCCTCCAAGAGCAATTATCTCCCTAAGAAAATTACTGCATCATCTCTGAAGAAGAAGCTGGAGAAAGAAAGTGTTCAAGTTCAGTCTTGCTCTCAGAAGAAGACTCCTAGAAGGAAGCAAATGGAATGCATCATGTGTGGTAGTACTTCCCATCTGGCTAAGGATTGCATCTACAATCCTAAAAGTACTATTTACATGGTCAAAGAAATGGCTTTTGGGAAGAAGAAGGAAAAGAAAGCTTCTGAAGGAAAATCTGTTTCCTTCGGAAGCTCCAAAATGAAGAAGAAGGCAAGTGAAAAATTGTCTTCGGAAGAAAATTTGGTCTCGGAAGAAAATTTGGTCTCGGAAGAAAGGAATGCTTCCGAAGTACTGAAGCTTGCTGCAGTGAAAGAAAGATCTTCTAAAGGTCCAGTCTCCAAATCTTCCAAAGCTGCAAAAGCTTTTGAAGCTTTGAAGGTCAAGCCAAATTTTCCAAAGGTGGTGTGGAAGATGAAGGAAGACCGTGTGACTGAAGAATCTTCATCAGTAATAGCGAATGATCCTTAGAGCCCGAACATAGGATCACTTACTATTTCATTGCCTTCAACTCATTTTAACAAGCCTAAGACCATTAAGGCTTGGGTTTCCAAATGTAACTAAATCATCTCTTTTTATGCAGGGACAGCCAAAGGCAAACAGAAATGTATGGATCATTGATAGTGGCTGCTCCAGGCACATGACAGGTAATGAGTCCTTACTTCAAAACTTTGAAAGATTTGATAGAGGACCAGTTGCTTTTGGAGGAGATGTAGGAGGTTACATTACTGGCAGGGACAAGGTTATAAATGGTAAGCTCAGCATTGAGAAGATAAACTTTGTCAAGGAGTTTGGATACAATCTTTTGAGTGTGTCCTAATTTTGTGACCAAAAACATCACATGCTTTTTACTGAGCATGAGTGCATTGTTCTCAAGCCCGGGGTTGACATTCCTCAAGAGCATATTCTGCTCAGAGCCCCTAGGAGAGGGAACATGTATAAGATGGATCTGCAGGAAACATCTCCCTCTGGAGAAGTTTCTTGCTTTCTGTCTAAAGCAAATAGTGATGAGTCTTTCCTTTGGCATAAAAGAATGTGCCATGTAAACTTTAAAAACATGAATAAATTGATTAAGAATGATTTGGTAACTAGAATGCCAAAGAAAGAGTTTACAAGTGATGACCACTGTGTTGCATGCCTGAAAGGGAAGCAACACAAAATGTCTCACAAGCCAAAGGAAATGAACTCTATCACTACTCCCCTACACTTTTTACATATGGATCTGTTTTGCCCCACCAGTGTAATGAGTCTGGGAAGGACCTCTTACTGTTTAGTGATCACAGATAATTTCACAAGATTCACTTGGGTGTTTTTCCGTAGAACTAAGGTTGAAACCCCTAAAATCTTAAAGAACTTCATTCTGAAAATTAAGAATCAATCTGATCACAAGGTCAAGACCATAAGATATGATCAAGGAACTGAATTTAAAAACCAAATCCTTGATACATTTTGTAATGAAAAAGGTATTTCAAGACAATATAGTGCTCCCAGGACTCCTCATCAAAATGGTGTTGCTGAGAGGAGAAACAGGACACTTATTGAAGCTGCTAGAACCATGTTGCCTGACTCTAAACTGCCTATCACCTTCTGGGCAGAGGCTATCAACACAACCTGTTATGTGCAGAGTAGAATTTTAGTGGTTAAGACACATGGTAAGACTCCTTATGAACTGTGGCACAAAAGGAGACCATTCATTGGTTTTCTCAGAACATTTGGATGTCCTAGCACCATCTTGAATACCAAAGATCAAATAGCCAAGTTTGCTGAGAAATCAAATGATGGACACTTTGTTGGATACTCTTCTCAAGCTAAGGCTTATAGAGTATACAATCTCAGAACTAGAATCATTGAGGAGTCAGCCAATATGACTTTTAATAAACACACACCCTGTGTAAAAGGTTCTGGTCTGGATTGGTTGTTTGATCTTGATTTAGTTACCAATTGTTTTAACAAGTCTTGTGAGAATGTTTCAGGATCTACAGATAACAGATCAACAGAAGATCCTGATCCAAGATTTGAGCTGAGAAGACCAACCAAGAAGACTACTTTAGCTCCAGTGGTGACTAACCCTGTAATTGAGGCTCCTATCAGCACAAGCATGAAAAATACTACTAATTCAACTGAATTGCCTTCAAATTCCAGCTCAAAGGCTCAAAATTCAAGAGAAGGAACTTCTAATGCAGGAGGAACTGGAGGCGGTGATAGTGATCAAGAATTTCTTGATGCTGATAACCACTCCATTAAAAACAACATGAATGATGTCACACACTCATTGGATCAAGTTTCTCTTGATAAGTGTGCTGATGTGGTGGGAGACACCCCATTGCCAGATCAAAATTTCTCTAATTTAGATCTGTCCAACTAACTTGCTGTGATCCCTCAACTTCGGATCCATAAGTCACATCCCACCACAAACATCATTGGAAATGTTGACTCAGGGGTAAGAACAAGTGGACAAACTTATGACAGCCATGTTTGTCTACATTCTTGTTTCTTATCTCAGATAGAGCCGAAGAAAGTTGATGAGGCTTTGAAGGATGGAAGCTGGATTAAAGCTATGCAAGATGAGCTGCTTTAAATTAGAAGATAGAAGGTGTGGAACTTATGCCCTCTTTCTCAAGGGAAGACTGTCATAGGTACCAAATGGGTATTCAGGAACAAGAAGGATGATAGAGGGATTATCATCAAGAACAAGGATAGACTGCATCCAAGGATTTCAAGGTCTACCAGCTTGATGTGAAATGTGCTTTTCTCTATGGGGTGATTGATGAAGAAGTTTATATCATACAACCACCTGGCTTTGCAGACCCAGATAATCCTGATTATGTCAGAAAGCTTGGTAAAGCTCTATATGGACTGCATCAAGCTCCAAGAAAGTGGTATCAGACACTATCAACATACCTCTGTCAACATAGATACAAAAGAGGTACTATTGATGGGACTCTCTTCATCAAAGAAACATGGAATGACACACTGCTAGTTCAAATATATGTAGATGACATCATCTTTGGTTCAACTAATCCAAAGCTCTGGAAAGACTTTAAGATGCTGATGAAGAATAGATTTGAAATGAGTGCCATAGGGGAACTCAGTTTCTTTCTAGGAATTCAAGTGAAGCAGGTTGAAGATGACATCTTCATTAGTCGGTCAAAGTATGTACAGGACATACTTATAAGATTTAAGATGACTGACTGTAAGGTTGCAAAGACACCCTTAGCCAGAAACCACTCCCTTGGTCCTGATCTTGAGGGGGAGTGTACCTTACTACGAGCAGGCCTGATATTATGTTTGTCACATGTATATGTGCACGATATCAAGCCAACCCCAAGATGTCACACCTAATCACTGTCAAAAGGATTCTCCGATACCTCAAAGGTGCTCCAAATCTAGGCCTTTGGTATCCAAAGAATTCAGACTTTAATCTATATGCTTATACAGATAGTGATTATGGTGGCTGCAACATGACTGCAAAGTCCACATCTGGGGGATGTCAATTCCTTGGTGGAAGGATAGTCTTTTGGCAATGCAAGAAGCAATCCTGTGTATCTGCATCAACTGCTGAAGCTGAATACATTGCTGCTGCAAGCTGCTGTGCTCAAGTGCTTTGGATTCATAATTAGATGCTAGACTATGGGTTCAACTTCAAGGAGACTCCCATCCATATAGAAAACAACAGTGCCATCTCTATTACAGAGAATCCTGTGCAGCACTCAAGGACCAAACACATCAACATTAGGTATCATCTGATTAGGGATAATTTTGAAAAGGGATTGATCAAACTAATCAAAGTTAACACAAATGAACAATATGCCAATCTGTTCACAAAGGCATTTGATGAACAGAGATTTAAATATATTGTATCAGCTATTGGGATGATTAACTTTAAATAGATTTTCTTTAATAACTTAATCAACTTTATTTCCTAAAATTGTGTATCCTAAGTTATCTATTAGATCACCTTATAAGCCCAGTTCTCTTTGAAAGAAAACTAACTTTTAACTGATATTCCTTAGATTTGTGAAAATTTACCTTCGGAAGAACTCAAATTACCTTCAGAAGAAATTTATGTCTTTAAATCATTTAACAGCTTATCTAAGATTTACCTTTGGAAGAAATTCTTGGAGTATCTTCCGAAGCTTAAATTTGTATATAAGCACCTAAATGCATTCAAAGAACAAATATCTTTCGAAAGCAACTAAGTCTCGGAAGACTTATTCACTTCTTTCGAAGCCAAATTTTCAAAATTCTTTGAAATATCTTCCGAAGCAAAAACTTGCCTTCGGAAGCTTTGCTACAAAGCTTCCGAAGCCACAATTGTCTTCGGAAGTTTTACAACTTTCAAAAAAACTAACTTTTTGGGCGCCTTTTTCAGAAGTAGGACCCACTTGCGGATTTCAAAGTTTATCTTTTTATCATAACTTTGTCTCAAATCCACAACTTATATCTTCCAAACGGTTCTATTTTTTCTCTCTACTCTCATTGATCCTTACCCTAAATTTACCCCCAAATTTCATCTTCTTCTTCCTTTCTTCACTGTAAAGCTTCCTCAAATGGCCAACATTGATCGTTGCAACGACCCTGATTTTTCCATGCACCTACACAGGCAACACAATCAGGTTGCCCTGTTACACTCTGAGAAGGATCCAAGCTTCTCAGATATGTGTAGGTACCTTTCTTCGTCTCACTACTTCACCCCCCTTACAATTGATCCTCCTCTCTATGAGGATCAGTTGCTTGAGTTCTGGAGGACCTGTCAAGAGGTCACCATGGATGGGGAGAAGGCACTGTCTGCTACAGTGCAGGGGAGGACAGTTTCATCACTCCGACTATCATAAACACCCATTTGCAGCTGGATGATGAAGCAGGTGAGCTGTCCTTTCCCAAATCTGCTATCAACCACTCCTTTCAGCAGATGGGCTATGAAGGTGACTTCTCAGTTAAAACCTTCAGGAAGGGGAAGGTCTCATCTCAATGGAAATACCTCCTCCATGTCTTCATTCATAGTCTTTCTAACAAGCATGGAGGATGCGGTCAAGTTCCAGAAGACCTCTCCTTTATAGTCCATGGGATGGTACAAGGGGTCAAGTTCAGGTACTCTCAGTTTGTATATACTAATTTACTTGCAAACTTGGACTCCTTAGAGTATTACATGTTCCCTAGGTATGTTCAACACATTCTCAACTGTGAGTTAGGACCACAGTTGAGGGAAACAGGTAATATTCTTAAAATAGGACAAATGAGGCCCATCATCTTCAAAATCTTAAAGAACCAATTGTTGGCTTCTCTGGGGTAGAAACAGCCCTTGTCCCAAAAATGTTTGAGCTCATTGCTTAGGGTGAAAACCTTACAGCACCAGCTAGTGTTGAACCAACACCCTCCACCTCTCAACTACCTCAAACACAGCCTACCATCACCAGCACCTACTGAGCATGTGCAGGCCCCCATATCACAGCCCATACAGGAGGAAGTGGAATCTCGAGCTCCCACTTCCCCTGAGGAGCAGACCACTCCCATCTTTCCACCACTCAGTGCTGAGGTTCCTCATGCTCAGCCCCTCAAAATCCACGTGCGGGGTTTTACCGCGAGGCGCGTGACATACCAGGATCTTAGTCATTAGTTACCAAGAACGACTCTATATGGTTAATAAACAAAACCAGAGTTAACGTTTAAAATACTACGGAAGCGTTTTTAAAACCAGAAAACCCAAAACAAGTAGTGTGTAAAGAGAATGCGCAAAACATACACGCCCCAAACACAATTGTGTAACATGAAAATAATCCTAAATTTGTAAACAAGGCAAATGTAGACAACTCAACAATGCTGACGTGCATGCTCCTAGGCAACTGGCGACCTTAAGCTGAGAATAGCATACTAAACAAGTCAACACATGGTTGGTGAGTTCAAGAGTTTGCGTTAATAGGTAAACCGATAAGCAGTTTTCAAAATCATAAGTAGTGTATTGCAATAGATAGCTAGTCTATTAACATAAAAATATTAATCATAGTGATTTCGCGATTGAAGCTGACTGTGATAGTTTGTGCCTCCCGTCACGACTTACCAGGTCGTGACGAATATATGTTAGGACAAAACTACACCCGTATGACCTCGAGTCACACAGGTGGGGCTCGTTAGACCCAGTAGTACTACCCAAAATTTCCCCGCTAGTCAATATTAACAATCCGAAAGTGTGAGGACTTTCCATGGTAAACAACACTATATCAATATTATACACACTCATATATAAAAGCGTTTGTGATCAACAGTATGCTATCTCCCCCAAAAGAGATTATGTAAAATGAGTGGGGCAAGAACTCACCTGGTGTGTAAAGATAATGACTAAAGAGAACTGGTGATAGGTGCAAAGACAACCCTTCAAAGGTTACCTAGAATACAAGAGTACATAAGTACGTGCACACAGAATCAACATGGAACCCTAAGTGCTCTACAAACCAAGGAACTCAAGGTTTTTGAAAGACAAGACACGTTTGACCCAGTTGACTCGTTTGACCCGTTGGTGACATTATAGGTGATAATTCATTAATACTAACACAACAGCATATCATACATGATCAACATACAACTTGATTACATATAGCACTTCATTAACCACATGTACTACCTAGATCATCATACAACTAGATATCATACAAGTCATGCAAACCTCAACTATTATTATGCTCATACATCTAAAATGTTCATTCTTAATCAACCATCAATCCACAAAAGTCCTAGCTTACCTATATGACTCATACCAGGATTTTTCCACAAACAGGCCAAAATAGGTAACAAACCAAATCAACATTCATATAACCTAAACAACACATTTAATCACCTTAGAAACCATCCATGAATACACTAGCATGGTCCTAATATCCCAAACATGCTCAAATCATCCAATTCAAGAATTTGCACAAATAAATTTTCCCTTTTAGGAAAGTACATCCCAATTTCATCAAACACCCAAGACATTCATGGATTCATCATTTACATACCAATTCAAGTCCATGACAACACCTAAACATGATCAACAACACCTAATCATCATGATTCATCAACATTCAACACCAAAAGTTACTATTTTTAGCAATGTATGAACTATAAAACAACTTCTTGATTTTCAATTGTTCATATCATCAACTGAGCATCTAATCATCATCACAAACACATCCATAACATTCATACATCATCAAATCATCAATTCATGCAAAATAAAGTTACTATTCTTAGTAACCTATGAACCATGAATCAAAATCGAGGCTTTCTTGCAAAATCGAAGTTAACCAATATGCATACAACCTAACTAGCATCATTACAACATCAAACAACCAACATTTAACATCCAATTTGATCCAAAATCGCCTCAAACTCTCGGCCAAAGATAATCATATGAACAAACAACCAAAATCCAAACTTTATTGCATACTTGACGTTAATTAACATGTAATCTATCTAGTAAACACATTAACATCAACAACTAAGCATCAATCGACCATCAATTGCAGATTTCACATGGAACTTTCGGCCAACATGAAGAATCATCAAAAACATGTAAAAATCTAACCTTTAAATGTGTAATAGTTTGCAATTGAAGGTTCTAACTTGTTGTATGCCTTGAAATCGATCCAAATTCGAAGGTGATTGCTTGTTCTTGGGCTGAATTCGAAGAGGAGAGGGAGAGGGGAGGTCGATCGCGGCCGATGGGGGCTATTAGGGTTGGGTTTTGTGTTTTAAACAATACAATTTTGCATAATTACCCTTTAAACCCTTGCATTTTGTATTTTATAAAAATTAGACTCTTTGAATAGTTTTTAAATAATTTTTAACTACTAAACACAATTATCATTAGTCACAAATAATAATCATACATAATTTCCATTTGCCACAAAACACACGAAATAAATATACACGTTTCCACGTTACGCGATAAAATTCACAATAAACATTTAAATCACATAATCATAACTAATAATCAACATAGAAATTATTGTTTAACATTATTAATTATTATTAAGTCACCAACGTTCAACGACAACTAGTGTGTGCTCCCGACACGTGTATGCAAGACTTAACGGAACTAACGGAGTTTGGTAACGGAAAATTACCGGATGTCACACTGATGAGCTCACAACCCCACAAACAGCCTTAAGCCGTCACTCTGAGTCTCAATACTCTAGTGATCAACCTTCTAGGGAAAGCTACCATCCCCAACATCTTGATCTAAACCGCCCCATTCCCAGCCTTGACTTCTATTCTGATGAAGATTTGGGCTTCAGTGAGTACCACGAGTCTCTCCTCTCTTCCCACACTCAAGGAAAGATGAGTACTCCTGCTTCCCCCATCTTTAGCCCACATCAGCAACCCCCTACTAAGGTGGATCGTCCTGAACTTATTCAGGAAATCCATATGGCAGAGGCTATCACTTTTGCAAGTGATAACATCACTAGGACCTCTACCATGGCAACCCAGCCTCTTGACACTTCTCTGGAAGTTGTCATTGGGCAGGGGAAATCCAACAGCCAAGAAACCCATGCTGGTGGTGAGGAAGAAGACTTAGGTCCAATTCTCTCATCCCCTAATGATTCTTCATCTGAAGATGAGGGGAGTCTGCAACAAAAGGTGCACAAACTGTCACATCTTTGCACCTTTTTTGTTTCAAAGATAGCTCACCTGGAATCTCAAGTGACTATCTTACAGAAGAGGGTCAATGACCAGCAACTTGAGATCACCAATCTCAAGGGCAAGTTAGCTGAGAGACCCATAAGGACAACTCATCCAGGTCCACAAGAACCTGTGGATGTCATGGATCAATCTCCTAACTCACCTATGCAAGAGGGTGACGCTACCAAAAACGGGGAGAAAATTCTGACAATCACAGAACCTGGGAGTTTTTCCAGGAGTATGGACATAGAGGAATCACCATCCTCTCTTGCAGTTGTTCATACTCAGCAACCTACTCTGGACAGTGATCTGAACTTGCTCATCCAACAACTATTTGAGGAGGGAATACCAAAAGCAATGTCTGCCTCTTTTGAGAACCCAATCTGGGATTGGGGGTATGAGAGTATCAGGAGAGCTCTTATGATCTCTAGAGCTCAGGGTCAACTAGAAGTTTTCAACACTTCACACCTGAGTTTCTATGAGAGCATAAACTTGGTAGATCTACCACTTGTCAACCCAAGCAACAACAGACAAGCTACAAGATTGGCAGAAAGGATCCAAGATAGGGTGCTAGAGGAATTCAAATTGAGATCAAAACTATATAGACAGAGGCTAGCAGGTGCGATCTTTGGTTAACTGGATGTTGAGGTAGACCCGGAGATTAGCTTCAAAGGGAAAACCTTGACTGAAGGCCCAGAGGTTGAACCTGTGAACCTTGAGACAGGATCTCCCTCTACACCTATTACCCTCAGTGAAATACCAGCTGGTGATGGTACTTCACAACCTCTTTTTGGCCAGAGCTTGACAGTTGAACCATGCAATGAAGGTCAAAGCTCTCTCCAGCCTGAGTCACCAAGGCCTGTGGCTGACAAAGGCAAAAGGAAACTGACTCCTAAGGAGATTAAGGAGGAGAAGAGAGAGAGGAAGATTAAGTTGAGGGGAGAAAGTTCAAGTGGTTCCTCAGGGTTCATGGAAGCTGTAATCAGGGCTGCCCACAGGCCAAACACTCAGGAAGATGAGTTGAGGGCAGCCAGGCTATACTACCTGTGAACCAGAAACTACAATGTTGATGAATTCATCTCTCTCCCCTTAGATGAGTTGAATGAACTGGCTGACACAGAGTTGTCAAAGGAGAGGAAGGAAGCTGAGGATACAACATTGCTCCTCAAGCACAAGGAAGAAATGAGGCTGAAAAGACTCTACAAGAACATTCCTGTCCTCTCCCCAGTTCAAGAAAGTCCTAAACTAGAGACTGTGGCCACTGAACAACCTCAGGTAGCTGAGGAAGAAGAAAAATTGAAAATGATCAGCTACCTGAATGCCACAGGTCTCTATTAGGCAGATGCACTTCTTCCCTTATCATATGAGTACATATTGTTTGAATACAACAAGCAGCTAGAAGAACAAGCCAAAAGAGAATGGCAAGCTGCTAAGAATAAATTAAGGGAAGAAGCTGCAAGGTCAAGAGCCATCATCCACGAAAGCCAAAAAAAGTCTGCTGATAGACAAAGGATGATGAGCTTCTTGAAGTTGTATGGATTCTCCAGAAGGAGGCTTGGTCCTATGTCTCTATTCACAATGGATGAGCATATTAGAGTGATCAAGAAGAAGATAAAGAAAGGAGAGCTGGTGGACTTGCATTCTCCACCAAGTCCAGCTCAACCTGAAGTTGAAGTGAAGGTTGAACCCTCTGAGACAACATAACCTAAACTTGGAGCCGCATCTCAGCCAACTTCATCTTCTGATCCATAACAGGGTCCTCCTCTCACTCCTTTTGAACCTGTGAGAGAGGAGATCCCAACTGAGAGGGACTAAACTGAACAACCTGGTACTCAAGACCAGTCCCCTCAGTTAAAATCATCTGGGAGAAGAAAAAGGATGGCCAGAAGATCAACCTCAAAAAAAAAAAGAAGAAAGGCATCCACCTCCCAACCTCAGGATAAGTCAGGGCATCCTGAGGGAGTGCATGAAGAGGTCTCTCAACAAACTCCAATCATAGTAGAGCCTCTTGCTGTTGGAAGACAAATTATGTCATGGTCTTATGATGAAGATCAAGACTGATGGTATGTCATAAGAGATCAGGATGGCATGCATGTCTATTCCACAGAAGACATGCTCAATCTTCCTCTGCATGATCTCTTTGACATGAGAAGGTTCTATGTTAGTCTGAAGGATCCAGACCTAATGATGAAGAAAGGTATGCTGAAGATCCTAATGTGGACTATCAAAATCTGAAGAACTTCTCTGTTTTGGTAGCATCATCCTAGGGGGAGTTTGTAAGAACCATCTGAGGATTATGAGGCTGATGCAACCAACAAGCCAGAACAACCAAGTCTTCCATGCATGCACTAAGGAACAAAGATGAACTAGCTTTGGAAGTCTTACATTCTCAAATGTGTCTAAGTGTAAGATCTTCCAAAGCTAACAGTTTAGAAGGAGTTACTTTGGAAGTTTCACACTCAAACAGAAAAATATTCTAAGTGTGAAATCTTCCAAAGCCAAAGACCAGCATCTTCCAAAGCCAAAGATGAAATCTTCTGAAGCTTCAGAGACAAAGTCTTCTGAAGCTGCGAAGACTGATTTCTTCAGAGGACAGAGAAAATATGCTTTCTCTGAATCAACATTTGATAAAGCTGACACACTTTTCGTTGCCTGCTCTGGTGGTTCACCTGCTTTACACAAGTTGGTGAAACTTCAATGCTTTATCAAAAAGTAGGAATGGTCTTTGTCTGTAACTTACCTTACTTGTTCCTGTAGACTTTTTGTATTAGGAAAAGTCAGTGAGCTATGGCATGTCATAGTCACTAGTCAAAAGGCAATCTGCCTTTTGACTCACTAGTCAAAAGGCAATCTGCCTTTTGACTCTAGATTAATCTTGTTGTCTAGATTAGTCAAATCCCAACTGTCTTTACATGTAAGTGACGGTTGTAGGTTGTAGTATAAAAGTGTCTCAGGTCCTTGTAATTTCTTTATGCTTTGTAACACTTGTAAAAGAACTTGAGATCAATATACAACATCTTTGAAAATCAATCTTGTGTTCTTGTGTTGTTCTTAGTTCTGTCTCTTTAATTTACTTGTGTTCTTAGTATCATCTATTTTAAGTTACCAATTCCCTATTTGAATTGTTAAGTGATCTAAGATCTCTCCTCAGTGTGAAACTAAGTGTTAAGTACCCTTACCCGGTTCTGCAACATTCAATTTTGATGCATCTTGAGAATAGTAAGCATGTGAGTTTCAAAGTCTTAAAGCAATCCATTTGCCCCATCCCAATATTGATATATACACCAATTACCAAATAGTTTTTTCTAATAATGCCCTATTAATCTACTCTTGTTCTCGTTCTCGTTGACCAATCTGGATCATAAACAAAGTTAATTTTAATTTCACACATCAGAAACATATTAGTACATGAGAAGATAAATAGACTTACAAGAGGTAAAATCCGGAAAGATAATTAGTTTCAATGTTAATTACTCAAAACAACTTAACCGGAATCTCAAAAAGGGCAATAAAAATAATACAAAGTCCGTTAACTTTATCCCTAGTTGGCAGAAAGAACGCCATCATTATTTGAAATCAAACATCATCACATGATAAACTAATGATGAATATGGAAGTTGGAATGTGTATACCTTTTGCTACACCATTAATTTTCACAGCCATTTGCCTAAAACTCCATTAAAAATCTAAAATAAAAAATTTTCTTTACTTCTTTCGTATTAGAGTAGCAATCAACAATGATCATCAAGAAAATTCCTATTTTGTTGTTTAGTTTCTTTACTAACTAAATATGCATATAGCTAGACCTTAAAGTTCTCCTAATACTTTCATCAAACACACGGAATGCTTTCTGGATCCACGTTTGAACTATAGTACCAAATGAATGAGTTTTCACGAATTAAACAGAGTTCAGTAAATCAATTAATACCTTAAAATTAAATAACCATCATGTAAAGTAATCACAAAACTAATAAACCAATTTCATAAATTGAAACATGAAAGTGAAAGTAAGAAAACCTACTTGGGGTTCCAAATAACCATCAAAAGATTTGTAAACTTCTTAACAACTAAAACATGTATGAATACATAGAGCAAATCCAGAGCTCCAGTATAACCTAAAATGTAATAGGTTTAGAAAAAGGTATAGATGTCAGATGTCAGCGTGTGAGTTCCCTCCTCAAGCAAATGGAAAGTTTCGAAGAGCCTTTAAAGCATGATTTTGTTGCTTGACTCATGATAAGAAGACTAAATTGCTAGAAATTGAAGGTTAGGGTTATACCTTCATAGAGTTGTGAGGTGACAAAGAGGAAAAGAGAGGATTACTATTGCATAGAGGAGATAACCCGGGTGCTACCAGAAGACAGAGAGGATGAAAAGACATGTGCAAGGCTTAATCTCCTCCTCAACGCCTCTTTCTGTTGTAATTCATCCTCTCTGAAACCAATGATGGAACTAAAGCGATGATGAAACTAAAGCGATGATGAAACTGATTTATATGAATTACGATGAATGATTTGAACTGTGATGAATGAATTGAGCAGCCTTTAAACTTGAGATCGTGAAGATAGACAGGCGGGCAGGAAACGGCAGAGAGTGGAGCAGAAGAGGCACGTCTTACAATCTAGCGTGAAATTTCAAACTTACCTATATGTTTTGTTTTATATAGTAGTAAAGATATATTTTCCTCACAAATAGACACGTGGGCGGAGTAGTATTTTCGTTAAATACAAATTTATGCTATAATTACTCACAATAATCACGCTAGGTAAAAATGACATATTATAAAGTTTTTGAAAAGTAAAAAAAGTCATAAATTAAAAAAAGAACTATGTCGTGGGGTTTGAACCCACGACCTCTCAAACAACAAGCGCGCCAAATGTGCAGTTTATGCAAATTGCTAAAACGCTTATAAATATACTGATATTAAATGCGGATAAAACAAAAAAAAAGATTTTTTTTTACTTGAAACAGCCAATGACCATGTGACACGTGGCAAGGCGGTGAGACACCCCACCGACCTTGAGAATAATAAGTAGTAGTATATTGTGATAATCATCTTTCAATCTAGGATATGCCATGTCACTAGCACCTCCATTAGTCGCCCAAGAAATTTTCCCCAGGCCCCATTATTTGGACACTCTATTTTATAAATCAACACCCCCGTCATCCTATACCCTCGCATAGGACCATACGAGACACATAGGGTAAAAACAATCCCTCAAACATTCCCCAACATCCTTGATGTGCGAGGTGCAAAATTTGACAAGGTGGTTGAAGCTATACATGACGTATCCGAACATTCCCTCACATCCTTGATGTACGAGGTGCTAAATCTAACAAGGTGGTTGAAGCTATACATGTCGTATGATCTTATAAGCTACTTATAAGTTTTTTTTATTTCAAAACAACCAACAATTTGGTTACCTTGACACCTCGTACGTCTTCTTTTTTTAATAAAAAAATATATATTTTTACGTCACGTATAGATTTTTTTACGACTTCTTTCTAAATTAAAAATATATATTTTTAAGTCGCATATAATTTTTTTTACATCTTCTTTTTTTAATTAATAATATAAATTTTTACATCACGTATATAAAAATTTGTAATTTAAGCAACCGACAAACCGAATAATATAAATATTTATAATTAACTAAACAACCCAACGAACAATTCAAACATTGACATAAAAAATATTTCAAATATAAACAAACAAAATGATATGTGTAACGGATTTTGTACATACATAACAACAAAACAAACATACAACTCTAATAACGATACAAAATAAAACATCAAACTATGGTGCATCTAGAGCTGAACGTTTCACTCCATAAGATAATGCTTCACACTTGCAGGATGCCTCACATCTTGGTACTTAAGTAGTACTTGGCCACATTTATAAAAAAAATAAAGCTAGGTGGTTATACTGCCCTTTAATTTAGTACTCCATTACCCGAGCATGTCCAACATACCATTGTGGCATAAATGACGTGACACTTTTCATAATGATGTTTATAAAAAGTTCATGGCGACTATATTAACACGTTAGTACTTAAGTAGTACTTCGGCCACATTTATATGGGAGACGGATGGATCGATCCTAGTTCAGTTTCGATCAGATTAGTTCAGTTTGGGGGATAGAATTATGTGTGTACACCCCACACACCATCTCATATTGTTGCATAGGCTAGGTAGCTATGTGCCCGTCAGTTCAGTTCCAACTCTGAGTATTTCCTTATATGACACGACTTTTTTTATTTGTATATACTTGTTAATGACCTGTCGTTGGGGTCATGTAAAAACCTAATTAACCTAGGTAGCTAGGGTAAGTCAGTTATCGTATATACGGGGAGTATGTGCTTAGTGCTACACGATTCGTCTGATTATTTAACTAACTTAGTAATGAAAACTAAACTGATTTTAAATTAACTAATATGCATAAACGCGTCCATATTAAACACAAATATGATTTGATAAACTTTAAAGATTTAAAAGTTAAATTTGGTGCATGATACCCAACAAATTTCTAATTTAGTTATTTTTTTGTGTGCTAGTTTAGTTAAATCACTCATCACCTAAATTATTCGAGCAAACGATCATAAAGGTTCATTATTAGAAGTTGTTATGTTCAAAAACTGATATTTGATTCTTACCAAAAGCTATATTACTATATAATAGCTTTCCTATTAATTGTTTGTAATTTGGTCTCGAAGTACAAAAACCATCTTTTTAAAATGTCAAATATTCACATAAAACATATCTACCTTACACACATCAATGTATAACCAATCAAGCATGTGCCACAAGAAAGCTTGACAAGTGTGAGCTAGTCAAGCTCCTTGTCACCACTCATCCACAATATCCCAATGCAAAATACCTTTATATTTAACTATAAGCCACACCTAGTATGTATATGGATCCCAAGTTGTTGAAAGTCAAAAACCGAATATGACAAAGGTCATCCATGTTGTGAAGCTCATGTATTTGAACCTCATCAGTTTGAAGCACGAGAAGTATCAGCTTAATGAAACAAAGCTTGTAGGGACTAATTCCATCTTATTAAGCTTATCCTAACTGAGACGTCATAAAGTAATGATAGATGAAAAAAACATAAAGATAATGAAGAAAGTAAGCCTAGTATAATGTAGTTAAAATTAAATTACACTAGACTAGAGGCTTGATGATGTGGGTAGGCTAATATTGTCTAAGTACACTAGGGTTACCATATACTCTGCATAAATATCGGCTCTCATTCACATACTTAGACACCCCATTTTATAGTGGAAAACATCACCACTAGCATCTCATATCCCTCTCTTTCCCTCCCCCCCCTCTCTCTCTCTCTACACTCTTTCCCTCCCCCTCCCCCCCCCTCTCTCTCTCTCTCTTCAGAATGAACTCTTTTCTTCCTGCAATCTTGGGTTGCCTTTCATAGCCCTAAGCCTTCTCATAAGCAGCTCTTATAAGACCCATCATCTTAAATCTCTTATACACTCTTATATACTTACTAATATACCATAAACATGTTATACATTTGATTTTCATGTATTATTTACTGACTTCAGTGTTTGAGTGTTTGCATGGCTAATACCCCAAGGCCCTCTTGCAAAGATCTTCCTTGTATTTGTAGCTCGGGATAGCTAAGCATAGTTTAACCCTCAATTAAACCCTATCTGGATTTGGTTGTAGCATCATCTACAAAGATAATGCACCTTAAGATTATACAAAAACATATGAAGTTAATCTAAATTTGTCCATATTGTTTTAATCAAATTGAGTTTGAAAAGAATAATTGCGGGTATTCTGTCTTTTTGTGTTGATAACACATGTGCATCCTCAATTATAATGTACAAGTCCAATTTGTTTTTCCTCTCTCCTTTCGTCAATTTATGAAATACGCATCTACCTTGTTTACCTTATTTTGGTAAAAATGAAAGAAAATGCTCACTTCCTTCTTAAAAGAATTAAGATTTCAAGACACATATAGAAATAAAGACAAATTAAAGGTCTCGTGACAAAACTATGAGATTTGGGCCCAAATGAAATCAGAAGACAATATGAACAGAATCAAAGTACAAGAAATAAAAACACATAAATACAAGTAATTCTCTTCATTGATGTGTTCATGGTACATCCACGACTATAATAAATAGACTTTTTATTCATATTAATGTAAGTAGATTACAAGTTATGTCTAGTGGTTTATATATAAACAAATTACGATCACTTGATCGTTCGATGAACACGTCCAAAGATCAAGGGCTTAGATTTATATATATATTATATTTTAATTAGAAAATGTTATGACAGTTTCGGGTAAATGGATGAGTTTCCTTTAAAATAGTTTTAGGAAAAAACAATGTGACTTATGACAGTTGATTGATGGCTAGGGTAGTTTAACATATGTTTTAAGGGACCTCCACCACACTCAACTGCAATGAATCGAGCACTTCGCAATCAGCTCGTAACATCAGTGCGTGCATTCAACAACAATTGCCATCATCAGTTTTCCACAGCTAAAAGATGGTTTTATGATAGAATCAAAGTTAGCCTTGTATCATGAATAAAACTTAGCCTATGGATTACTCTTGTGCAATGAACCATGAGTTAAAATATTTAAAAACATTGGGCACGTTGTTAGTTTTCCCTTAAGAAAATGTTTGAAACTCATACTAATTTTTAAATTCTATTGACTTTAACTAAAACTAATTTGCTAGATCAAAATAAGTAATTATTTAATCTACTTCAGTTGGACTGATACGGAACACATGTATCTAATTTTTTTATATATTATTATTATTTGAACTATAATTTTAATATTTGAATTATGCAACTAATAGATAATACCGTTTAAACGGTTGCATACACTAAATAATCTTTTAGTGCACAATCGGCTTTAACTAAATTTAAATTCTATAACACCAAAATATCATTTCAAATATGATTACACAATAGATTAATAACACATGCATAACGTAATGATATATAATAAAAACATGCAGTTGATTATATTGAAAAGGAGTAAAAACAACAATCACAAAATAGAACCAATTTAATTAGACCTATACTACTTTGTTCCATAAGGTGTTCCTTTGTGCAATATGGCACTACTATCTCCTTCATTGTGTTTCACCTACTAGCAAAGCTTGTATGCATGCAATTATATATGAAATGAAGTAATACAATACTAGTTGGGGTATGAGATCATCATGGTTGAGCATCAAAGGCAGTTGGACCAATCGAATGACCAGCGCCAGGGCTATGTCCAGGCGTTGTTGGGCGTAGGTCTCCCTCACTTACAATGTCAAAACCTGAATCCTGTCTATGGTTTGCAGGTTTTTCAACGCTCTCAAGATTCAATGCTCTTCCTTCACTAGAATCAAAAAGGAATGTTGCTACTAGTAGTAGTACAACAAGTGCAAAGTACTTCATGTTTAATGCCTTGTAACTAGTCATAAGTATGTGTGTGGATATAATGGAAGCTTAAAAGAGAATTGGGGGTGGGTTGGAGGTGTATATTGCTTGCAAGTAAGAGATGCCTATTAAGGACATGTATATATAGGCAAAGGAACATCAACCAATATATAAGGCTTATCAACTCATATACGCAAACAGAAAGAAAGGCCTTAGTGGATTTTGTTGTCAACTTTACTAGCAAGTCTTGTTCATCAACACCACTTCAATACATATACATCACATCACATACATATATATGTACATCAAATTCTTTTTTAATTGTTTTCTTATATTAGAATAAGTATAATTTCAATTTATACTTAACTTCAATTATATAGAAACCCAAACATTGTTTAAGATGCCAATTAACTTCTGTTATAATTGGGAAGTTTCACCGCTCATAGGATGCAAGGAATATAAGATTCCATAACATTCGTCTAAGATTCCAATGGATTTAAGAATCAGTGGCATTCTTCAAACATGCAAACCAATATTAGTTCGATTCAACGACAACCAACTCACATGGAGCCGGAATCCACTTTTCGATATGTGATTTGGTGCCGTAAATCCATCAAACTGTGATCTTTGGATGGTTGACAAAAGCTCTATATAAAAGTAGTGTCAACATAGAGAACCACTGTTAGATGCTTTCTCGAAGGTTGTACTTTGTGCATCAATAACGGTACGGTGAATAGAGGTCCACAAGAACCACGGTGGTGCATTGGTTTGGTTTGTTGGTGTACAGCAAAAGCAGCTCTTTTGTGATAAACTCAAAGTTGCAATCCTCAAGATCCCACGTTGTGGGATAGACATGGACTTCTACTTTTAAGTTGCATACAATTTTTGGATTTCTTAGTAGAGTTTGGATACACGTTATTATATTATTGTGATATATGATTAATAATTCGTCTCTCACTTTGTATAGAGTAATTTTGATTATTAATTATTAGTAGTTCACTAGAATAAATATATATACGCACACATTAATACATTAATGTACAACATTTCTAAGAAATACATAAGACACAATCAAAAGTTATTAACATGTGACGTGATATGATTGCATTAATATGAATTAGTGTAAATATTATATCAATTGCCCTACTTATTTTTATTGAAAACATGTTTTCAAAATATGACATTTGCAAAAGCTAAGTCGATCGTGAGTAACGAGATATGGATTATTTTCCGTCTTATTGCTTTTCAAAACAATTTATTTTCACATTCTATGTCTTAAAGTTTCTCTATTTTAGGTTTAACTAGTGGGTTTACTCGCTCAACGTTGTGTCTAAGGATTTTAAGGCCTGGATTGATAACTCGTACATTAGCATTCATCAGGTAATTTCAGGTAACATCTACACTTAAAACATATATAAAATAATCACGTTACAGTGACATATCAGAAACTTTATTAAAACCTTATATTTTTGAAGTAAAAAAAAGAAACAAAACCTTAAAGTAGCTTTAGCTTGTACTTTTTCTATTGTTATTTCATATGCATGCGTTTTATTTGAGTTTTAAAGTCCCTAGCATCATTAAAAACAAGTACGTCAGAATAAAAAATTCAAAATTTAATAAAACATAATATTTTGGAAGTTGCAAGAAGTAAACCAAAAAAAATAAAAATGAAACATTGAACCAACTTTGATGCTTGTACGTTTCTGCTTCGATTACTTGTCTATTATAAGGCACAACTCGGTTTTGAATAAAATTTAAATTGAAAACAATGATATAACTAATTAAGCATATATATTGAAAATTTTAAAACATTATATTTTAAAAGTTATAAGAAAAAAAAATAGTAAAAATTTATGAATGGACCACATTTAAAAATCTATTTAAATTATAATTTTAGTAAAAGTTTGGGTCACATTGTAACTTTAATTTTATATATGAATTCACAACCATACTCACAAGCAAATCACTGATACATTAAGGCTAAGGCACTTTTAAACTTCAATTTAACAAGGTGAATATATTTTTGTGATTAGTGACCATCAACATTGCAAATTAGTGTGTGTATGTGTGTATACATACACACACATATACATGCACTATTATACTTCAATTTAACAAAATGAATAGAGTTTTGTGATTAGTGACCACCAACGTAGCAAATTATTGTGTGTATGTGTGTACACATACACACATATACAGGAAGAGTATCACGAAAAAGCTCGTAAGTTATGAGAAAAACAAGAAAACACTTATCAACCAATCAATTCTTTTTCCTTTTAGATTTTCTTAACTTGAAGGTTAATTAGTAATTTTGATAGCCTTGGTGGTAATCTGGTGTTTTAATCTCATTATTTATTGATTATTTTGATTTTATTTTTCTCTCTCTAAAACAATGACAAAACACTTATATGAGAAACTTCGTAATGAGTATTTCCAAAATAAGTTCATGAAAGGCTTCAAGAGATTCAAGAATGAGTTCATCATAAACTAAATTGAACCACTACCTGCACTTCTTTCTTTCTTGTCTTCTGATACCAAATACCCATCAAGTACCATAGGTCTCTTAGTAGTGTTCTTGCCTCATACCAGATCAATAAACCAGAACTAATACTTAAATTAAATTGATGAACCCAAATTGAAGGAAGGATGGTGGGGTTCATGAAAGTCAGACAAGGCGTACGTCATCAAAGTAATGAAGGTAAGGTTTCATTACATATATGTAAACACAAAGAAAGATGATTAATTAAAGAAGAAGAAGGTGCATTTGAAACGCATAAGTAAACACACATTTACATAAGCTAGGATTGCATATATTACATAATATTTTAGTAATTGGGTTTAGTTTTTTATTTTAGCTTTCTGTTCAACATCATAGTACATATATGTTGCATTTAGGTTAGATGTATCTATATATGGTTTCTTCTTCTTACTTACAGTGTATCTTTTACGTTATATATAAAGTAAATATGCTTATGTATATGTAAGCATTTAAGTAAACTTGTTTACGCATATGTAAGCATATATGTTAACATGTTTACGTGTACATAATCATGTATGCAAAACTTTTTACATATATGTAAACATGTTTACGTATGTTTAACCATATATATAATTATTGAAGCATTTCAAACTTATTGATTATTAGTCAACTTTTCACCTAATTGTTCTTGTTTTGCCATTTCATTTTCACTAATATACTTAAGTTGCGTATGTTTGAAGCTTTGATTTAAATGAGATTATTAGAGGTGTTGATATATATATATATATATATATATATATATATATATATATATATATATATATATATATATATATATATATATATATATATATATATATATATATATATATATATGTATATATATATATATATGTATATATATATATATATGTATATATGTATATATATATATGTATATATATATATGTATATATATATATGTATATATATATATATATATGTATATATATGTATATATATATATGTATATATATATATGTATATATATATATATGTATATATATATATGTATATATATATATGTATATATATATATATGTATATATATATATATATGTATATATATATATATGTATATATATGTATATGTATATATATATGTATATATATGTATATATGTATGTATATATATATTTATATATATGTATATATATGTATATATGTATATATGTATATATATATATATATATATATATATATATATATATATATATATATATGTATATATATATATGTGTATATATATATATATATATATATATATATATATATATATATATATATGTATATATATATATGTGTGATTATCTAGACAGAAAATAACAGTTTTGACTAAAAACAAAGAAAAATATTTTATAAAGAGTGTAAGAATAAGTGTTAACCAAAGTTAATCATTCCCAAAGATTGGACTAAAAAAAATCAAATTTGGAATGATCAAACGTCTTAGTAAACAAATCAGCAATGTTGTCATCTGAGGAAACTGACTCCAAATGGATAAGTTTACGTTCAAAGCAGTCACGGATAAAATGCATGCGGATGTCGATGTGTTTTGTCTTTGAATGTTTAATTGGATTCTTCACTATGTTTAAAACTACAGTGTTATCACATAAAATTTTAGTGTTATAAAAATTAAGGCCATAATCAAGAAATTGTTATTGAATCCAAATAATTTGTGAACAATAGCTTGATGCAGTCATATATTCAGCCTCTGCAGTTGATGTGGATACTGTCTGCTGCTTCTTACACTGCCATAAAATCAACCTATTGCCAAGAAATTGACAACCTCCAGTTGTAGATTTCCTATCGAAGTTACATCCAATATAATCACTGTCAGTATAAGCATATAAATTTAAATCAGAATTTTTAGGATACAAAGGCCGAGTGTTGGTTGACCTTAAAGATATTTAAAGATTCGCTTGACAGCTTTCATGTGAGATTCCTTCGGATTACTTTGATAATATGCACACTGACAAACAGGAAACATGATGTCCGATCTACTTGCAGTGAGATACATCAGAGAGCCGATCATTGATCGATACATATGTTGATCAACGTCTTCTCCTATGAGATCAGGAGTCAAAGTGGGACGAGAAGACATAGGAGTAGAGGCTATCTTGGAGTCTTGAAATTTGTATTTGTCTAGGATACTGTGAATATATTTTTCTTGATGTATCAGTATTCTCTTATCATCTTGTTTAACTTGGATTCCCAAGAAAAACGATATTTCCCCAAGAGAACTCATCTCAAATTTCTTTTTCATGACCGCTTCAAATTCCTTGCACAAATCATCATTGGTAGAGCCAAAGATAATATCGTCGACATAAACTTGAACGAGAATCACATCCCGGCGGAAGCATGAAATGCTTGGGTGTGATTTTTCGGTCAAAAATACATTGATTATAATAACATGCAATCACAACAATTTAACTAAACATAATTCTTCCATTAGTCATATATTTGTAGGATTACATTATACAAAATTTAGTCTAATAATTAGACTTTTACATTAGTAATCCTAATTCAAAGTACACGTCTTTATCATTTCATTTATTCTTCAGCTAGTAGTGGACATGAACATCCACGAAGAGGCTGAAGTCTGATAGATCAATAACCACCCATATGCACAGCTTCCCTATATAGCAGTGCCAATCACTGAACATGTTGAACGTGTACATGAAATTATAAAACATTTTGATTGCCTGAAAAAGCATACTCAAACAGTCAACATAAAGTTGGTGAGAACATAGGTTTATTCAATAATTCATTTTAATTGATGCAACACAATCAAACTCACAACCAAACCTACTCACATGTCAAGTGATTCATAACTGTCACATACAAATCACAGAATCAAATAATATAACATCACAGCCCTCATCTGGCAGATGCAGGTTGAGATATTCCTAAGTAGCACTATCTATATTATTTGACGGTTCCTCATCCGAATTAATGGTTGTGTCAATATGATAGTAATATATCAAAACTTTCAAATTTTGCATCAATTTCAAGAACAAATAGTATGCTTTTTCCCCCAAAAATTTGTAAATCAAAAAGGGGCTATTACTCACCTTATTTCCAGTAACAAGTCAAATATTTCCTATAAAATAATTATTTGTTAGAAATAAATCTTATTTCTTTAAAATTTTCAACATTTATATCATTAATCAAATAAAAATTTTTAAACAGTAGCTATGGTTGTTCAAAAATTACCAAATTTTACAAACAGTAATATTCTAAAATCCAGATTATGACATAAAAGTTTCGATTAGTATTTATTTACAAGTTTTTTTCTAGAAGTTTTACAAGTTTCACATTAAATGGCAGAAATAGCTACATATCTTGAAAAATTCTAAAATTTATACAAAACTGTCTTAATAAGTTTATCATATTATATATCAAATTTCCATGATTTTACCTACTGTGTTGTTATTATTTTCGATTTTCTTCTTATTATTCATTCTAAAATATGTATCTTTACTATACTAGTGAATTAATTCACAAAATTTATTCTGTAATTCCAATATAATATTAGAGTAATCATATAAATTTTCTAAATTTTTATTGAGTTTAGATCTTTTGTTTGGTAATTTCCTTCTATTTCTTTGAATTAATCATATAAATTAATATATCCTATATAATTATTCCATAATTTCCAGATTATTATTTCCAATATTTTCTAATAAATTTCTAAGTTTTATTCCCACAATCACAGTTATTTAAGTATTTAATCTAACTTATCATGAAATAACACATGTTTCAACCCTTTAAATCTTTTATTTTTGTTTAAATCCTTGGATTTTATAAAATCCTCAAATTTAATTGTTTTTAAATATTTTCTTACTAATTTTTGATGGAAAATCAAGTGTTCATGAGGTTTTGTAAATAACCTTGGTGGTTTAACTTAAAGGGTTGATTATATATGTAGATTAAACACATATATAACTTCTTAACTTGTTAATCATAGGTTTTGAGAATCAAACCTTATGTGAAATGAAAGAGAGCTTAGAGGATTGCTTCTAGGGTTCTTGTAGAATCACTTGATGAGGTTGCTTTAATCATGAGGAATGATCACTAGATGAACATGGATTATGAAGATGAGATGCTCAAGGTGTTAATGTTTGAAGGATGTTGAGGCCGAGATAGAGACCAAGAAATTGTGGAATGATGGTTTGGGTTGTATGAGAACCGAGAGTGAGTGAACCGAGAGAGGTGATGGTGGTTTGCGGATGAGATGGTGATGGTGGTTCTTATGGTGGTCTTCGGCCGAGGGGTTTATGGTGAGAGGGGAGGTCATCATTAGATCTCAACTAGACTTGTAAGTTGGTGATTTTAGAGTCATAAGGTGGCAATTTAGATGCTAGGTGTCAAGCTTTAGGAAGTGATTAGTGTAAGGATTGCTAGGTGTCACCATTTGGTGTTAATGACACTCTTAGTAGTTAAGTTTAGGTTAGTTGGTTTATTAATTACTAATCTAGGTTAGTTATCATTCTAATGAACCGACTACTATTGTTAAGTTTGTGTTTTAGTTTAGTGTTCAAGTTTTTAGGATTAGTTTGGTTTTGGTCTTTAATATAAAGTTTCTAGATGTTAATTTGTTTGGAAATGTTGATTAAGTTTCAAATCTTAATTCATTACATATAGATGAAAACATCTATCATTCAAGTAACTAATCACATAATCCTATGATTTGGTAACTCACACGCCAATAGTTCAATAATCACAAAGTTCACAAGAGTTGTATACATACACATGTAAACGTTTATGCATGCATGCATGTTCACGTACCACAAGTGCATGTTCAATTAAGCATGAAAAATTCATATAAAGTTAATCAAATAAAATCACCTTAACAATCTCTAATAAGATATATAAGTATATATTATCAATTTATAATAGTTCTTAAAATGTTAGTTTACCTAGCCTTGGCTTTAGGGTTGTCACAAAGATCATCACCGGTCTTCCGTACGGATAAAGTTTGATCAATTGCACCCCGTGTATAACCATTTGCAAGCAAATGTTCAGTGAGAGTGGCATACAAAGCTCGAGGTGCTTGATGTAAGCCATAAAGTGCTTTGTCTAACTTGTAAACATATTCAGGATGATTCGGATCTTCGAAACCTGGTGGTTGGCAGACATAGGTTTCTTCTTTCATTTCGCTATACAAGAAAGCAGTTTTGACATCCATCTGATATACTATGAAGTTCTTGTATAAAGCATATGCCAGAAAGATGCGTATAGCTTCTAGTCTTGCAACCGAAGCATATACTTCTTCATAATCAAGCCCTTCAATTTGATAGAATCCTTGAACAACAAGTCTGGCCTTGTTGCGGACAATCACATCTTTTTCATCCGTTTTGTTCTTAAAGATCCATTTCGTTCTGATTGGCAACTTACCCTTTGGTAGTTCACACAAATGTCATACATTTAGCTTTTTGAATTACATCAGTTCGTCTTGCATTGCCTCTACCCAACTGTTTTCTTACAATGTTATCTCAACATTCTTTGGCATAATTTGAGAAATAAAACATGAATACAAACATGTATTTATTGTGACCGATTGGCTTCGAGTTCGGACTCCCTGTGATAATGGACCAATGATTGCTTCTGTTGGATGGTTTCTATGAATTCTCAGCTATGGAATAGCACTTTTAGAAATAACTTCATCTAAGTTAGACATGTGACCAACTGGTTCTTTAGCAGTGTTTCCTCCTTCAGGTTGATAGACAATATCTTTGTCTTGATTATCATTGTCAACACAGAGATATTCAAATGGTACTTGAATTGTATCAATTGGATCAACTTGAGTAGAAGAGGAACTCTGATCAGAAACCTATGAGGCTTGTTCAACAACTAATTCTGAATGAGATAAATCAGCTTCAGAAACAGAATATGGAGCAGCTGCAATATTTGAAGAAAAAGGTACGTCTGAAGATATTCTAGTTGCTTGAGAAGGAATAGATCCAATATCATCAGGAAAATTATCCTGAATTGAGGATGACAAAGGCATATTAGAGGTAGAAACAACGGATGATCGATTAAATGTTTCAAATAAAGAAGCATAATCATAGACCCATGAAGGTGCAGAACCTGCATCTGTTTTGTTAGATTCATACCAATCAATATCAAACGACTCAATTATTTGTTTCGATCTTTTATTATAAACCCAATATGCTACTTTGTTGGCTGAATGTCCAATAAAATAACATTCATAAGCTTTTTCATCAAATTTTGATTTAGAATCAGATGTTTTTAACAAAGTACAACAACATCCAAACGTTTTAAAATATTTGACTTTGTGTTTATGTTTGAAAAAGATTTCATAAGGAGTCATATTTTGTTGTTTGTTGATTAACACACGATTCTGAACATAACACGCAGTGTTAACAGCTTCAGCCTAAAAGAATGACGGTAATTTGACTGCTGATAACATAGTTTTGGGAGCTTCAACTAAAGTTCTGTTTCGTCTTTCAGCAACTCCATTTTTTTATGGAGTTCTCGCAGAACTGAATTGTCTTGCTATCCCCTTTGAATCACAGAACTCATTTAATGTAGGATTGCAAAATTCTGTTCCATTATCACTTCAAATGCACTTAATTGTTTTATCCGTCTGATTTTCCACGAGTGTCATGAATTTTATCAGCAAATGAGGTGTCTTTTTTTTGGTTGCTAAAAAGAAAACCCATGTAAATCTTGAAAAATCAACAGTAATAACTAAACAATATGCACGAAGTCCCAAACTCAAAACATTAACAGGACCAAATAAATCTATCTGTAACAGTTGAAGAATAAAGTCAATATTGGTATGAGCAATTGGTTTACGAGGAAGTTTATGTTGTTTGGCTTTTGAACATGACAGACAATGTTCTGTAAGTTGAAATTCTTTCAAAAGTAGGCCAACAACATGATTTCCTCTAACCAATTTGTTCATTGTTTTAACATTTACATGTCCAAGATGTTGATGCCATAACAACGTATCACTTTCTGATGCTTTAGATAACAAACAAGACGTAGTTACAAATGAGTGTGAATCATTCATATCAAGTAAGTATGTGTCTTTGTCTTTCGGTGTCCTTAATAAGACCCATTCATTAGGAATTACAAATCCAGGTTTTAGAATAAGATATTCCTTATCAGTGAAGTGTGTAGAATACCTTTTGTTACAAATTTATGAAACACTTAACAAGTTATGTTCTACTTCTTTAACAAAATTGACATTTTCAAAGCTTAACATACCGTTCGACACTGTACCTTTCTTTGTAATCTTACCACCTTTGTCTCCTGCAAAGATAACATATCCTCCGTTGTAAGGTTGTATGTTGTTTAACAAAGATATATTGCCAGTCATGTGCTGTGAACAATTACTGTCAACATGCCAAACACTGTTGATGACCTGTCTTGGTTGTTCCTGCACATTTGACCAAATTTACTCATGTTTAGGAACCCAAGCCATGGTTGACTTGAGTACTTTGTTTATATCTAAATATGATACAGATAGTAATATCATATCTCTTTTGTCATCAAAAGGACAATGTTCAACAATATCAGGCTTAGATGGTTTGCCTTTAGTTTTCCACTTTTGAATTGGTTTAACCAGTTGTGTCACCATTTTCTTTAAAGTGGAAGTACTATCATCAACTTGTACAAATTTCACATTTGATTTTTCTTTATTCAAATCCTTACTGTTATCAACAAAAGATTTTGACTGATTTGAATTTCTTTTGAATTTGGCATTTAGAAAGAAATGTTTTCTATTCTGTGAAATTAAATTGTGAAATCTTTGTTTACTTGACGATTGATGTTGATGACGACAATTTCTAGCCTTATGATTTGGCTTGCCACACACATAATAACACATTTTATGATATGTATTTGACGCTTGAGTATTATGCATAAACTGTTTATGATAACTTCCATAGTTATCATAGAATCTGGCCTTAGTATGTCCTTGGCCTTGTGATTCTTTGACAGTCTCTCTATTCTTTCTCTCATTATGAATTGTTTGAGATGATTCCGGAAGAGTTGAAACAGATGTGGCATGAACTGTAACTTTAGTCTTTTGAGTCGTAGTTACTGGAATTGGACCAGTGTCGTTGATACCTGTTCTATAAACATCTTGTTTCATAGAGTTAGCAATAATAGAGGGTTTATTTTTAAAGAAAATGGCATTGGTTTCTTTTAAATATGATCTTCCTTATCAATGTTGGCTTTTGAATCAAATCTATTCTTGAAATCAGTTTTCAAGTCAGATACAGATGTTACGACTTGTTTTCTTTCTTTGGCCTTAAAATCTATTTTCGATTTCAATTTCTTTTCTTTGTTTGACATTTTTGAACAAATATTTGTATCACTAAAAACTTCAGATCTTTCATTTATAATTGATGATGAATTACATGAATATTTTGCATTACAAATTTTATTTTCCTAAAATTCTATTTCATCATCACAATCCTATTCTTCAACCAACCCTTCTTTCTTCACACTTTCTGTAGAAAAATTATCATGATTAATATTAATTTCAGTTTTTATGATAGTGTCAACAGTCAGTGAAACATTGACCGGAGGTGTTAAATCTAACTTTGGTTGAAAACCTAATCCATAGGTCTCTTCATCAGGAGTGGTATTTGATGAAGGCAAACAAGTATAATCATGATTAATGGGTGGTGCAATGTTAGCATAACCAACTCCACTTTTACCACCATTAATTTTCAGTGTCATTTGGGACTTGATTATACCTTCAACCATGTTTGATGGCAACTCAAATTTTTCAACAATCAATTTAGTAGATAAGAGTTCAGTGTTAAGTTTGTTAATTTCTAAAGATAGTTCATTGTTACGTGTTGTCAAATCTTTTATATTATAATCTTTATGATGAAGATTTAATTTTGATTGATAAATTGATTTGTTTAAGCCATCTATATTTTCTTTAAAAATTTTCTCATCAGTTTTATATTTACGAGCTTGGTATTGAAGTTTTTCAACTTCTAGAATCAAGCGTTCTTGTGAACTCTATACCTGTTAACCTTTTCTATGCAATTATTTGAACAAAAATTAATATATACCTATTCAGTTCCTTCTTGCTCCTTTGTCTCTTTAGGTACAACCTTTACCATGAAGGCCTTTAGATCTTTTTTTCCTTCTGCTACCAATGCCGGAATAATCTCAACAGCTTTGACATTTTTAGCACGACCAGTTTCTGGAGTTTCCTCAACAGCATTCTTTATCTTTCTTTCTTTAGCTGGAGTTAACTCAACAACCTTTCCAACAGATTCTTCCCTTTTTTCTTCAGTCTTTTGTGATTGACCTGGAGTGATCTCAACAACCTTTTCAACAACCACCAGATTTTCATTCTCACTGTCTTCTTCAGCAAATACCCCTTTCAACAAATCATTGGACACGAACTCATTAAGTATGTTATTATCATCATTTTCTACAGTGGTTTGAATCTCAGCTAACAAGGCAGTAGACAATTTGATATCAAGAATTTCCATCTGATCAGACCAATCATAATCTTCATTGGTTTATGAAACCAGAGCTTTGTTGTTGGATGAACTGGTTTTATCATTCTTGGTTTCTACCTCCACAGTGACCATTTTCTTTCCATTATCATTTTGGTTTGTTCTCACCTCAGTACATTCTCTAGCAAAGTGACCAGGCTTGTCACAGTTATAACATCTTAAACTTGACTTATCAAATCCAATTTTGCTTGACTTGTTCAGCCCAAAAACCTTTCTTCAAGTTCTTTTTGAAAAATTCTTAGCACGACACACCACCATAGCAATTTGATATTTGATATCGTTTTCTTCAACATTATCGGGATTAACTTGTTGTAAGTCATCGACCAAGACATTTGGTGCATTAAGTCTTCCGGCAGAAAATGCTTCATAACTGTTCATGAAGGATGTAAATAGAGCCAGGTGTTCTTCTGCAATCTGAATGGTTTATCTGTTGGGTTGGGAGTTTACAACAAAGGCTTGTTGTGTAGGTTGAGTGACTTGACTTTGAGAGTTGATTAGAGATTGTCTTTGAACTTGAGTTTGATTGTAGGAATTCGGATGAGGAACTTGGAATTGAGGCAAGGATGAATCTTTGATAGTTTGATAAGCAGGAGTTGCAGATTGTTGTTGCTGACATAACTGAGAGTAGCTGACATAGTAATTTGGATTACTAGCCATCTTGGCATACAATGCCGATGCTTCAGCTCCCATTGTGTTGATGCAGTTAGCAGCTCTCTGTTTGTCATCCATGTCATAAGATTTGATGGTGGAGATCAGATCACTAAGGGACAAGGTGAACAAATCTTTGGTTCTCTTGATAGTAGTGCAGTTGTTGTTCCAGCTGTATGGCAAAGAATTTAGCAGGTTCTTGTTTACTGAGATATTCTCAAAGATGATCCCAGCACTCTTCATCTTCGTTATCAATTTCACAAATCTTGACATTTGAGTCTTAAGAGTTTCTCCAAGAACATTATTAGACATATTAAACTCTTGGTTTAACATATCTTTGTGGCTTTCTCTCATGTCTTTGTTTCCCATAATCTGCTCTTCCATAGCTTCCCACAAATCTTTTGCCTTTCTGTAATCTTTAAACTTTTGTGCAATTTCAGTCGTAAGTGCCATAGTGATGGCAAAATACGCCTTATCATCAAGTTCCAATTTCTTCATATCTTCCTAATCCTAGAGGTATTCAGGTTTAGGCACTAGCTCTCCCTTATCATTGCTATACACTGGAATGTACGGTCCTTGCTTGATATACCGCATAATTCAGGGTTCGGTGTAGATAACATGATTCTCAAATCTATCTACCCAATCAGGGTAGTTTTCTTCGCTAAGAAGTCTTGGAGGTTTTGTGCTTGTTCCAATCTCATTATCAAGATTAAGAGTGGTAGTGATATGATTCAGATTTGCCATTTTTCTCACTTGGAAAACAAATTTCTCAGAAATTCTTCAAACTTGTAGTTTTCGCGCGAATGACCAAGTTCTCGCGCGAAATTACACAAACTTTTAGCGCGGTAAGTTCTGAAACTAACTTTTGCGAAAACAACAACTTTTTGCGCGAAAGGAATCTTTTATAACAAACTTTTCAATAAACATTTGCGAAAACTATACTTCTCGTGCAAAAGGTAACTTTTCGCTTGGAATCACCAACTTTTCGCCTGATTTATTTGTTCAATTTCAAATGTTTATAGCTTCAATCTTTCACCAAATTGTTTTAAATTTGATTAATTAAGTGTCAATTAGTGATTTAGGTTCAATTAAGATCCTAATTGTCTCTAATTGATTCAATTAAGCTCGATTAAGCTCAAAAACATCATCAATCCTTCGAACAACACACAAATCAGTTTCACCATCTTCAAATCTGATCAAATCAAGAAGAAATCAAGTAGATCTTCAAGTATCAAGCAATTCAAGGCTCACGAACTCTTCAAATCACTAACTTCAATCTTCAAATCAATCGATCTAGAGCATACCAAGCTCTGATACCAATTGTAAGGATAAACAATTATAAGATCGATCTCACAACAATAACGCGGAATATTATCATTGTGGAATTAAGAGATTGAAGAAGAAACAAATGTAAATAACTTCTAACTGTATTGCTCTCTGATTTTAAAATGATTACAATAAGATTGAAAATCAGGAAATGACAAATGCTTTTTAAATACATTACAAAACTTCTATATATACTAATCTAGAAGTTCTCGCGCGAATAACTTGTTCTCGCACGACTTGATGTTTTCGCGCAAGAAGCAAGTTATCGCGCGACAACTTGGACTTGTCGCTTGTCTTGATGTTCATCATCTTGATTTGATTTCCCGAGCCTCTAGGTTCAACCCTTACACATTTGATTAATAGAACAAAATAATAATTATATTCATGTAAATAAATAACAACATTATTGATAATAACTAAATAAGAAGAAACTTTTTATAGATATTAAAAGCTTTCTTTTTCATAATATTTCCCAAAATATCGCACTTAAATCATGTAACATAATATCAGAGATCTAATAAGGTTTCACCTTTCTCTCCCCTAATTGAAAATTTGTGTTTGTTTAGTTATGGATGCATCCAACAGAATCAAAGAATTCATAAAAAATCTTGAAAAAATAATGGAAAACCAAAAACAAAGTTCGGATGGCCGATTTACTTCTCCAACCAATTCCATGGTGAACAACCACATTGCAAACAAAGAAATCCACTAAAGCATTATACATGTGAAAAAATAGTTGCATATAAAAAAGTAATTACAAGTTCTTTTGGTATTGTGTACTTGGAATCTTTGGAATAAAGGATGGTAGACGTTGGCTCCACAATTTGTGGAAATTCCTTTTCATCCATTATACACTTTTGCTAAGCATTACACTTTTATAAGTTAGGTATTCCTACTCCCAAACTTTATCTCATGCACTTCCAAATTTAAATTATTTTAAGAGGAGCGTTATGACCGCATTGCGGCAACTCGGTTTTTAGATGATATTTATATTGAAATGTAGTTAAAATCAAGGACAAGATTAATATAATTAGATTGTTGTAAAAATAAGAATTAAGGAACATCAAATTTAATCTAAAGAAAAAGTTTAAAAGATATTACTTTGTGCAGCTTTCGACCAAACCCATGGTCCTTTTCTAGCATATTTACCCCCTTGTCCAATTTGCTTCGAATATTAAAATGATCTCTCTTGAATTAGCTTCATATGAGACACTACTCGATAAAGCCACTCACGGTGTTTGAAAAATAATCTTGAAGATTAGGGTGTGTGTGTGTGTGATATGTCTCCCGTAAATAATATGAGTTACAATTTTAATAAATTATTGTTTTAACCCGGACGCGCTTTGCGCGTTTTAAGAATGGAGTAAATCGAGACTCAGACTTGTGTTTCCATCATCATAGCCGCAACCTAACAGTTTAAACCAAAGCCAAAGTAATCATTAAATCGATACCCCGTTGTAGCTGCATATCGAAAATGGATGTTAAGTCAAGGCCACTATAACCAGTTTTCATATAAAATCACAGTTGAACCAAAAGCAACAGTCTTTAGATGAAAACATGTCCATCATCATTGATATCAACGAACAACAGTCTCACAACATGATAAGATCACCAATAGACAATAGTTTAGAGTACAGGTATGGAAACAATTACACCGATACTCGGTTGCGGCTGCACACCAAAAATGGATGCCAAGCCAAGGAAACCGGCACCATTTTTCATATAAAATCACAACTGAACCAAATGCAATGTCTCATATGAAGACGTGTCCATCATCATCGATAAGCTATATTTATACCAGAGAACTTTGTGAACTTATCTAATTTATTCGAAAGGTCTGACATATGACCTTATCGGTCCAAAACAACAATCGAGAAGGAACATAACTGTCACACCCCCGTAGTAGCGGAAAAACGAGGATGCGATAGATGGGATCGTCATAACACATTGGGGCCTAAGAGAATATCTAAAGGAATTCTCCGTCAATGGATCATGATGTCGCTCGGCACAAAGAACAAGTGTCAAGAACAATCAATACCATAACGTTATTCCATATATGCATAAACAATCCAAAAGTTCCAAACCAGAATAACCAGTACTAGATCAATCAAATTCAAAGACAATTCTAACAATAACATAATGTCCAAACTAATGTTCCAATGCCTAATGCTCTTGACGGAGCGGTCACGTCTAGGGCTGCAAAGGAACTAAACGAACACCAACAAGGCCTTGTTCGTGTTCGTTCGTTAAGAAATATACTTGTTCATGAACTGTTCACGAATACTTACCGAACGAGATTCTTTGTTCGTGTTCGTTCATTAAGAAAATGAACATGTTCATGAACTGTTCATGAACACTTACCGAACGCAAATGAACACAATCATAAGCAAACGAATACAAACAACTGTTCATGAACATGACGAACAAAAAAAGCTCATGAATACAAACGAATACAAATGATTATAGATTTATTTTAGAATAAAATTTACATTTATATTACAAACATTACACAAAATCAATCAAAAATAAACAAGTACTTAACATAAATATAAAAAAATACTTGATATAATAGTCATAAAATAACTGACATAAAAATTAAGAATATAAACGAACATATTAACGAACATAAACGAACACATTGTCGAACGTTCACGAACGAACATTAACGAACATAAACGAACACATTATCGAACGTTCACGAACATAAATGAACGAACACGACTCATGTTCATGTTCGTTCGTTTAACTAAACGAACGAAATTTTCTTGTTCGTGTTCATTCATTTACTAAATGAACGAACATAAACGAACTTCCCGCCGAACTGTTCACGAACTGTTTGCTGAACGTTTAGTT